>OZ012669.1:52601654-53174487 GCA_963942505.1 Lordithon lunulatus
GACAAACAGCACAGGATGTTTTCCGCTATCTCTTACTGTTATCTCGGAAAATGACTCAAAAATCACATTTTTCACAAAAATATGGTTAATTTTCCGGAAAACCGGAAGAGATAGCGGAAAACATCCAAGGAGCCGTTTATCGGGCTTGAAATTCTCTATTACTTTACAATTTGTATCATCCTGAGCGTACAATATTTGTATCACTCTAATACCTGTATTCATTAACATCCCAAAAACTTTATATGTCTACTATATGCTATTGAATAGCCCAAATTCCAACAACTGCCGCCCAATTTGGCCCTCATTAATATATATATATATATATATATATATATATATATATATATATATATATATATATATATATATGTATATATATATATATATATATATATATATGTATATATATATATATATATATATA
The DNA here is from genome assembly GCA_963942505.1 of Lordithon lunulatus. NCBI lineage: Eukaryota > Metazoa > Arthropoda > Insecta > Coleoptera > Staphylinidae > Lordithon > Lordithon lunulatus. Next base: position 52,602,079 of record OZ012669.1, read on the forward strand.
TATATATATATATATATATATATATATAGACGATGATCTAACGGAAGAGGAGAGAAAAATACAAAGAGAAATAAAAAACATAGCAAAATTGGAAAAATAAAAAGGAAAACACGTGAAAATAGGACATAGAAAGATAATAGTAGACAATGAAATATACATATGGGATAAAAAGGAGAAAGGAGTCGTAGCCAAAGATAATGGGGCGAAAGTAACCAATCCAAAAAACTACTAGCAAAAGAGAAACCGGACGGAAGCAAAATACAAAGAATACAGCGAGGAAAGGGACAACGAACATAAGAAAGAAGAACAAACACATAATAAATGGAAACAAAGAAAAGAGTACAGTAAAAAAAAGAAAAATATGAAAAATTGGGACTTGGAATATCAGGAGTATAAATGGAAAGGAAAAAGAGCTGGAAGAAGAATTTGAGAAAGCTGAACTAGACTTCTTAGTGGTAACAGAAACAAAAAAGAAGGGGAAGGGAGAGTACAAAATGAACAAGGAACATATATTCATATATAGCGGTGTAGATAACAATCGGAGAGCCGCAGCAGGGATAGGATGTATAGTGCATAAAAAACTGAAATCGAATATATATAAATGGGATGCAATTACGGAGAGGATTTTGTCTATCGAAGTTAGAGATTAGAGAAACGGCTACCATAAAACTATCATAGTAGTGTATGGACCAAACGAAGATGATACTGCGTGCAACAAAGAAACATTCTGGGAGCAGCTCAACGAAACGACAGAAAAAGCCAAAGGAGAAGTGTACGTGGCGGGAGACTTCAACAGCAGAATTGGCAACGATGTAAAAGATAATGACGCGATGAGAGGAAGATATGGAGAAGGCGTACTCAACGAAAATGGTAAGAAAATGCTAGATTATTGTAGAATGAATAATCTAGTAATAACGAATACACTATTCAAACACAAGGACATACACAAATACACCAGGGAAGTGATAAGCAGGAACGAAAAATCTATAATAGACTATGTACTAGCAGAACAAGGGAAAAGGAGCAAAATAATAGACACAAGAGTAAAGAGAAGTTACGAAATTGGAAGTGATCACTATCTAGTAGAGACGAAAATAAAGGAAGACTACCAAGATAGCGATAAAAAAAAGCAGAGACCAAATATAGCAATAAACTACAACAAGATAAGAACATACAAACTAAGGGAAAAAGAAATAGCAAAAATCTATAAAGAGAAAATAGAGGAGAAATTAGTAAAGGGCAACTATAGACAAGAAGTAGAGGAAATGTGGAATAAATTAAAGAAAACATACTGGAGACAGCACAAGAGACATGTGGGACAAAGCAAAACACAAACAAGAAGCAGTAGACAGCATGGTGGTCGCAGGACATAAGAGAGAAAATAAAGGAAAAGAAAAAAGCATGGCAAAGATACCTAAATGACAAAAATTGTAAAAACTACGAAGAATACAGTTTAAAGAGGAAAATAGTAAAAGATAAGGTCAGAATAGCAAAGAGCAGGGAATGGGAAAAGTTCGGAGAGACAATGGAGAAAAATGCAAAGGAAAACCAAAAATTATTCTATAAAACACTAAAACTAAACAGAAAAGAAAAAGGACAAGAAGTAAATTATATACAAGACAATCAAGGAATATTGCTGAAGGACAACGAAAAAATACTGGAAAGATGGAAAGAATATTTTGAAGACTTACTATCACAAAATGGTGGAAATGAACAGAAGACAAGAGACCAGAACGACTCGGAAGCAGATATAGAGATGATCAATGGAAAAGAAATAAATACTAGAGATAATAAGGGAAACGAAAATAGGGAAAGCACCAGGACAAGACCAGATCAAGTCGGAAATGATTAAACATATGAGACCTGCAGGTAACGAAACACTACTAAAATTAATAAACGAAATATGGAGGACGAATAAAATACCCAAAGATTGGCAAGTATCGTTAATCGTACCGATACACAAGAAAGGCGATAAGACAAAATGTTCAAACTATAGGGGTATAACACTCATAAGCATAGGTATGAAGATCTTAGAAAAAACAATTAACACAAGAATACTAGCAAAAATACAGCAGACGCTAGAAGAATCGCAATGTGGATTTAGGAAAGGAAGATCCACACAGGACAACATTTTCACGATAAAACAAATCACAGAAAAAAGAATTGCAAATAATAAAAACACATACCTAGGATTCATCGACCTGGAAAAAGCATTCGACATGATACCAAGAAATTAATTATGGAAACTCATGGAAGAGAGAGGTGTAGAAAGAAAGACAGTCGAATTAATACAAAACATATACTACAACAACACCAATGCAATAATACACAAGGGACAAACATCAAGAACATTTCAGACAACCACTGGACTAAGACAAGGAGGCGGGCTCAGTCCTACATTATTTAACATATACATGGATGAAATAATGAAGAGCATGAAACCAGAAACCAAAAAAGCAAACATAGGGTACAAAAACATGCAAGTTGTAAAAATATCGGAAGGTGCATTCGCTGATGATGTCGTAGTGATAGCAGAAAATGAAGGTAATCTGCAGCACAACCTTAGTGTATGGAACAGACACCTAGAAAAGTATAACATGAAAATGAACTATAACAAAACAAAAGTGATGGTAATAGGAAACCGGAAAGAACAAATAAATATAAAGATAGAACAACACACAATAGAACAAGTAGAGAATTCAAATACCTGGGAGTAGCACTGACAGAAGACGGAAAAATGGAAGACGAACTTAGTAACAGAATAAACAACACAGCTAAAACATACCACGCATTGAGCAATATACTGATTAACAAGAAAGAGATCAGCAGAAGGACAAAAATAAATATATATATAAAAGCATATATAGACCTATACTGACATATGGAAGCGAGACGTGGAAGCTAACGAAGAGGGACAAAAGTAGAATACAGGCAATGGAAATGAAATATCTCAGAGGAGTAAAACAAGTTACGAGAAGAGACAGAATAAGAAATGATGACATCAGAGAAGAACGGGGAATTGAAGCTGTAGATAAGTATATAGAAAAGAAACAACTAAACTGGTGGGGTCATTTAATTAGGATGGACAAAAAGAATCAAACAAAACAGGTATGGGAAGCAAGAACTGAAAATAAAAGAAGAAGAGGTAGACCAAGAAAAGAGTGGAAAAACATAATAGAGGACATAATAATCAAGAAAGGAAAAACAGTCAAGCAAGCAAGAGAACTGGCGAAGAACAGAATGGAGTGGAAAGAATTTACAAATGTATAAACAACAGTAATTGTAAACTATAATAATGTTAATGTAATAGCCTACACCGAAAGGTAAAAGGCAATTGATAATATATATATATATATATATATATATATATATATATTATTGTATTTATTCGCCGAAAGTTAATTATGTGCAAGTTAATGCAAGTGCAAGTTATGTGCAGTAAAAAAATCCTTTTTTAATATATCAATATATTTCGCTCGTTAAATTTCGAGCATCATCAGGATAATCTATAATAGTACAAAGGGGCTTATAATTAATTAATATATATATATATATATATATATATATATATATATATATATATATATATATATATATATATATATATATATATATATATATAAATATGGCGTTAACTTACTAAACAGAGTTAATCAACAAGGAAACTGTTAACCGCGAATTTGTTATTATCTTGTTAAATAAGCGCCAAATCTAAATTAAAAAATGTTGTAAATTATGTTATGTTCCAGTTTCCTTGTTAATTAACTCTGTTTAGTATGTTAACGCCATATTTATATATATTAATTAATTATAAGCCCCTTTGTACTATTGTAGATTATCCTGATGATGCTCGAAATTTAACGAGCGAAATATATTGATATATTATAAAAGGAGTTTTTTACTGCTCTCGCTGTTTCCCAATAATAACTTGCACATAATTAACTTTCGGCGAATAAATACAATAATATATATATATATATATATATATATATATATATATATATATATATATATATATATATTATCAATTGCCTTTTATATATATATATATATATATATATATATATATTATTACGAATCTATTCCATTAATAGCGCTATATTTTGTATGTTAGTATTCTTGAAAAACAGAAACAATTATATTAGAACTATACATGGTAATATTAACAATAAATCTTGCATTATTTGTGTAACCTTCAACCCAATTCTGACCGGCTTTTGTAGTAAATAACATACCCCATATTTTTTCTTATTTCATATCGACTTACATATTTTATTGCCGTTGCCAATGTTCATATTGTCTATCTGGTATTTGGCGGCGAGTGCCGCGAGCTGATCTATTTCCGCCTCGTCGTCCTCGAGGCTCGAATAACTTCCGGTGGTCGCGTCCCCGTCCGACGACCCCTTCGACCGCTTATCTGCGCCCTGCTCCTCGATCCCCTCGCACTCCTCCTCTTCTTCCTACAGGGGCGGTGGGCAGAAAACAAACGGGGTGACGCGTGAGAGATCAAAGCCGCCCCGAGGACGCTCGTACATAGGAGGCGCGATTAAAATTCGGGATTAAAGAGGCGAGCGGGGTCTTTACGGAAAGGGTTGAAAGGATAGCGTGGTCCTATATATTGCAAGAGGGTTTTCTTGTGAAATGTGCAATGTCAGATATGTATTTGCTGTTTTTAGTTCGAAATCATCTTTACAAGATATATTTTTATACACTAAGTAGAGGTTATAGTTAAAGCCCAGATAAACAACCCGTATGAGGGGGGTTCTTAATTTAGTTATTTTACTTAATTTTTATATTGTATTTTCGAATTGTTTTCTTTAATTTATTTTCTGCCTTGATAATTTTAAGCATTAGTTCATTTTTGACTATCTTCATGATTTTGTCTAGTTGGCTGTAACATTTTTCACTCGCTCTTGTCCGCTTCATATTCAATGTACACCAAATTCCAACAACTGTAACCCCCCCTCTCTGAAACTTTACAGCGTCCACTTTGGGGTTCAAAGGTTGTTGTTTGAATTTGGGGTACACTGAATATGAAGTGAAAACGTTAGAAGAATAGGCCGATCAGAGTAGTGATACAAGGACTGGACGATATAATAGAAATAACAAAGAAATTAGAGGGAATTTGCCCTCTAATTTCTTTGTTATTTCAGAGAGGGGGGGTTACAGTTGTTGGAATTTGGTGTACATTGAATATGAAGCGGACAAAAATTTTACAACCAACTAGACAAAATCATGAAGATAGTCAAATTTTTAAAAAGGCAGAACATTAAAGAAAACAATTCGAAAATACAGAAGGTATATATACGATACCGCCCCCAAAGTGGGCACTGGTTGAGAAACACTGGTATAACAGTTATCTAATACGATTCAGTTATTGGCGATTCAAGCCGGCTAATACTTCATCTGGTGGCAGGAAATGAACTACATTTAGTAGGGAATTGGTTTGCATAACATTTGTTTTTTCATCTTATACATATGACTATAGAGCCAAGGTTATACTATTCATACCTTAAAAGTACATTAACAATCGCGCATTATTGTAGAAGTGACTAAAATCATATGATTCTAATCCAATCAGCTGATCAAACAATAAATTAGCTGTTTACCTACTACTTTGAAGAAAACCGTTAACGTTTGAATCGCGAATAATCCATAACTTTTATTTGTTACCTTTTAGAATTAATTTAAAATTTAACTCTCAAGGGTTTTGCAATTCTTCTACATTTACGCTCCCTTGACACGTCCTCTCCCTCTTATACATTTCACACCACAACCAAACACGCACACACACACACACACACACACACACACACACACACACACACACACACACACACACACACACACACACACACACACACACACACACACACACACACACACACACACACACACACACACACACACACACACACACACACACACACACACACACACACACACACACACACACACACACACACACACACACACACACACACACACACACACACACACACACACACACACACACACACACACACACACACACACACACACACACACACACACACACACACACACACACACACACACACACACACACACACACACACACACACACACACACACACACTGAGACACACGTGTGGATTTAAACATGACGGATGTTCCCCAAGGATTCGGGCAATGTTTCACTCCGTCTGTCAACTTGCGTTCGTTTGTCCCGCCGTGCGACTATGTCTCTAAATTCAAGGGATGAAATAATGGTCGTATTTCGTTTTTTTTTGTTGAGTGGGTAATACATATTTACCTCAGGATCTTCGCTGCTGTCGTCCGAGCTGCTGCTGTCTGTATCGGAGGAGCTGCTTGAGCTGCTGCTCTCCTCATTATCGTCGTCCTCGCTGTCGTTATTTCCACCTTCCTCGTTATTCACTAATAAGAGAAACATAATGTTATACTATTTAGATTATTATTATTAATATTATCATCAGAATATTATTAATATCTTATGTAACATATGTAAGTGTAGATCCACCTCTTAGCAATCTACAAATATATCAAATTTATGGTGAATGCGCCGGGCAGCATAATTGCTTTAGTTACTTTTTTCAATAATCCTAATATTAAATATAATAATATGATTATTATATTTAATATTAGGATTATTAGGACATAATTGCATTAATAGAGACATGGTTGTATACGGAGGAAATAGGAAACTACCACATTAAGAACTACAAGTGCAGACAAACAAGAGGTGGTGGAGTTGCTTTCTTATGTCAATAGACAATATAAATTGTAAGGTCATTAAAAATACTACAATTAATAAGGTAGAATTAACAAAATATACTTAGAACTATCGATATACGTAACTGTGATATACAAACCCCCTGAAATAGACCATTAAACGTTGTTAAACGTACTTGAAACCAGTGTATTAACAGAAAGGAAACAGCACATAGTCCTGGGAGATTTTAACATAAACATAATTAATAAAAACAACATAGTTCACCAATACAAGAATACAATAACAGTTCTGGATATTTGGCTGGAGGGTAGCATAGCTACAGACACGTAGGCCTCAAAATGGGCCCATTGTGAAACCTCCCTTTAAGGCTGCTCACTCGTCCCACCAGTCAATTTTGCATGCAAGCTGCAAAACTCTGGCGGCTTTTTCCAATAATCCTAATATTAAATATAATAATATGATTCTTGAAAAAAGTAACTAAAGCAATTGTTTGCCCGGCGAATTCACCATAAATTTCGTCGCTACTCCCGATTTATGTCAGATAATTATTCAATTGAATTTGGACTATTTTCAAAATTTATTAACCCTTAAATACATATTGTTGCAAAACTGCAACATTACTTTTTAAAATAATCAGTGCCCAATTATATTATATATATATATATATATATATATATATATATTATATATATATATATATATATATATATATATATATATATAAATATATTTTTTGTATTAAAAACTCTACAGATATCTGCATAGAGGAGAATTTGATATTAAATGACAATTCTTATGTTTTGAAGCAAGTCTGGTAGTAACTATTATTTAATATCAATTTAAAAATGCATGTATTTAAGGGTTAAATCATTATAGTTTTCATGTGTGATACATTTGTATATGACATGAACAAGACATTATTTTCTACAATGTTATTCTTTATGCTTTAGTTTTAAACTTTCTACTAGTTTTGACATGACTAACATTTAAACATTTTATCTGTGACTTTCTTGAGTAGTTGGGCACGATTGTTTTCCTTACCAAAAAAAAACAACTAAAACATCTCTGTATTATTCACAAGCCCTAAACTATTCCAATATGCACACAATGCCGTCTGTATGCGACGCCCCCCATAAAATATGTATCAATACGATGCTGGGGGTGGCGCGGCCGCGTGGAACGCATACTCATATATTCACATTGCACGGACTTACTCTGCTGAAGTTTCTCGAGGATCAACGGGTAGAATTCCTTCGCCGTCACGTTATTAGGTTCGTATTGTAGTACTGAAAAAGAGGAAAAACAAGAAAAAAGCATATGTACATTTGGCAAACGAGTTTAAAATACGGGCGCAAACCAAAACGAAGGCGAAAAAATTACTCACTCAGTTTGCAGTATTTCAGTGCGGTCTCGTAGTCCTTCAGCATGACCGCGGATAAAAACTGTAACAAAATAATGACTTACTTTATTAAATATATTCATGAATATTTTTATCATCATACATGTAGATTAGTTGTTTATGTACACAATACATATTTGGTATTGGTATTTGATATTTTCATATCATTTAATAAGATTTGAAGGAATTTGTCGGAGATTGCAGGATTAACTAACTCTGAATCAAGAAAAACAAGAAAACTAAACAAAATACAACACCACTATCAACTACAACACCAATAATAACAACAACTACACCAATAATAATAACAAAAATACCAATAATAACAACAACAACAACAACAACAACAAAAACAAGAACAATAACAACAAGTACTCCTTCACACCAGGCTGTCCAAATAAAAACAAGTAATCTACATGTATTATGATAAAATTATTCATGAATATTTTTATCATAATACATGTAGATTACTTGTTTATGTATAAAATACATATTTGATATTTTCATATCATTTGAAAGACTTGAAGCAATTTGTCCAAGACTGGTAGATTAACTAATCCTGAATCAAGAAAAACAAGAAAACTGAACAAAATACAACACCACTATCAACAACAACACCATTAATAATAACAACAATATCAATAATAATAACAACAACAACAACAAGAGCAACAAGTACTCCTTCACACCAGGCAGTCCAAATAAAAACAAATAATCTACATTTATTATGATAAAATTATTCATGAATAATTTTATCATAATACATGTAGATTACTTGTTTATGTACAAAATACATGTAGATTATTTGTTTATCTACAAAATACATGTAGATTATTTGTTTATGTACAAAATACATATTTGATATTTGATATTTTTATATCATTTGAAACACATGAAGAAATTTGTCGGAGACTGGCGGATTAACTAATCCTGAATCAAGAAAAAACAAGAAAAATAAACAAAATACAACACCACTATCAACAACAACACCAATAATAACAACAGCAACGCCAATAATAATAACAACAATACCAATAATAATAATAACAACAACAACAATAACAAACACAAGAACAACAAGCACACCTTCACACCAGGCTGTCCAAATAAAAACAAGTAATCTACATGTATTATGATTAAATTCTTCATGAATATTTTATCATAATACATGTAGATTACTTGTTTATGTATAAAATACATATTTGATATTTCATATTTTCATATTATTTGAAAGACTTGAAGGAATTTGTCCAAGACTGGCTTTTTAACTAATCCTGAATCAAGAAAAACAAGAAACCTAAACAAAATACAACACCAACATCAACAACAACATCAATAATAACAACAGCACCAATAATAATAACAACAATACCAATAATAATAATAACAACAACAATAACAAATACAAGACCAACAAGTACTCCTTCACACCAGGCTGTTCAAGTCAGTGGATTGGTGACAGCACTGAGCATAATTATCGGAAATTACTTATTGTATGAAATATATGTATGTATTAAAAATTAATAAATGATATTTAGATTAAAAAAACACTATACCTACATTGAGTTATATATTTATATATACGTGTATCAATTATAGAGATCAGGGCTGTAATTAGGTGTTTACTTGTAAACGATTATAAGAGCCCCTGCATTCGGTGAGCGGTAACCTGCACTTGTCACCGTCACGAGTTTGGGGTTGACACATATTTCAGCTACAATATAATGCCGGTATAATAAGAAACGGATCTCAGGGGTGCTATGGTGCAGATAGGCGGCTGCATCAGGCGGCACCGTAAGCAAAATCATTTTTGTTTTAAATCGCAATCGAAGATTATTTTAAAAGAAAAAACAATCATGGATTGTGAACTTGTATTGAGCTTTTAACAAAAACTATGCATACAATTTACATAAGTTAATAAATACGGTGTATGGGGTGACGCTGCAGAGGAAACTAGAAATGGTCGCATTTGGAGACATAGTAAGCAGATGACTGGCCCTCGCTAGGCACTCAGTTCTTATCTATGACTCCACGTGCCACATCCATAGCCAGATATGGCGAAAATCTGAGCAGCGGCAGCTGGCTTTTTCAAAACTGAACGTGAGCAGAAGTTCAGGAGAACCAGAATGGTCACGGATCGGATAATAGGCGGCAAGGTGGCAGCAACCGAACTGACGTCTACACAGCGTTGAGGAAGGCAACGGAAAACCAATACACAAAAATATATTCCTAGTACCATTAACATGGCTGGAAAATCAAAACAAATGGCCCTTAGTACCCGGAAGCCCTTTAGTGGGCAGAGGATGCGAAGAATCTCCGGTTCAGTCAGAAGAATAGCTACGTGGAATGTTAGAAGTATGTTCGAGAGCGGCATAATTCAGGAAATGGACCGACTAAAAATAGACATAATCGGTGACGGATGATCGGCACGGGTAAATGCAGGATACAAGACCACGTCGTCTATTACACAGGTAACGACGACAACCATCACTAGAACGGAGCAGTCTTCATAGTAAGAAAACACCTAATACCATTTATAACAACTTTCACCCCATGTTCAGACAGTCGCAATGATCATAATCAGCTCCAAGCCACGACAAACTTATTGAGATCCTAAAAACAACCGAAATGGACGATAAAGATATAAGATATATATATATATATATATATATATATATATATATAATCGAAAACCTATACTGGAAACAACTTGCAAGAGTAAATATCGACGGCGAGACATCAAATGAGATCGAAATATGCCGGGGAGTTCGGCAGGGATATGTTCTCTTCCCAACAATGTTCAATCTATACTCCGAAAAGATAGTTCAGGAAGCCCTAAATGGAGAAAACGGCATAAAAATTAATGGAGAACACATAAACATGCGGATGACGCTGCTATCATCCCCAACAACATCGTCGATATGTAAAACCTAGTCGAAACAATCCATCACCACTCGAAAAAGTGCGGCCCAAGACTTAAACATCTCCAAAACCAAATACATGGTAGTATCAAGGGAAACACATCAAAACCAGAGCCAGTTAAAAATCAACGACAGAATAATTGAGAAAGTAAAATCGTATAGATACCTAGGAACGACCACTGAAGACACTTGGGACTACGAAAAAAAAGGCCTTTATTGGCATTTTCCTCCTGCCCTTCCACATCACAAACCATAACAAAAATATACAAAAATAAAAATTGAAAATACAAATATAAATAAAAGTAATACTCCGCAAAAAATTACAAATTACCCTCATCTATCACCACTCCCTGTGCCCTCGCCACTTTTCTCTCTTTCAGCCTCCTGCAGATTTTCACGCCTTCCCCATCCTCGCTTAACCATTCATTCAGATTTCTGCAGTTTCCGACCCACTCTCCTTTCACACCCTCACATTCTTCGCTAAGGTGCCACCACGTGTCACTTCCCTTACTACACAGCGCACACGCGGTGTACCCTAGACCCATCCACACTTTCCTCCCTCTCTCGTCTAACCCACACCTCGCTCTTGCCATGCATACCTTGTCCTCCCTGCTCCACTCACCCCTGGCTAAGTAACTCGGGAGTTACCCACGCACTTGCCACTCTACGTAGCCAGGGTTGTAAGAGCTCTCATTCATTCTAGTCTGCCGTTCTTGCCACTCAATATCTCTCAATCTTTCTCTCACCCCAGTTCCTAGGCTTCCCATTTCTCTCAGCTTCTCCTCTACCCACACCTCAAACATACCCACTCTTTCATACATCCTTCCTCTAGTCTTTCTCCAACCACTCTCCGTCCTACTCTTACACCTCATCCATACCTCCCGGACCAGTCTTTCCTCGCCCAATTCCTGCAATCTTTCTTCAAACTTCACAACCCTTACACACGACTCCCACTACATACTCATACGATTCGTTTCCTGCAACAGCACTGCTCTCGGTGTCGACCTTTCGAGACCTAGCAGACTCTTCAGGAGGAAACCTTGCTCTCTCTCTATTACATCCCACTCACGCAATCCCCACACTTCCATTCCATAAAACAGAATAGGTTTTACACACGCATCCAGATCTTGCACGCCATTACGAGGTTACCGCCCCACAACCTCTCCCATTTCCTTCTCGCTATCCCCCAAGCCATTCTCGCTTTCGCTTGCATACATTCTACATGCACCCTAAATCCTCCTCCACTGTCAAACCAAAAGCCCAAATATTTAAAGACATTCACTCTCTCAATCATCCTTCCCTCCCATTTCAGCTCTTCCACTCTACCCCTTCTACCCCTATTCCTAAACATCATCCATTTGGTCTTCTCCACATTCACCACTAGCCCTCTCCTATCCAGGTAACATCTCTTGCATCTCTTCCACTCTCTTGGCTACTAATACTATGTCATCCGCATATGCCAACATCCACACCTTGGTTCTCCCTACCACGACCCCTCCAGCCTGTCCTCTCCTCAGTACCGCCTCCAACTCGCTTGTGTATAGATTGATCAGGAGGGGGCTTAGCGGACACCTTTGCCTTACACCCACATTCACCCTAAACTTCTCAGACACTTCTCCATTCACTCTCGCTTTTGCCCACGCCTCTTTATATATACTTCTCAGACACTTCTCCATTCACTCTCGCTTTTGCCCACGCCTCTTTATATATACTTCTCAGACACTTCTCCATTCACTCTCGCTTTTGCCCACGCCTCTTTATATATACTTCTCACCCACTCCACACTTTCGTCTTCCAAGCCCAATCTATCCATACACTCCACCGAGCTTTCCTCTAGGAACTGAATCATACGCCGCTTTCAAATCCACAAACACCGCATACACTCTCCCTTTGCACTCCAACGCTTCCTCCACCATTCTCGCAAGCGTGAAAATCTGCTCCCTCGTCCCTCTTCCCTTTCTGAAACCTCCTTGGCATTCCGGCAGCAGCCCTTTTCTATCCACTTCCCTCTCTAGTCTATTTTTCACAATTGTCATCATTGCTTTATACCCCGCACTCATAACGGTAATACCTCTATTATTGTTTACGACCGATACCGCTCCCCCTTTGTGTACCGGGACCACCACCCCCACACGCCACTCTTCCGGCAGCTCCTCCTGACCGCTCCAGACCCTATTCAACACCTGCAACAACTTATCTCTGCCTTCAGCCCATCTTCCCCCGCCGCCTTTCCCAGTTTCAGATGCCCTATGGCCACGTCGACTTCTTCCCGCGAAAACGCCTCCCTTCCTACCACCGGTCTAGGACTCCCTAGCTCCACTTCTGACCCCGCCATTTCTTTACAGCTCTTCTCCCACTCTGCCAGTTCTAGTTTAGCTTTGCCCTTTTTTGCACTTCCCTTCAGAATTTCCCACAACCCTTTCTCTGTCACACACTCCCTCATCCTCGTTTCTACCTTCTGCAACTCCTCTATCTTCTTCCTCTCGCAGGTTCTCTCGAACTCCCTCTTCGCCTGATTGACCCTTTCCACTTCACCTCTCCCATTCCTCCACTTCGCCATTGCTCCTCGCCAGCTTGACTTCTTCACCCTACATTCCTCGTCAAACCAACTACCCCTCTGCCCCCACTCCAATGCAGCCACCATCACTCTCTCCAACTGGAGCATCGAATGCACATCCTCCCACTTAACGCGTTTTAGCTTTTTCTCATATGCAACCAAATCCGGCTCGCTCCATCCAAACCTCTGATGCCCCTTCCTCTGCTCTCCCTTCACAACGTTCCTCACCCTCACGACCACCTCCACCGGAACGTGATCCGACCCCCCTACGTTGTCCACCTTGAAGCACTCCAACTCTTCCCTTTCGATCCCTTTGACCACCACGTAGTCCAAAACCGAGCCTCCTCCTTGTCTTCCCCCGCCGCCTTTCCCAGTTTCAGATGCCCTATGGCCACGTCGACCTCTTCCCGCGAAAACGCCTCCCTTCCTACCACCGGTCTAGGACTCCCTAGCTCCACTTCTGACCCCGCCATTTCTTTACAGCTCTTCTCCCACTCTGCCAGTTCTAGTTTAGCTTTGCCCTTTTTTGCACTTCCCTTCAGAATTTCCCACAACCCTTTCTCTGTCACACACTCCCTCATCCTCGTTTCTACCTTCTGCAACTCCTCTATCTTCTTCCTCTCGCAGGTTCTCTCGAACTCCCTCTTCGCCTGATTGACCCTTTCCACTTCACCTCTCCCATTCCTCCACTTCGCCATTGCTCCTCGCCAGCTTGACTTCTTCACCCTACATTCCTCGTCAAACCAACTACCCCTCTGCCCCCACTCCAATGCAGCCACCATCACTCTCTCCAACTGGAGCATCGAATGCACATCCTCCCACTTAACGCGTTTTAGCTTTTTCTCATATGCAACCAAATCCGGCTCGCTCCATCCAAACCTCTGATGCCCCTTCCTCTGCTCTCCCTTCACAACGTTCCTCACCCTCACGACCACCTCCACCGGAACGTGATCCGACCCCCCTACGTTGTCCACCTTGAAGCACTCCAACTCTTCCCTTTCGATCCCTTTGACCACCACGTAGTCCAAAACCGAGCCTCCTCCTTGTCTTCCCCCGCCGCCTTTCCCAGTTTCAGATGCACTATGGCCACGTCGACCTCTTCCCGCGAAAACGCCTTCCTTCCTACCACCGGTCTCGGACTCCCTAGCTCCACTTCTGACCCCGCCATTTCTCTACAGCTCTTCTCCCACACTGCCAGTTCTAGTTTAACCTTTTTTGCACTTCCCTTCAGAATTTCCCACAACCCTTTCTCTGTCACACACTACCTCACCCTCGTTTCTACCTTCTGCAACTCCTCTATCTTCTTCCTCTCGCAGGTTCTCTCGAACTCCCTCTTCGCCTGATTGGCCCTTTCCACTTCACCTCTCCCATTCCTCCACTTCGCCATTGCTCTTCGCCAGCTCGACTTCTTCACCCTACATTCCTCGTCAAACCAACTCTCCCTCTGCCCCCCACTCTTCTTCTTCTCCAATGCAGCCACCATCACTCTCTCCAACTGGAGCATCGAATGCACATCCTCCCACTTGACGCGTTTTAGCTTTTTCTCATATGGAACCAAATCCGGCTCGCTCCATCCAAACCTCTCGTTCCTCACCCTCACGACCACCTCCACCGGTACATGATCCGACCCCCCTACGTTTTCCACCTTGAAGCACTCCAACTCTTCCCTTTCGATCCCTTTGACCACCACGTAGTCCAAAACCGTGCCTCCTCCTTGTCTTGGGACTACGATGCGGAAGTCAGATGCCTCATCGAAAAACCCTTACCACACACTTCACTGCAAATACCTGAGCTTAAAACTAAAAGTGAGAATGTTAAGATGCTACGAATTCCCCGTACTGTTATATGGGGCAGAGGCCTGGACGTTTAACATGGCATTAATAAAGAAAATAGATGCCTTTTAAATGTGGCTGTACAGACGCGTGCTGAAGATGTCTTGGACTGAACATATCACCAACGCGGAGATGCTCAGAAAAATGGACAAAGACTTGCAGTCACCCGTACCCTGAAAACAAACTTCAATACCTGGGACATATAACTACAACAACAAATACTTCAAGGCAAGCTCGAGGCGAAAAGAGGCCCAGACAGGTACTCTTGGATGAAAAACATGCGAGTCTGATTCGGATTCAACTCAACTCATCCGAACTGCCGTAAACAAAATTAAAACCACCATGTTAATGTCCGCACCGGATAGGGAACCATCAGAAGAAGAATAAATACACCTTGTTTAAATATTGTTTAAAATAATTTATGATCATAATTCATAGTTATGGACTTTAAACTGTCTTCGGATCTTACAAAATAAATTCCAGAGCCAACAATAAAGTGTTATGATTGATTTTTGCTAAAAGCTCAAAACAATTCCATAATTCCCTGCACAAGAAAAGCATATAGCCTTAAGAGGGCAGCATTTCGGAGACTTGCATAACACTGAGAACACCTACCGTACGGTAAACATTTCAACCCAATTTTTACGCATGAAAGTTACGAATTTCGAATTGTTTATTCTGCAGACGTTTTATGCTTAGTGTTGCACGTAATTAACTGAATCGTAAAACAAATAACCGATTTTAATTGCTAATTCGACGCGGAACTAAACGAGCTGAATTCATTTGAATTTTTATAACGAGAATGTTTTAAGCATTCTAGTGTTTTTTATTAAATATAATTGCTATTTTTGTATTTATTTATTTGTATATTTATTTATATACAGTATATTTTTTGCGTCAAAAAACGAGCATGATTACAACTCAAGTTGGTAGGCTTTAAAAATTATAATAATTCATTTGAATTTTTATAAAGAGAATGTTACAAGCATTCCAGTTTAATTTTTTTTTTACTAGGCTTTAAACAGTATAATAATAACTTTAATTTTCAATTTTTAATGTTTGTTAAAAATTAGATAGTAATTTTCTAAATCACACACATAATTAAAAATTTAGAATTAATATCAAATAAAAATAAATTTATTTGTTATATAAATTTCTGCCCGATAATTGTGTTATTTAAGTATTGACTGTGCGAAATAAAATCAAATTAATGTATGGCGATGAAAATTTTTATATATTGTGTCGGGAAAAATTTCCATTGCATTACAACAGATATTGACTGATAGTATAGCATGGAAAATAAAGAACTATCATACACTGCAGCCAAAAAGAGCTATCGCATTGACCCAGCCGTGCACTCGGCTGCCCGATCGTAATCGCAAAAATGTATCTAGAATGAACATTATACGGCATTGCAGCGGTAAAATCAGTTAATGTCGCGTTTTTATTATGGTATGTTAAAACCGTGATGCGTCCGCATAAAGTCTGTTATAATGCATCCCTGCAAAAGTTTAGGCGTTTAGCTTTTTATGTGCCTGTTTGAAGTTTGTCAATCTGATAATTGTACGTGGAACTGCATTTGTCCATTACTGACAAAGCTGTAACAACACGGCGGAAATTGCTCTTTTTATTTAGTACAACGTAAAAATGGGCTTGATAAACATTTATAGACACTTAATAGTAGTTTTAAATTATGATTGTATACACAGTTTTTAATTATGATTACGATTGCTTCTAATATATATGATAGTGGTCATTTCTAGCATCCAAGTGAAACAATAACTTGATTTATGCAATAGAATAGAAATTTATTTCAGATGCAAACAATACATATACAATAGTACATTATGTGGTGTATTATTATAACTCATTATTATATGTATGTATTGATTTGTTATGTGAAGAGAAACCTGTTATTGAATTTGATATTTAAAAAGAGTCGACCGTTATGTTTTACGTTATGTTCTAAGATTGATTTCAGTAAATAACGTAAAACACAACGGTCGACTCTTTTTAAATATCAAATTCAATAACACGTTTCACATAACAAATTAATACATACATATAATATAGACTTATAATAATATAATAACACATTCTATAAATTGCATAGCTGAAACCACCTGAAAATAAATATTAATCTCGATTAAATTAAACATAATTTATAGCAACCGATTGCAATTTGCAATCCAATTTGCGCTGTTTACATATAGCGAACGTATATGCTTTTATATCCGTATTAAACTCCATTTGCTCGTATAATAAAATATGCGACCGGTAATATGCAGCTTATACTTAAAAATTAATAAAATATGAATTGGACACGAGCACGGGGCAGCGATACTTGCAACTTCAATAAATGTCAACTAGGGCGCAATTTATTAGATCCAATAACGTTACGTTATTGAAAAATTCCGAACAATTTTCATCGAGAAAGTTTCGCAAATATTATAAATTTGGCAATGTAGTTAAATCATTAAAATTGCAACAGCACTCTAACATACAGGACTTATTCATGGACTTATATCAGACTTATTTCGTACATTTTTAAGGAATAGTACGATTTTAAATTCTAAAATATATCCTAATATAGAAAAACCGAATTGAATTTAGTTGGAAATGTCTGTTATAAAATTTCGCTCAAAATTTAATGTTATAACTTTCCCATTTAAAGTCTGTTAGATTAATAGAAACATAGACGAAAACAAAGTAGTATCATGCATTCAATATACACAAGAAGGTAATGAAACTTAGTGACAAACAAAGGAAAACATGCATTCATGCTCACAGACCGACAAGAGAATATTATCGTCGACATAAAGCACACATTTAAAACGTGGCAAGAATACGTGGAAAAACTTTTTGAAGATGAGAGGATGGTTTCAGTGTTCAGTGTTCAGAAATGCCAAGGAATGGAGATAATGCAAAACGAGTTAATAGTACTGGCGGAATGGCTTCACACGAATTCCCTGATTGTAAATATAAATAAAACTAAAGTGATGATTATGGGCAATGGACAATATGTTAACTGTGATATTATCTAAAACTATGTGATAAAGATTTGGAATGTGTAACTAAATATAAGTCATACGCAGAAGGAATGGAGATAATGCAAAACTAGTTGATAGTACAGGAGGAATGGCTTTACACGAATTCCCTATTTGTAAATATAAATAAAACTAAAGTGATGATTATGGACAATAGAAAATATGTTCATTGTGATATGTGATAAAGACTTGGGATGTGTAGTGTTTAGATGATTGTACATCTTATATCAGATGATTTTCAAAACAATCTTGCTAACATAAATATCATGACCGAGTATAGAATCACTTTAGAAATCTTAGTTGTTGAGACAGGATTACTTTATCGCTTTTTGCTTACCTAAAAACCACGCAATAAAATCATACATTTTTATTTTAAATTGAAAGGTGCTTGAAGTAATTAACTTAGCTAATTCAATAAAATAGTAACGCACTTAGTTGTTAAAATAAGGTAGCATGTTACAAATAGTTTAATTATTTGTAATGGCCTACACTAAAAGTAATAGCTTTATTGGCCCCAACTACCATATAAACGCTTTCAATTTCCACTGAGATTCATCACATTAATTAACCAATTTATTTCGCAGACGGCGTAAGTGGTGTAAGTGCGTTTTCTTGTTTTTGTCCCTTCCTGTCTAAAGTATTCACGCGCGGGCTGAATCCAACAAATCCAGCGGATTCCCTGATTTGCAAAATTAATCACTACGGTGTATTGTTCGCTCGCTCGGCGTATTTGTTACGGGTTTTAATCGCGCGTGGAGGAGACGTGGCTTCGAAACAATCGGGCCGGCTGGATGCAGCCCCTCTATTGTGCTCGCAGTTATGAAGTTTCCTCCCTGATGACTTTTTGCACCCGCACCATTAATGTGCGGGCGGGAGCTGCGAACAACGGTCTGATTATCCGCCAAATTAGCGCTGCCGTTAATGGTCGCCGTATTCATCAATTTATTAGTTCTTGGGCGGACGTATTTAGGTCGGATGAAGCGGAATTTATTTGATGGAAAAATATTATTGGATTCGTTTATTGGGGAGTTTTCTGGGGTGAAAATACGATCTATAAGTTACATTTGAAATTGTATATCTTATATTTTTTATAGTATAATCTTTAGATTTATGTATTTAAATTAGATTTATGTATTTAAAATAGATGTATGTATTTAAATTAGATTTATGTATTTAAAATAGATGTATGTATTTAAATTAGATTTATTTATTTATTTATTTAAATCTAAAAATTATTAAATCCATTTATAGTGATTGTAGTGGGTCAATTTCATGCCTGCGATATTTTAACTTTTTCTAGGTAATTTTATTTGCCAAAAAGGCACCTTACACAATCAATAATACTGTTAATATTTTAGAATAATTACAGTATACCTGTACGATAACATGTTAAAATGTTCATTATTAGTTAGTTAAGTTATAGTAATGATGGAAAGAAGAGAATACTGCTGTTTACCCGGATAATTGATTATTTAATAAATATAAAAAAGGATTGAAACAAATACTGACAGTACTAGGACTGACCGTATTATTGACCGTATAAGGTGCCTTAATAGCTCTACTAATAAAAAAACAATCTTTATTAGGCATAACCAATACCAAAGTTCCTACAAATTCCTTCTACAAAATCTTCACAAAAAAATACATTTAAATAAAATATACAGATAAAAAAATATACAATCCCTTAAGTAAAATCGTATGCCCTCCTTCTCCACAGTAGACTCCCTCTGCCCTCGCCAATTTCCTCTTCCACGTCAGTCTCAATAAAATCGTATGTATTCCTACAACTTCCTTCTACAAAATCCTCCCCAAAAAACCTTCAAATAATATATACAGATAAAAAAAACACAATCCTTCAAATAAAATTGTATGCCCTCCTTCTCCATAGTAGATTCCCTTTGCCCTCGCCAATTTCCTCTTTCCCACTCTCTACTAACCATTCATTTACCTTTCTGCAATCTCCAGCCCACTATGCTTTCACACCCTCACACTCACTGATAAGGTGGCTCCACCTGTCGTTCCCCTTACTACACAGCACATACGCGTTGTACTCCAGTGCCATCCACTTTTTTATAACCCATCCCAGCATAAATGACAAATTGTGTATGACAAGAGCGTCCCACATACACATTGTCCTCCTGCTCCACTCTTCTTTGGCTAAGTAGCTCGGGAGTTCTCACCACACTTGCCACTCTACCTAGCCAGGGTCGTATGAGCTTTCTTA
Organism: Lordithon lunulatus; assembly: GCA_963942505.1. NCBI lineage: Eukaryota > Metazoa > Arthropoda > Insecta > Coleoptera > Staphylinidae > Lordithon > Lordithon lunulatus. Next base: position 52,622,792 of record OZ012669.1, read on the forward strand.
CATACCCTTCTTGCCACTCAATGCCCGTATTCTCTTCCTTCCCTCTGTACCTAGACTACCTCTTTCTATCAGCTTTTCCTCAACCTACATCTCAGACATATCCTTTCATACATTCTTCGAATATCTGTTCCCCAATGACTCTCCATCCTACTACTACATCTCATTAATACCTCCCGCGATGTGTGTGTGTGTGTTTGTGTTTGTGTTTGTGTGTTTGTGTGTTTGTGTGTTTGTGTGTTTGTGTGTTTGTGTGTTTGTGTGTGTGTGTTTGTGTGTGTGTTTGTGTGTGTGTGTGTGTGTGTTTGTGTGTGTGTGTGTGTGTGTGTGTGTGTTTGTGTGTGTGTGTGTTTGTTTGTGTGTGTGTTTGTTTGTGTGTGTGTGTTTGTGTGTTTGTTTGTGTGTGTGTGTGTTTGTGTGTTTGTGTGTGTTTGTGTGTGTGTGTGTGTGTGTGTGTGTGTGTGTGTGTGTGTGTATGTGTGTGTGTGTGTGTGAACTTTGAAGAAAGATTATAGGAGTTGGTCAAGGAAAGACTGGTTTCATCGCCCAACCACTTCGATCTTTCTTCAAAGTTCACAACCCTCACACATGGCTCCCAGTACATCCTTACCCCATTCTTCTCCTATAACAGCACAGCATTCGGTGTTGAACATCGTTGCTCCCTATCCATTACATCCCACTCTCGTAATCACTTCCACTCCATAAGACAATATAGGCTTTATACACGCTTCCCAGATATTACACGCTATTCTGAAGTTATCACCCCATAAACTCTGCCATTTTTTCTTCGCACACCCCCAAGCCATTCTTGCTTTCGCCTACATACTATGTGGAAAGTATGTAGGCAAAAGCATCCTAAATTCGCTACTTCATATTTAAACCAAATGCCCGTAATATTTAATGCCCCACACTCTCTCAATCATTCATCCCGTCCATTTTAGTTACTTTAGATACTTTCATAGGAGGGGGCTAGTGGTGAATGCGGAAGAGATGCTGGAAAGAATGGGATGATACTTTGATAAGAGGGGACTAGTGAATGCGGAAAAGACAAATAGATGATTTGTAGGAATAGGAGTAGAAGAAGTAGAGTGGACACTACTCCTTCTACTCCTATTCCTACAAATCATCTATTTGGTCTTTTCCGCATTCACCACCAGCTACCTCTTATCTAAGTATCTTCCCATTCTTTGCAGCATCTCGTGCATCTCTTCCACTCTCACGCCATCAGCACTACATCGTCCGCATACGCCAACATCCACCCACCACGACCATTCCCGCCTATCCACTCCTCAGCACCTCACGCGCTATTCACTACCACTCTCCGTGGCGCAGTTGGTAGCGCGACGGCCGCGATAGCCGGAGACGTGGGTTCAAGTCCCTATCCGGTGATAGTATATATATATATATATATATATATATATATATATATATATATATATATGTATATGTATATACATCGTTTTTCTCGGTACTGTCGTACGCTTTTTCTAAATTTATGCATAATTTACTGTCACGGCCCATTGTTTTCTTAATCAGTTTTCTTAGTGTAAATATATGGTCTTGCGTTGAGTGGCCCTTCCTGAAGCCACTTTTTGCATTTTCCATCGTTGGTTCTGTTTGTTGTCTTAGTTTACTTTCTAGTATAACTTCATAAATTTAAACATATTATGCATATTAGTGATATTCCCCTGTAAGTTTTTATTGTCTCATTTTTTTGTATATTGGAAATATTATTGCTTTCTCCCAGTCATTTGGAATTTTCCGATTTTTCATATAGTATTTAGAAGCTGTTTTAACAAATTTACACCTTCCTCGGCCATATTTTTAAGTTGATCAGCTTTTATCTTATCATGTCTTGCTGCTTCTTTTACTTCTGCTTCTATTATATTGTCTGGTTCTTCGTTCAGAATATTTTCCATATGTGCGTTCTCATTTCCTTCGTTTGTGCTTATCATCGTTTTCTCCTGCAAAAGCTTTTCGAAGTGCTTTTTCAGTCTTTTCATTATATCATGATCTTGTTTTATTTTTGTTCCCTGTTTATCCTTTAGTTGTCTTAGTGTTATTTGTACTTTCGCGTTCTTGCTTTTCTTGTTCTATAAAACAACTTTTTATTTTCGATAAAGCTGTATTCTAGTGTTTTCCCAAATTCTTGCCATGTCCTTTCCCTTGATTCTTTGATTATTTGTTTCGTTGTTTTTCTCTGTATTTTATACGCTTCGTAGTCTTCTTCTTTTTTGGACTTGATGTACTTTATCCACTTTTGCTTTTTCTTCTTTATTTCCTCTTTTATTTTTATGATCCACCATCGTGTTTGCTTTCTGTTGTTTGCCTGTCTGGTTGTTCCGCATGCGCATTTTGTAGCCTCTATTATTCTGTGTTTGAAACTACTCCATATTTCCTCCAAATCATTAGATTTTGAAAAACATGCAGTTCTTTAATATAATTCTGGTGCTTAGCTTTTCTGTCTTTATATTTTAGTTGCAGTTTCTTTCTTGTACTTATCCTTTTTAGTTTCAATTTCATTACCGCTTGTCATTGTTTTTGTTTTTATTTCTTCCTTAATTGTGATGTTTGTTACCACTAGATAGTAATCACTTCCTATCTCGCTTCCTCTTTTCACCCACTACTTTCCTTTGTTGTGTGTTTGTTAAGAAATAGTTCAGTATGGTCTGTTCATTTCTATTCTTTACTTCTCTGGTATATTTGTGTATTTCTTTATGGGCGAATATTGAGTTTAGTATTACGACGTCGTTTAAGATGCAGAAGTCAATTAATCTGTTTCTGTTATTGTTTTTCGTCTGTTCTCCATGAATCTCCATTATATGTTCTATCCCTGTATTTATATTTCACTCTAAATGTGTCTAAATCCATTCTTTTTTGCCCTTGCCCACGACTCTCTCTCTCTCTCTCTCTCTCTCTCTCTCTATATATATATATATATATATATATATATATATATCCTTCTCACCCACTCTCTCAGCAATCAAATCCACAAACACCGCATACATTCTCCCTTTGCGTTTCAGCGCTGCCTCCACCATCTCCACAAATATAGGACATTATTTAAAAATGATAGCCTATACCGGAAGGTAAAATTCAAATAGATAATATATATTTAAAAATCATAAGTAAAATTTATTACAAATTTATCCTGAATTGCCAGATAATAGTAGTAAGGAACTTTTAGTATCTTATGATATAACACAATAATGGTGAAGGCGCCGGGCACAATTTGTATTCGCGATTCAAACGCCGGTTTTCATGTCAACTAGTGGGTAAACATTATAAATCGTCATTTAACATTGCAAAAGACATCAAGATTGAATTATCGAATTTATATACGAGCAGGGGTGCGATTCCTGATACCACTCGTCCGTATACGTATATGTTACGTTTAACTGTCAAAGTCGCTCCGCAAAATACGCACAATTCATGATGAAAGAATTTCAGTTTACTAGCATTAAATAGTACCTATTTCATTTTGTATAACATTTTCGACATTTTCAACTTTTCGTGCTTTTTTTAATTTGAAAACACGAGAGATTGATACAAGTGAAGAGAGTATACTAAAATCATGCTAGAACGATCTTAATCGGATTTATAAACATATCGATTACACATCTATCAACTAGCCCATCAAACTATATATTTTATATACTTCTTTAATACTCCCCTGTCGGAAGCAATATATATTTAAATGTCCAATTTGCAAGCGGTTGTCGGTGGTTAGATTGATGTATTCTTATATGCGTCATCCCGCAACGATTGTGCCTTAAATCTTGTGCGGATGGGGGAATAGGGGATGAAATGACCCGCAAGCAGATCTTATTTTGGTCGCGTCGGGTAAATTAAGAATGAAATTAATCACTGTTGTGGTTAAGCTTTTGTTTCCCGGACGGCGCTTGCTGTGAGCAGGAGTAATTAATGCGGCTGTTGTTGCTGCTTTGAATGAAGAAAGAAACAATGGTTGCAATATTCTTTGAGATTCATTTCACACTGAATAATTAAAAAACATGAATAATTATACCAAGAAAACTACTTGCCATAAAATATTTAAAACAGTGCATATTTTGGTAATTTGAAAGTTAGTTGTTGTCAATTCACATTTTCTCAGCGCTACAGCGTGAAAATGGCAGAAGCTAGAGAAAAGCGTCTATCATATTCTACATTTTCAACCGCAACAAACAATAGAGCCAGGGATGCATTTCTAATCGAAACTAATAATTAAAATCTTGCACTCATTTTGAAACAACCCTTATATGTAATTCCGACGAATAGAAGAGAAAGAAGAAAATACATAGTTTGTGCTCTTTTCTAATTTTTTTTTTTAAATGTTGCAAAACTTGTATTATGGCATACAACAAAAAATACAGAAAATTGTGTGCAATTAATGTAACATATTTTTCAATCCTTTTACAAAATGTGCGCCCAGCAGCCCTTTTTGTTCAATTTCCCTATCCATCATGTTGTTTCCCATTGTCATTATAAATGTATATAAGAATAGTGATCCCTCTATAGTTAGAGGGATCACTATAGTTAGAGGGATCACTATTCTTATCGTAGTATCGTTAAAAAATGGTAAGTTACGAAAAGAAAAAGTTTATTACGAAATATTATTATTTTTCGCTGTAGAATAAGAATATAAAATAAAAATATGAATTTTCTATTGAAAACAAAAATTGCCCTTTATCTGATCCTTAAAGGCCCAATTCACACATTAGCGGCGCCGGGCGCAGGCGCGGTATAGGCGAGGCGCAGGCGCGACGTCACACAGGCGATTGTGATGTCCATATGCAGTGAAGGGGTGGATATTGCACCTTATGTTTACATAGAGGCGGCGTGGATGAGTTTCGCCTCTGCGCCTACCGTATCTTAGGCGAAGAGGCGAAGACGCGGTGCCGGCGCGGCGAGAGGCACGAGACAAATATACGCGCCTCGTCACCTAAGTGAGCATTGTGCCACATGTTTATATAGAGGGGGCTTGAAGCGTCGTGTCTCTCGCAGCGCCGGCACCGCGTCCTCGCCTCGTCGCCTAAGACACGGTAGGCGAAGAGGCGAGAGGTATAACTCTTCCACGCCGCCTCTATGTAAACATAAGGTGCAATGTCTACCCCTTCACTGCATATGGACATCACAATCACCTGTGCGACGTGGCGCCTGCGCCTCGCCTACACCGCGCCTGCGCCCGACGCCGCTTATGTGTGAATTGGACCTAAGGGCCGAGGTAAAATTGTGCGCATCGGTGCGGAAAATTGAGACAATAAGCCCGTAGCAGTACAGAGTGATAAACGAAATCAGGCCGATAGTTTCTAGACAAAAAGTAATTTGTATATGAAAAAAATTCATTTGATTTTTATGACCAGTTCTTGTATTACAGGTAATTCTCGATAGACATTAAAGAGTTATTCATGCTGTTTCCACTTAAGCTAATCAACCAATTGTTTAGAATGTACAAAACTCAAATTGGACTAAAAGTTGGTTGTGTAACTGGGGCCAAGTAGCCCGATCTACCTATTGGAACTTTCATAAACCGCAATTAGGGAACAATCCCATCCGGTGCTACTCCCACGCCGAATGTAATCTAACTTTCCCGCCCCGCTCTCCCACTCGAGTATGCACACGTGACCTTTAAAATGTGCCTCTGTATTCGGACGAAGGGTTGTGCAACATTAATTTCCGGATTAATTAAATCTGAGGGATCGAGTGATAACTGGCATTCGCCCCCGGGGTATTCATAACTTTGTCGGTTCCGTGCATTCCCAATTGAGAGGCAACTCTGCGTTTATGGCAGATGTATTTGTGGAAGATGCAGATAGTTGTAATAGAATATTAAGATGTTTGTGCTTTTCATTTTTACATTATTTATTTTGATTCTCCTGTTTTCCCCTTTATCTTTTTCGCCTCAGGATTTCAGGATTAATAATAATAACAATAATAGTCATACAACTAAGTAAATAACATGAGAAAATTAAGTAAAATATACATATGAATTTTATAAATCTTCGTTTCCCATTTCATCATTAACTTTCTTTTAATTTTGATGTTATATAATACATATATGTTTAAAATGAGACAACTAACCCCCTAGGAGGAAAATTACACGCCATCTGGCGGCACCACATCAATTAGCAATCTACACCCATATGGTAACTTTCCTCCTAGGGGGTTAGTTCTATTATATTTGTATATAACCACTCGAGATATTGTGTGAAATCATCCTCACTAGCTGAGCTACACTGATGAGATCTAATAAGATCGAAATCTAGATATGTAGATTGCTAAGAGTTGGGTTCACACTTATATATATATGTATATATATATATATATATATATATATATATATATATATATATATATATAATAACTTTTATTTCCCTTTGACATACATAATTCTATACATATAAAAACTATATTAACACATGTTAATGTTAATAAAAGAATAATAGAAAATAGAAATATGGGAAATGAAGCGTAGTTCATTGGTCTCAGAATTTATGAACTATGCAATACAATTCCAATAAAAGTAATCTATAATGTATTACAATTATTATTTATCTTTTTGCATTACTGACGTATATTAATAACTATTAAATTCATAAAATATTAAGTACTAATTAATTAAATTCACTTACTTCAGCGAGAAACTCTGTTGGCGCTGAAATGCTTTCATCGGCATCAGTATACTCGCTCAGATCCTCATTGCTGCTGGAGGTCGGCTTGAGCAGGCCAACATTTCCATTGTCCTCCGTGGCCATTGCGGGTCCTTAAAACAAACAAGCAAACTGTTAGTTACGTATGCTCGAGCTCGGCCGGGGTTGTTTATCGCGTCACAGAGACGTGTGCACACAGTAAAAGCAATGTGTTGAATTCGCTGAGTGTAATTGTAATGCAGGCGTGGGATTGCAGATTGCGCCTTTCCACGAATACATGGTAATGAACGAGCGACGAGGAGCGATTTCAAAGGTATATTACGAATCAAACAGAGGTTGAGGTGCACCACTTACGAGAGTCTACTGTCGGCTTTGTGAGGGATTGCTTTAAAGCAAGCAGTTTGATATACGGGGAATGATAGAGAGAGAAGGGGATTTACGTTGGATTCAAGTGGTTTTAGTTTTATTTCAGAGATTATTCTCCTTGATGTTTAAAGTATATTTTTATTGCAAATAACTATATTGCAACAACAGCCCTGGCGAGCTGTATGTAATGTCAAAAATTATATTTACAAAATTACACTCTCACGGCTGATTACCCCCATTTTTTATAATTATTTGTATGAAGATTCGACAAACATCAAAATTTAAAAAAATGAAATTTAAAAAATTAAAAGTTAATGATGAAATAGAAAACTAAGCACTCAACAAAATAGTAATGCTTGCAACATTCATTGTTTTATTAAAGTAGAAGTCTAAGGGCCGATCATGATGGCCGTGCGTTGCAGTGACACGTGGGATCATGGTCTTCGTGTAAATTCTTTTTTAAACTTATACATTTTAATATTTATATATATATATATATATATATATATATATATATATATATATATATATATATATATATATATAAAAATTTCACTCTCCGGTAGGACTTGAACCCACGTCTCCGGCTATCGCGGCCGTCGCTCTACCAACTGCGCCATAGAGGGTGGCATGGCAGTGGACAGCGCGTGAGATGTTCTTATGTCCAATTATTTACACAAGAACATAAGAACATCTCACGCGCTATCCACTACCACCCTCCGTGGCGCAGTTGGTAGCGCGACGGCCGCGATAGCCGGAGACGTGGGTTCAAGTCCCACCGGGGAGTGAAATTTTTGAGAAATTATTAATTAACATTGATACATCTGGTGATTCTTCATTCAAATAGCCGACAATGGCAAGAAGTACTTCTCTCTATATATATATATATATATATATATATATATATATATATATATATCTATCTATATAATATATATATATATATATATATATATATATCTATCTATATAATATATATATATATATATATATATATATATATATATATATATATTATGTTCATATTCATATTTATTTAAATAAATAAATTCGGCTATGTGTACAATTGTGTTAATATATAATAAAATTCTGTACATACTCTTTACTCTTCTTTTCAAAGTGGCAGCCATCATTATTATTTAATTATACATCACGATTAATTTAACATTACACTGGAAATTTTGAAGAACACATTAATGTTACAAGATAATTAATGCATTATTATGGAAATTTTATATATTTGTGTAGATTGACTGGAATTTTGAGGTGCATTTTATTTTTGAAACTGACACGTGTCACTGTTATAAATGACAAAGCTGCCATCAATAATTTTATTCGGATCTTCTCCTATAGGCGCTTTCGTTTAGTATGGTTTAGCATTGTTACTCGCCCCATTGGTGTGCAGTATCGCTCAGGTCTTACGGTCGTGCGCCGCCGGTTCTAAGGGCCCAGGTAGAATTATGCGCATCGGAAGCGGCAAATAGAACAAGAAACAATAAGCCTGTACCACCCCAGAGTCATAAACGAAAGGCACTTATGATACATAATTATGCAGAATATGTGTATACTATCAGTTTTCTCGGGTCAGATAATTAATAGATAACTCATTAGTGAAGTTAGCCCTCTAAAGATGATTTAACATAATTAACAAGTTTTCTAATAATGTAATTATAAATTAGTATTGTTCAAGGTGTAAGCAAGTGGGCTAACTGGGGCTCCGTTTCTTATAATAATAATAATTATATATATATATATATATATATATATATATATATATATAAAAAAAGAAGACTTTATTTGGCATATCAGCATATCAGCCCAACCCTTCCCTTTTACACATATTCCCAAACCGTACGTTCACAGAAAGAAATCAAAAAAGACACAAAAAAGAATACGAATTAACATACAATATATTTTTCTCTATCCATTAAACTAAACCCCCTCTGCCCTCGCCAATTTCGTTTCCCACGTCAGCCTCCTGCAGATTTTCACGCCTTTCCCATCCTCTCCAAACCATTCGTTCAGCTTTCTGCACTCTCCAACCCACTCTCCTTTCACTCCCTCACATTCTTTGCTAAGGTGCCACCACGTGTCACTCCCCTTCCTACACAGCGCACACGCGCTGTACCCCAGCCCCATCCACACTTTTCTTCCTCGCTCTTCTGAACCACACCTCGCTCTTGCCATGCATACTTTGTCCTCTCTGCTCCACTCTACCCTGGCTACGTACCTCGGGAGTTTCCCCTGCACTTGCCACTCTATGTAGACAGGGTTGTATGAGCCATTCCCACTTGCCTTTCTTGCACCTCAATATCCCTCTATCTCTCCCTTATCTCAGTTCCTAGGCTAACCCTTTCTCTCAGCTTCTCCTCTACCCACACCTCAGACATACCCACTCTTTCATACATCCTTTCTCTATCCTTCCTCCATCTACTCTCTGTTCTACTCTTACACCTCATCCATACCTCCCGTACTAGTGTTTCCTCGCCCGAATCCTGCAATCTTTCCTCAAACTTCACAACCCTCACACACGACTCCCACCACATATACGATTTGTCTCCTGCAACAGCACTGCCCTCGGTGTCGACCTTTCGAGCCCTAGCAGATTCTTCAGAAACCAACCTTGCTCCCTTTCTATTACCTCCCATTCACGCAATCCCCACACTTCCACTCCATACAACAATATAGGTTTTACACACGCATCCCATATCTTGCACGCCATTACTAGGTTACCACCCCACAAACTCCCCCATTTTCTGTACGCAATCCCGCAAGCCATACTTGCTTTCGCCTGCATACACTCCACATGCATCCTAAGCCCTCCTCCACAGTCAAACCAAAAGCCCAAATATTTAAAGCCATTCACTCTCTCAATCAGCATTTCCTTCCACTTCAGCCCTTCGTCTTTACCCCTCCTGCCCCTATTTCTAAACAACATCCATTTGGTCTTTTCCACATTCACCACTAGCCCCCTCTTATCCTGGTATCTGCCCATTCTATCCAACATCTCTTGCATCTCTTCCACTCTCTTGGCCACCAGCACCACGTTATCTGCATACGCCAACATCCACACTTTGAATCTACCCACCACGACCCCTCCTGCCTGTCCTCTCCTCAGCACCTCTTCCAACTCGCTCGTGTACAGATTAAACAGGAGAGGGTCAGCGGGCACCCCTGCCGTACTCCCAAATTCACCCTAAATTTCTCAGATATTTCTCCATTCACTCTTGCTTTCGCCCATGACTCTTTATACAAACTTCTCACTCACTCCACTCCTTCTTCTTCCATACCCAATCTATCCATACATTCCACCAGTTTCCCCCTAGGAACTGAGTCATACGCAGCTTTTAAATCCACAAACACCGCATACACCCTCCCTTTGCATTCCAGCGCTTCGTCCACCATTCTCGCCAGCGTGAAAATCTGCTCCCTCGTCCCTCTTCCCCTTCTGAACCCACCCTGGCATTCCGGCAGCAGCCCTTTTTGTTCCACTTCTCTATCCATTCTATTTTTCACCATAGTCATCATCAATTTATAACCAGCACTCATAATGGTGATCCCCCTATAGTTTTTTACGTCCGAGGGCTCTCCTCCTTTGTGCACCGGGACCACCACCCCCACACGCCACTTTTCCGGCACTTCCCCCTCTCCACTCCACACCTTGTTAATACTCTGCCGCATCTTCTCCCTTCCTTCCTCCGGTAACTTTTGGAAAGCCTCTGCCTTCAGCCCATCTTCCCCCGCTGCCTTTCCTAGTTTTAACTGTGCCAGGGCCACTTCCACCTCTTTCCGCGAAAACGCCTCCAATCGTACCACCTGTCTCGCACTCGAACTGCCCAGCTCCACTTCAGACCCCGCCATCTGTTTACAACTCATCTCCCACTCTGCTAGCTCTATGTTCACTTTACCCTGATTCGCCCTTCCCTTTAAGATCTCCCACATCCGTTTCTCCACCACACACTGCCTCAACCTCTTTTCCACTTTCTGCAACTCCTCTATTTTTTTCCTCTCGCACGTACTCTCGAACTCCCTTTTCGCCTGATTAACCCTTTCGACTGCACATCTGCCGTACCTCCAATTCGCCATTTCCCTCCGCCACCTCGTCTTCTTTATCTTACACTCATCGTCGAACCAACATTCCCTGTGACGTCCACTCTTCTTCCTCACCACCAACGCAGCCGCCATCACTCTCTCCAACTGTAACATCGACTGCACCTCCTCCCACTTCACGCCCGTTAGGTTTTTCTCATACACCGCAATTTCTACTTCGCTCCATCCAAACCCTTCTGTTCCTTTTTCTCCTCCCTCTTCAAATCTTTTGTCCTTCTCAAGACCACTTCCACCGGCACATAGGACCCCCCCCCCACATTTTCCACCTTGAAGCACTCCAACTCCTCCCTTCTGATACCTTTGACCACCACATAGTCCAAAACCGTACCTCCTACGTGTCCACAGAACGTTTTCTTCCCATTGGATCCATTCTCTACCCTCCTGGTTGGTCACTTTATCCTGCGATCGTCTTTCTCTCCATTCCCATCCCTCTGCGATTCCTCCTTCCAGCTACCCCACCCTCACATTCCAGTCACCCCCGACGATCCAATCATCTGCCTCCGTCTCGAACCCATCCAGTATCTCCGTTAGTTCTAAAAGGTTTTTGTTACAGTACACGGCCCCTACCCACACCGACCTTCTATTCATTTCCAGCTTCCCTATGACCAATCCCGCCGCTTCCCTCGAAGACTCTCTGATCCATTGTCCATATATATATATATATATATATATATATATATATATATATATATATATATAAATCTAAATATATATATAAAAATATCTTGATAAATTTACTCATTAAGAGGTACTGCTCCGTTTTTAATAATTTATTGATTTTTATAATACCGGTATCCTTGTAGATTTTGTCTGTAGGCAATATTTTATGATATACAAATATCGCCTTAATGCATTTATTTTGAAATATTTGCATGTTACTTAGTGTTGTTTTATTTATATTGCCCCAGGCAGTTATTTTTATTACCTTAGATGGCTCTCTACATGGGCTTGATAGAGGACCTTTTTGGTCTTGTTGTAAAATATATCATTACACCGTCTCAGGGCCCCTACTATTGGTATGACTTTATTTTTGTGTGTGTCTATATGTTTATTCCATGTGAGATATTCGTCAAGTCATACTCCTAAGTATTTATACATTTTTTGGTCCTTTAGCATTTGTTTTCCTATCTTCACAGTAATTAAATTGAAAATTTTGTTTCTATTTTTAGTAATTAGATATACCGTTTTGTTTGTTACTTTTGACTCTTTGTTTTGGTCCAGTTATAAAATAGCTCTAAGTCTTCATTTATTTCATCGAGTATGGTTGTTGTATTACTTCCTGTATATATATATATATATATATATATATATATATATATCATTGTAAACGCTGATATATTTTGATGAAATTTTCTGAAAACGTGTTTTTTATTCCAATTAAGAAACGATGAAAATTTCAGCAACTCAAGTTATGCTGTGTATGCTTTAATAGTACAATATCATTACCATAAATATTATATTTTTTGTTAATTAATCCTACTTTGCACGTATGAATTATAAATGTAACAGTAATTAAGCTCCCTAACGCCCACGGCTATATTATACAAGCTCCAGGTGGCCGTCGTGTATATAATGTTGATATGACTAGAGGGAGGCCAGCAGTAAATTTATCTGGGACACTCCCCAGGGTTTCTGCAGAAAGAAACACGCCTCGAAGAAGTTTTAATGCGCGGAGGAGACGTAAAAGGGTGACAAACAGAATGGACGTTGGTGTTTGCTTCGACAGATTAATGGAAGGGAGTAGAGTGATGTGGGTTATTTATCAATTAGTTAGAAGACAGCTAATTGCTAGAGTGGGTTCTATTTCTTTTACAACACCTTTTCTCGTATCTACTACAAATGATTTTTATTCTTTATATTTCATTCTACTGTAATTAAAAATATCTAATATAGCACATTACTTTATTTATCATGCGCATCATAATTTTAAGAAATAGGTTTTAAAAATTAAAAATATTGAGGTTTTTAATTTTCTATTATTCTGTTAATTCTATCCGCGATTTATATGAAAATCTATAATAAAATTGTAGGTTTTTTTTTAAGAAATACGATATTGAGGTTTTAAAATTTTCTATTATTTTGTTAATTCTTTCCGTGATTTATATGAAAATCAATATTAAAATTGTATTTTTTTGTTAATTGAGGTTTTTAATCTTTCTATCATTTTGTTAATACTTTCCGCTTTTTATATAAAAAAACAATAATAAAATTGTAGTTTTTTTTTAAGAAATAAAATATGGAGGTTTTTAAATTTTCTATCATTTTGTTAATGCTTTCCGCAATTTACATGAACATCAATTGTATTGTATCAACTGTAGTTTTAAAAAAAATATAAAATATTGAGGTTTTTATATTTTCTATTAATTTATTAATTCTTTCCGCGATTTATATGAAAATCAGTAATAAAATTGTAGGTTTTTTAAGAAGTAAAATATTTAGGTTTTTAAATTTTCTATCATTTTGTTAATTACTTACCCAGCTCAGTGGCGTTAGAGGCGTCGTTCGCCTCTTACTGAGCATTGAGGAGCCTCAGTTTGACCCTCAGCGGGGAGCGAATTTTCGCAAATCACATTTCACAGTTTTTCAAAGGTTTTATATGAAGTTAAGGTAAATACCGGGTAACTCCCCTGAGCTTCTCCCTTGACCAGCGGTAAAGCCTCACCGCTGATAGCCCTATAAAGATACAAGTTTTTTATTTTGTTAATTTTTTCCGCGATATATATCAATCAATAATAAAATTGTAGTTTTTTTTAAGAAATAAAATATTAAGGTTTTTAAATTTTCTATTATTTCATTAATTCTTTCCTCGATTTATATGAAAATCAATAATAAAATGGTAGCTTTTTTTAAGTAATAAAATATTTAGGTTTTAAAATTTTCTATTATTTTGTATATTCTTTCCGCGATTTATATGAAAATCAATAATACAATTGTAGGCTTTTTTAAGAAATAAAAAATTAATTTCAAATATGTATTTTTACAGAATATGTTAATTATATTGCAACAACCGCAAAGCTTGAATAATTTGATGTTTACCGTGCGATGTCTCAAAGAACGATGTTACGCACTTGTCATCTGCATCCCTCGAAGATATCGAAAGGGTGAGACTGCTTAATGTGAGAATGTAATATGAACGAGGTGCCCACTTGACGTAATAGCTCTAAAATAATCAAGCAGGAGACAATTTGAGTTACGGTTCCCACACGCAGTGTAAAAAAAATATCAAAAGTCAAACATTTCATCCTTAATGATCGATGAAATGTTTAGCAGCCTGTTTCTTCGTCCACTGCAGTACATAGGCCCCTCTAAATATTTTTCATTGTTTTCGGTGTTTGGTAGCGTAAATCTAGTTTTTTGTTTGCTGACGTCAAACATCGTCAGCAAACAAAAAACTGGATTCACGCTGCCGAACACCGAAGATATAGATACTGCCATACACACCGCAAAATTTTAAATTTAAAAATGTCACTATAAATAGATTAAATATGCTTAATTAATTATATTGATTACATTAATGTAATTATAAAGAATACGTTTGCACAGTAAAATTTGTTAAAAGATTGTTGTAGATAAATTTAACATAAAACCGGTTAATATTTCAAATTTATGTGTGAGTAAATTCGGGCTTTTATTAAGCACACCAGCCAGTGAAGCGAGAAGCAGATAAGGTGAATAATGAAATATACCTAATGAGGTAGACAAAATGGGTGTCGCAGTTGGCTCGCATCCCCAAATTCTCGCGAGCACTGAGACGTGCAAAAATAATACTCTCATGGAATATCATCAACTTTAACGCTAGAATAGATGTTTGCATTACTAGCAACATAAATATTTCTGATTTTTAACTTTAATAATATTTGTGAAGTTAAGGTAAATACCGGGTGATTAAATTCCTCGCAGCTTCTGCCTTGAACGGCGAAAAAGCCTCATATTTAACTTTAATATTATTTTTGTATGGGCTTGTTTTTTAATGCCTCAATGCCAAAAGATGGAACTACTTCCAGGATTCTTAAGGTGAAGAAAGATGGACGAAAAGCCACCACAAAGTAAGATCTGTACAATGAAAAAAAGAAACGTATACTAATTTTGAAAATTGTAAATTGTAAAAAAAAGTCCTTTATTTGGCATATCAGCCCAACTCTTCCCTTTTACACACATTCCCAAACCGTACTTTCAAACAAAGAAATCAAAAAAGACACAAAAAAAAGAATACAAATTAACATAAAATACATTTTTCTCTATCCATTAAAATAAACCCCCTCTGCCCTCGCCAATTTCCTTTCCCACGTCAGCCTCCTGCAGATTTTCACGCCTTTCCCATCCTCTTCTAACCATTCGTTCAGCTTTCTGCACTCTCCAACCCACTCTCATTTCACTCCCTCACATTCTTTGCTAAGGTGCCACCACGTGTCACTCCCCTTCCTACACAGCTCACACGCGGTGTACCCCAGCCCCATCCACACTTTTCTTCCTCACTCTTCTGAACCACACCTCGCTCTTGCCATGCATACTTTGACCTCTCTGCTCCACTCTCCCCTGGCTAAGTACCTCGGGAGTTTCCCCTGCTCTTGCCACTCTATGTAGCCAGGGTTATAGCCATTCTCACTTGCCTTTCTTGTCACTCAATATCCCTTAATCTCTCCCTTATCTCAGTTTCTAGGCTACCCCTTTCTCTCAGCTTCTCCTCTACTCACACCTCAGACATACCCACTCTTTCATACATCCTTTCTCTACCCTTCCTCCATCTACTCTCTGTTCTACTCTTACACCTCATCCATACCTCCCGTACCAGTCTTTCCTCGCCCGAATCCTGCAATCTTTCCTCAAACTTCACAACCCTCACACACGACTCCCACTACATACTCAAACAATGTGTCTCCTGCAACAGCACTGCGCTTGGTGTCGACCTTTCGAGCCCTAGCAGATTCTTCAGAAATCAACCTTGCTCCCTTTCTATTACCTCCCATTCACGTAATCCCCACACTTCCACTCCATACAACAATATAGGTTTTGCACACGCATCCCATATCTTGCACGCCATTACTAGGTTACCACCCCACAAACTTCCCCATTTTCTGCACGCAATCCCCCAAGCCATTCTTGCTTTCGCCTGCATACACTCCACATGCATCCTAAGCCCTCCTCTACAGTCAAACCAAAAGCCCAAATATTTAAAGCCATTCACTATCTCAATCAGCCTTTCCTTCCATTTCAGCCCTTCGTCCTTACCCCTCCTGCCCCTATTCCTAAAGAACATCCATTTGGTCTTTTCTACATTCACCTCTTGTCCAGGTATCTACCCATTCTATCCAACATCTCTTGCATCTCTTCCACTCTCTTGGCCACCAGCACCACGTCATCTGCATACGCCAACATCCACACTTTGGATCTACCCACCACGACCCCTCCTGCCTGTCCTCTCCTCAGCACCTCTTCCAACCCGCTCGTGTACAGATTAAACAGGAGGGGGCTCAGCGGGCACCCCTGCCGTACTCCCACATTCACCCTAAATTTCTCAGATATTTCTCCATTCACTCTTGCTTTCGCCCATGACTCTTTATACTCCCTTCTCACCCACTCCACCCCTTCCTCTTCCATACCCAATCTATCCATACATTCCACCAGTTTCCCCCTAGGAACTGAGTCATACGCAGCTTTTAAATCCACAAACACAGCATACACTCTCCCTTTGCATTCCAGCGCTTCCTCCACCATTCTCGCCAGCGTGAAAATCTGCTCCCTCGTCCCTCTTCCCCTTCTGAACCCATCCTCGCATTCCGGCAGCTGCCCTTTTTGTTCCACTTCTCTATCCATTCTATTTTTCACCATAGTCATCATCAATTTATAACCGGCACTTATAATGGTGATTCCCCTATAGTTTTTTACGTCCGAGGCCTCTTCTCCTTTGTGCACCGGGACCACCACCCCCACACGCCACTTTTCCGGCACTTCCTCCTCTCCACTCCACACCTTGTTAATACTCTGCCGCACCTTCTCCCTTCCTTCCTCCGGTAACTTTTTTGCCTCTGCCTTCAGCCCATCTTCCCCCGCTGCCTTTCCTAGTTTTAACTGTGCCAGGGCCACTTCCACCTCTTTCCGCGAAAACGCCTCCCTTCGTACCACCTGTCTCGCACTCGAACTGCCCAGCTCCACCTCAGACCCCGACATCTGTTTACACCTCCTCTCCCACTCTGCTAGCTCTATGTTCACTTTACCCTGATTCGCCCTTCCCTTTAAAATCTCCCACATCCGTTTCTCCACCACATACTGCCTCAACCTCTTTTCCACTTTCTGCAACTCCTCTATTTTGTTTCTCTCGCACGTACTCTCGAACTCCCTTTTCGCCTGATTAACCCTTTCGACTGCACATCTGCCGTACCTCCAATTTGCCATTTCCCTCCGCCACCTCTTCTTTATCTTACACTCCTCGTCGAACCAACATTCCCTCTGGCGTCCACTCTTCTTCCTCACCACCAACGCAGCCGCCATCACTCTCTCCAACTGTAACATCGACTGCACCTCCTCCCAGTTCACGCCCGTTAGGTTTTTCTCATACACCGCAATTTCTACTTCGCTCCATCCAAACCCTTGCTGTCCCTTTTTCTCCTCCCTCTTCAAACCTTTTGTCCTTCTCAAGACCACTTCCACCAACACATGGTCCGACCCCCCTACATTTTCCACCTTGAAGCACTCCAACTCCTCCCTTCCGATATCTTTGACCACCACATAGTCCAAAACCGAACCTCCTCCGTGTCCACAGAACGTCTTCTTCCCTTCCCAGTCCCCTTCGCAGCAGCCATTCAGTACATCCCACCCATTGTAAAATGTAAATTACATTATATATTTGTATTAATAAAAAATATACTTTACTATATAATGCCATTTTTTGCATTAGTAATTCTGCATTCATTGCTTTTCAAGAAATGGGATATAAGAGCAATGAATGCGGAATTCTACGTACAGAATATTGTACAGAATCATGCTCTATGTTCAGTTTATGTCCAGTTTTTGTATATATGCAAGAAATACGCGACTACACGTTACCAGGGTTTGTATTGACTACCTGAATGAAGTATTGAGTATTGAGATTATAAAGTGGTCAGCGCGAAAACCGGACTAGCACTAGCTGGAATATATTGCTCTTCAGGATTGGGAGAATTTTCTTCAACTTAACATTGAAAATCTCATTAGAGTAGCGATTTTTAATATTTTGTTTAATAAATCATATATTTACAACATTTACAACATTATTTAGTGAATTTTGCATATGCCTCCCACCGACCGTCTTGTGGTTGATTTGGCATTCGCATCACGTTAAATGATAGTGTAAATATATATATATATATATATATATATATATATATATATATATATATATATATACATATCATTTAACGTGATGCGAATGCCAAATCAACCTCAAGACGGTCGGTGGGAGGCATATACAAAATTCACTAAATAATGTTATGTAAATATATTGGTTATTTCCTTGTAAATATTTCTTCATTGCATAATCGAATCATTATATTGTCTTCTTAGCTTTAATATCCTATGGGGTGTAAGGGGTGACGGCAATAGCATAATCTAGCCCAGCCCAAATGACAACCTCGCCTGCACGTGGTGCACCCTGCTATCGAACCAAAGAGGCTCTGTCGACCGAACATCTACCGGAATAAGTAGACCCCTCTTGCCAGCTTCGGGTGGACGAGCTGGTAAGAGTAAGGACACCCTCTTGTCCTTGGGAAGAGAAATCTTCCCTAAAGGCGGATGAGTCCTCAAATGACTAACGGCATGGGAATCCAGAAGGCAACGGGAAACCACTGCATTAAGGATCCCATGGATATTCTCTAGTAAAACCATATGAATGTCAGAAATTACAGATAATGTATGCCAAGCGTACCGACTAGCGACCGGCGCTGTTAAATATCAGGATCTGACGATGTGAAATGGACTACCGGGTGCAGGACGGTGGGAACCGGGCCTCCTGTAGAAACAGTGCAACTGGTCAAAAATGGCAGCAGATTAGCCAATTTAAGAAGAATAACGACTTGGAATGTCAAAACGCTATACGAACCTGGTAGATTCCGGAACGCAATAAATGAAATGAGGAGACTGAAAATAGACATCATGGGAATATGCGAAACAAGATGGCCAGGTAATGGAATATGCCAATTAGACAGAGCTGCGATGTATTACTCTGGAAGTTCAGAAGAAGACAAATACCACCGACACGGAGTAGAAATAAGGGTAATGGAAAAAATAAAAAACGTATGTAAACAACTTCATACCATACTCTGAGAGATGCATGCTGATACAACTAAATACTAAATCTGTTACACTAACATTCTTCTTCTTCATGTGCTTATCCGATTTCGGATGTTTGCGATGAGCATGACTACATATTCCCAATATTACTTTACGGAGTCGAGTCCTGGACACTAAATGAAGCAAGAACAAAAAAGCTTAAGCCTTTGAGTTGTGGCTATATCGACGTATCTTGCGGATATCCTTGGAAAGACCGAGTAACTGTGTAACAGTGGCTGACAAAAGTCAGAACACTACAAACACAACAAAAGATGTATATTTAAATAACTGGGCGGTGCAATAATTTTGAATAGCGATTTATTTTTGAATTGTAGATTATGTAGGATTTATTATTCTTGTCGGCGCTTAATTCTTACGTATTTCGTATTCTGGTGAAGGAGCCGGGCTAGTGAAGAATGTCTTCACATTGGGGTATTCGTATTATTATTTCTTCTTCTTTCACTGAATACGAAATACATAACAATTGAGTCACGTAATGAAAAAAAAATCGCACTAAATGAAAACTTCACAATATAATATATGTGTATGTACAAAACTGCTTATAGTAGGGTGTGGTGATAAATTGCTCCGGCCCGTTGTCGCGCTTTATTGCTCTGCCTCACCACCGGCTAGTTATGATAAATGATAAACGGGTTTCAGTGTTTGCTGTTTAGTCCTTTATGCGTATTTTAATTTAGATTTATACGATGTGAATTCAGCTATAGAAACATTGGTATATATATATATATATATATATATATATATATATATATATATATATATATATAAGAAAACCTACAAATTTACAAAATAAATCAAACGCAAATCCTTCTCCTTTTCAAAACAAGTTACTTACGCCACTTTCATTCTTACAGGTTTAATTTAATTTCTGCCCCATTAGTAATGTACTCTCATTATTTATATTATTTAATATATATATATATATATATATATATTTAGTGGGCGTATAAATGTAACCCCTACCCCACATTTATAATTTATTTTCACTGCAGATCATTTGCGGCACTAATAATTTAAAGCCTCGCCAACTCTCTTTACCTATAATTACCTACAGGTATATTAAGCCGCTTTACACATCCCTTGCATGCTACACGAGCATAAATCGTGCATTATTATTCAATATTCGGGTGGCGAGCATCCTCTCGTGTGCCGCAAAATGTTCGCGGCATGCAAATTCGTCCCATTTTGGAGCGGCTGGCGTGTATATTTATCGCAGTTCATCATTTAATTTATATGTCGGCCAATATTTGAATATTAACAAGATAAGAGGACTATTATAAATATATTAAATATATTATGCAAAATTAATTTGTTTAATAACGCTCTGATTGGACGCTATGACATGATTTTTCTCGGAAATTTCCTTATGTAGGTTACATAAAAAATAAAAAATATCATAATATACGTCACTGATCGCAGAAAAATAATCCCTTTCAAAATTCGTGATAAATAAATAGGATTGTCATTTGAAATAATTAGCATTTTTTGTAAGAATCATAAATAAAAGTTTTGCCGGTGACGTCAAAATCCGAGCATTTTTTGTAAGAATCATAAATAAAAGTTTTATCGAATTTATTACATACTTTAGGGACATCCTGCATACAGGCTAATTCATAACTGGAGGACAATAATATTTTTGTTATTGTGTAGCATTTCCCATTAAAAATACCACACCGAATATTAATTGAAAATGTTGTTGAAAATCGTATTATATGACTATACCAGCAAATTAGGTATATGTAGTTTAGTTTTTCTTCAACTGTTGTATTGTTATCTTTTATCTATATATTTATTACAATAATAATAAAGCCTGTTGCACTGTTGCATGTTGTTGCTATCTGTCTTCGATGGCTCAGAGAATATATGTCTACTATTGTTGGTTTGTATAATATTTGTATCTATTTAGATATTTAGAATTATACAAACCAATAAGAGTATATATATATATATATATATATATATATATATATATGTATATATATATATATAATATTTGTATCTAAATAGATACAAATATTATACAAACCAACAATAGTAGAAAAATATTGTCTGAGCCTATCGAAGAGAGATAACAACAACATGCAACAGGCTTTATCATTATTGTAATAAATACATAGATAAAAGATAACAATACAAAACTGAAGAAAAACAATATTTGTCTACTATTGTAGGTTTGTATAATATTTGTATCTCTATTTAGATACAAATATTATACAAACCAACCCAACAAGAGTATATATATATATATATAAATATTGAAATATTGAATTGAATCGGTATCTACTACTACAAACAAGTGATAAAAAACAAAGAAAAATTCGTTTTATTTATTTATTGAAATATTGTATGTATTTATTTAGCACAAAAAAACATTATTATAATTGGATATCTCCTTGAGAAAATAATCGTATTATTATTATTATTATGGTCTATAAATTATAATTTAAAACTTGTATTCTTTAAGTTTCACGTAGAAGGATATTGTTATATAAAGTTTGTGCCCTATATAAATTTGCGCTTTAAATTATGTCCGACATGCTACGAACGAAGGAATTTAAAACAGCGCAGTTAGCAACAATTTAATGAGGCTTGGGGGAAAAAACCTGTAGGTAATGAGCCTGCCAAGAGATTATTAGTGGGCTGGTAATAAAAAGTACAGCTTTTGTTTTATAATCACGCAATTAAAATTTGCTGCTTGCAAGAAATTGCGACTTTAAAACTTTAAACGTACTTTATTGTGCAAGTCAAGTATGTATTACTTAAATTATGATAAAGTTAAAGTACACATATACTAAAAAGTAAAAAAAAGACCTTTATTGGCATTTCCCTCACTTCCCCTCCACATCACAAACCTCAACAAAAATATACAAAAATAAAAATACAATCAATATAAATAATAATTATTTTTTTTACTAAAAAGTAAATATTGTTCATCTTTGTGTTGTATTTGTTAATTTATGTTATGATTGTAGTACGAAAGTGTCTGTAGCTATGCTATCCTCCAGCCTCTAATCCAGAACTATCCAGAGTACGAAAATATAATTTCGTACTCTCGACAGTTCTGGATTATTGGCTGGAAAGACACCGCACAGTAAATCATAAAAAGATAGCATCCAAGGGCTTTTCTGCTGAAGTTTAATCACCCGACATTTAGCAGTTAGAATCATCTATAAAATTAATATTTTGTGGAATAATTTGTTTAGAAATTGTAGACCGAAGCATATATATATATATATATATATATATATATATATATATTTATATATATATATATATATATATATATATATATATATATATATATGTGGTACACGCCGAAGGGCAACTACGTGCCTAATTAAGAAACTACCAACATTAGAATTAAAAAAAAACGAAATATCCGATCTGATCGACACAAAACACACACCACAATTTTTTGTTTCTCCCTCCTCCTCTCGAAAGGATCAAGTACCTACTGTTTGTAGATAAGTAGTAAAAAAAAGACAGTCCTACTACCGTCAGATGTTAAATATAAATATTATATATATTATATATATACAACAGAAAGAAATAAAAAAAGACACCAAAAAAAAAGAACGAATACAAATTAACATAAAATATATGGTCTTACTCTGGACATTCATATTTCACTTAATATCTTAATACCACCAGTAACTAAACTCTTCAATCGCTGCATTAAGACTAAATCATTCCCAGATTGCTTCAAAGTGGCTAAATCTATATTCATACTGAAGAAAGGCCACCAGGATGACCCAAACATCTTTCGTCCAAAATTTTGTAAATTAAATTTTTTGGTGAATTTTTAAACGCAATAAATGTACTAACATTTCGGTTTTTAATCATCAAAACACTCAAAAAATCATTAAAACGTTGGCTGATTTGGCCAAGTTTTAGCAAAATATGTTAAACACATGCATGTACTATTTCTGAGAAAACCAAATGAAAATACATCATATTTCTACCCACTAAAATAAACCCCCTCTGCCCTCGCCAATTTCCTTTCCCACGTCATCCTCCTGCAGATTTTCACGCCTTTCCCATCCTCTCCTAACTATTCGTTCAGCTTTCTGCACTCTCCAACCCACTCTGCTTTCACTCCCTCACATTCTTTGCTAAGGTGCCACCACGTGTCACTCCTCTTCCTACACAGTGCACACGCGGTGTACCCCAGCCTCATCCACACTTTTCTTCCTCGCTCTTCTGACCCACACCTCGCTCTTGCCATGCATACTTTGTCCTCTCTGCTCCACTCTCCCCTGGCTAAGTAGCTCGGGAGTTTCTCCTGCACTTGCCACTCTACGTAGCCAGGGTTGTATGAGCTCTCAGCCATTCTCATTTGTCTTTCTTGCCACTCAATATCCCTCAATCTCTCCCTAATCTCAGTTCGTAGGCTACCCCTTTCTCTCAGCTTCTCCTCTAACCACACCTCAGACATACCCACACTTTCATACATCCTTTCTCTATCCTTCCTCCATCTACTCTCTGTTCTACTCTTACACCTCATCCATACTTCCCTTACCAGTTTTTCCTCGCCCAAATCCTGTAATCTTTTCTCAAACTTCACAACCCTCACACACGACTCCCACCACATACTCATACGACTTGTCTCCTGCAACAGCACTGCCCTCGGTGTCGACCGTTCGAGTCCTAGCAGATTCTTCAGAAACCAACCTTGCTCCCTTTCTATTACCTCCCATTCACGCAATCCCCACACTACCACTCCATACAACAATATAGGTTTTACACACGCGTCCCAGATCTTGCACGCCATTATGAGGTTACCACCCCACAAACTCCCCCATTTTCTGCACACAATCCCCCAAGCCGTTCTTGCTTTCGCATGCATACACTCCACATGCATCCTAAGCCCTCCTCCACAGTCAAACCAAAGGCCCAAATATCTATCCATACATTCCACCAGTTGGAACGGAGTCATACGCTGCTTTTAAATCCACAAACACCGCATACACTCTCCCTATGCATTCCAGCGCTTCCTCCACCATTCTCGCCAGCGTGAAAATCTGCTCCCTCGTCCCTCTTCCCCTTCTGAACCCACCCTGGTATTCTATATTAAGAATTGTCTGTCTGTAATAAAGTTTAACTGCACAGTTTCGAAAAAATACGAATGTATATTTTACGAGAATTTTTTTATTTTTTTGTCTGCGCTTTGTTTATAAAATATTGCTCTACTAGATAACAGTATAAGTTTTTATCTAAACCGCTTTCGTTTATCATTTGGGAGCAGTTTTCGCGTTAGAACTATAAGAACAGCCCGGAATAACTCACGAACGATAAACGAAAGCAGCTATTTGGTAATTACAATCTATATATATATATATATATATATATATATATATATATATATATATATATATATATATATATATATATATATATATATATATTATGAATTGCCTTTTACCTTTCGGTGTAGGCTATTACATTAACATTATTAACATTATTATAGTTTACAATTACTGTTGTTTATACATTTGTAAATTCTTTCCACACCTTTCTGTTCTTCGCCAGTTCTCTTGCTTGCTTGACTGTTTTTCCTTTCTTGATTATTATGTCCTCTATTATGTTGTCCCACTCTTTTCTTGGTCTACCTCTTCTTTTATTTTCAGTTCTTGCTTCCCATACCTGTTTTGTTAGATTTTTTTTGTCCATCCCAATTAAATGGCCCCACCAGTTTAGTTGTTTCTTTTCTATATACTTATCTACAGCTTCAATTCCCAGTTCTTCTCTGATGTCATAATTTCTTATTCTGTCTCTTCTCGTAACTTGTTTTACTCCTCTGAGATATTTCATTTCCATTGCCTGTATTCTACTTTTGTCCCTCTTTGTTAGCTTCCACGTCTCGCTTCCATATGTCAGTATAGGTCTATATATGCTTTTATATATATATTTATTTTTGTCCTTATGCTGATCTCTTTCTTGTTAATCAGTATATCGCTGTGATAGTGTTGTTTATTCTGTTACTAAGTTCGCCTTCCATTTTTCCGTCTTCTGTCAGTGCTACTCCCAGGTATTTGAATTATCTACTTGTTCTATTGTGTGTTGTTCTATCTTTATATTTATTTGTTTTTTCCGGTTTCCTATTACCATCACTTTTGTTTTGTTATAGTTCATTTTCATGTTATACTTTTCTAGGTGTCTGTTCCATACACTAAGGTTGTGCTGCAGATTACCTTCATTTTCTGCTATCACTACTACATCATCAGCGAATGCTCCTTCCGATATTTTTACAACTTGCATGTTTTATTACCCTATGTTTGCTTTTTTGGTTTCTGGTTTCATGCTCTTCATTATTTCATCCATGTATATGTTAAATAATGTAGGACTGAGCCCGCCTCCTTGTCTTAGTCCAGTGGTTGTCTGAAATGTTCTTGATGTTTGTCCCTTGTGTATTATTGCATTGGTGTTGTTGTTGTATATGTTTTGTATTAATTCGACTGTCTTTCTTTCTACACCTCTCTCTTTTTCCATAATTTATTTCTTGGTATCATGTCGAATGCTTTTTCCAGGTCGATGAATCCTAGGTATGTGTTTTTATTATTTGCAATTCTTTTTTCTGTGATTTGTTTTATCATGAAAATGTTGTCCTGTGTGGATCTTCCTTTCCTAAATCCACATTGCGATTCTTCTAGCGTCTGCTCTATTTTTGCTAGTATTCTTTTGTTAATTGTTTTTTCTAAGATCTTCATACCTATGCTTATGAGTGTTATACCCCTATAGTTTGAACATTTTGTCTTATCGCCTTTCTTGTGTATCGGTACGATTAACGATACTTGCCAATCTTTGGGTATTTTATTCGTCCTCCATATTTCGTTTATTAATTTTAGTAGTATTTCGTTACCTGCAGGTCCCATATGTTTAATAATTTCCGTTGTGATCTGGTCTTTCCCTGTTTTCATTTCCCTTATTATCTCTAGTATTTCTTTTCCATTGATCATCTCTATATCTGCTTCCGAGTCGTTCTGGTCTCTTGTCTTCTGTTCATTTCCACCATTTTGTGATAGTAAGTCTTCAAAATATTCTTTCCATCTTTCCAGTATATTTCGTTGTCCTTCAGCAATATTCCTTGATTGTCATGTATATAATTTACTTCTTGTCCTTTTTCTTTTCTGTTTAGTTTTAGTGTTTTATAGAATAATTTTTGGTTTTCCTTTGCATTTTTCTCCATTGTCTCTCCGAACTTTTCCCATTCCCTGCTCTTTGCTATTCTGACCTTATCTTTTACTATTTTTCTCTTTAAACTGTATTCTTTGTAGTTTTTACTATTTTTGTCATTTAGGTATCTTTGCCATGCTTTTTTCTTTTCCTTTATTTTCTCTATTATGTCCTGCGACCACCATGCTGTCTGCTGCTTCTTGTTTGTGTTTTGCTTTGTCCCACATGTCTCTTGTGCTGTCTCCAGAATATTTTTCTTTAATTTATTCCACATTTCCTCTACTTATTGTCTATAGTTGCACTTTACTAATTTCTCCTCTATTTTCTATTCATAGATTTTTGCTATTTCTTTTTCCCTTAGTTTGTATGTTCTTATCTTGTTGTAGTTTATTGCTATATTTGGTCTCTGCTTTTTTTATCGCTATCTTGGTAGTCTTCCTTTATTTTCGTCTCTACTAGATAGTGATCACTTTCAATTTCGTAACTTCTCTTTACTCTTGTGTCTATTATTTTGCTCCTTTTCCCTTGTTTTGCTAGTACATAGTCTATTATAGATTTTTCGTTCCTGCTTATCACTTCCCTGGTGTATTTGTGTATGTCCTTGTGTTTGAATAGTGTATTCGTTATTACTAGATTATTCATTCTACAATAATCTAGCATTTTCTTACCATTTTCGTTGAGTACGCCTTCTCCATATCTTCCTCTCATCGCGTCATTATCTTTTACTTCGTTGCCAATTCTGCTGTTGAAGTCTCCCGCCACGTACACTTCTCCTTTGGATTTTTCTGTTGTTTCGTTGAGCTGCTCCCAGAATGTTTCTTTGTTGCACGCAGTATCATCTTCGTTTGGTCCATACACTGCTATGATAGTTTTATGGTAGCCGTTTCTTTGATCTCTAACTTCGATAGACAAAATCCTCTCCGTAATTGCATCCCATTTATATATATATATATATATATATATATATATATATATATATATATATATTATCTATTGCCTTCTACTTTTTGGAGTAGGCTACATACAATTACAATCTAAATGGTAATAAAATGTGAGAAATTGAAAACCCCTGTAAATTGCATACATAATTTACTATAGCTATTAATTACATCTGCTCGTGCATTGATTGCTCTGCGTTGTATGTATCACTTTCAGCGTGCAATTTGGCAATGTTCCGATAATGGACACAATTCAAGTAATGGATTAGTTTAGCGGCTGTGCGGGCGAAATGTATCACTTCATTGCCGAACTCAGTTGTCATAAACAGATCGGTGTTACAGCTCGATTAACCGTATTTAATGACAATGCGCTAAATTGTCTTAATTAATACATGTGAGAGTCGAAGTGTTTCAAACCATTAATATCAAAATGACAGTATAAGCTGCAATAAATTTAACTAATTAATGCAAATTTAATCCACTTTATCTGAAAAATAATATACAAAGTGGATTAAATTTGCATTCAAGCATTACATTTATTACAGTTTTAGCAAATAATTAAAGTTAATAACTAAAGAAAGCAATAAAGTAATATATTATTTGTTGATGTTGTCAATGTTTATTTATTCATACTTCCAAATAGAATACAATATTCCAATTAAAGAAATTTATTGCAGTTTTAGCAAATACTTAAAATTAATAACTTAGAAATGGAATAAAGTAATATATGATATTTTGATGTTGCCAATATTTATTTATTTATACTTCCCAATATAATACAATATTGCAATTACAGAAATATATTGCAGTTTTAGCAAATAAAATTAATAACTATTGAAAGCAATAAAGTAATATATGATTTTTTTGTGTTGCCAATGTTTATTTATTTATACTTCCAAATAGAATACAATATTCTAATTACAGAAATTTATTGCAATTTTAGCAAATACTTAAAATTAATAACTAAGGAATGTAATAGAGTAATATATGATTTTTTTAAGTTGCCAATGATTATTTATTTATACTTTCAAATAGAATACAATATTCCAATTACAGAAATTTATTGCAGTTTTAGCAATTACTTACAATTAATAACTTAGAAATGGAATAAAGTATTATATGATTTTTTTATGTTAACAATAATTATTTATTTATACTTCCCAATAGAATACAATATACCAATTACAGAAATTTATAGCAGTTTTAGCAAATACTTAAAATTAATAACTTATAAATCAAATAAAGTAATATATGATATTTTCATATTGCCAATATTTATTTATTTATACTTCCCAATAGAATACAATATTGCAATTACAAAAATATATTGCAGTTTTAGCAAATAATTAAAATTAATAACTAATGAAAGCAATAAAGTAATATATGATTTTTTAATGTTGCTAATGATTATTTATTTATATTTCCAAATAGAATACAATATTCCAATTACAGGGATTATAAAGTCGTGAATGAAATTTAAACTTAAACTTAAGGTATTTTATATAAAAACCAAACCAATTGTACTGATAGCAAATATGTTATTCATAGCTTTAAATTGACTGATGGGACGAGTGAGTATCCTTAAAGGGAGGTTTCACAATGGGCCCATTTTAAGGCCTAAGTGTCTGTAGATATGCTACCCTCCAGCCAACTATCTAGCACTATCCAGCTTTAAAAGCTTCAAGCTTTATAAAAGTCAGTCTAAGGAAATTTATTTCAAAACGCAAGTATATGTTACTCTACATATAAGGGGAGCGGCCTCGGACGTAAAAAACAATAGGGGGATCACCATTATGAGTGCCGGTTATAAATTGATGATGACTATGGTGAAAAATATAATGGATAGGGAAGTGGAACAAAATGGGCTGCTGCCGGAATGCCAGGGTGGGTTCAGAAGGGGCAGAAGGACGAGGGAGCAGATTTTCACGCTGGCGAGAATAGTGGAGGAAGCGCTGGAATGCAAAGGGAGAGTGTATGCGGTGTTTGTGGATTTAAAAGCGGCGTATGACTCAGTTCCTAGGGGGAAACTGGTGGAATGTATGGATAGATTGGGTATGGAAGAGGAAGGAGTGGAGTGGGTGAGAAGGATGTATAAAGAGTCATGGGCAAAAGCAAGAGTGAATGGAGAAATATCTGAGAAATTTAGGGTAAGTGTGGGAGTAAGGCAGGGGGGCCCGCTGAGCCCCCTCCTGTTTAATCTGTACACGAGCGAGTTGGAGAAGGTGCTGAGGAGAGGACAGGCAGGAGGGGTCGTGATCGGTAGATTCAAGGTGTGGATGTTGGCGTATGCAGATGACGTGGTGCTGGTGGCCAAGAAAGTGGAAGAGATGTTGGAAATAATAGGTAGGTACCTGGATAAGAGGGGGCTAGTGGTGAATGTGGAAAAGACCAAATGGATGTTGTTTAAGAATAGGGGCAGGAGGGGTAAGGGGGAAGGGCTGAAATGGAAGGAAAGGCTGATTGAGAGAGTTAATGCCTTTAAATATTTGGGCTTTTGGCTTGACTGTGGAGGAGGGCTTAGGATGCATGTGGAGTGTGTGCAAACGAAAACAAGAATGGCTTGGGGGATTGCGTGCAGAAAATGGGGGAGTTTGTGGGGTGGTAACCTAGTAATGGCGTGCAAGATCTGGGATGCGTGTGTAAAACCTATATAGTTGTATGGAGTGGAAGTGTGGGAATTACGTGAATGGGAGGTAATAGAAAGGGAACAAAGTTGGTTTCTGAAGAATCTGCTAGGGCTCGAAAGGTCGTCACCGAGGGCAGTGCTGTTGCAGGAGACAAGTCGTATGAGTATGTGGTGGGAGTCGTGAGTGAGGGTTGTGAAGTTTGAGGAAAGATTGCAGGATTTGGGCGAGGACAGGCTGGTACGGGAGGTGTGGATGAGGTGTAAGAGTAGAACAGAGAGTAGATGGAGGAAGGATAGAGAAAGGACGTATGAAAGAGTGGGTATGTCTGAGGTGTGGGTAGAGGAGAAGCTGAGAGAAAGGAGTAACCTAGGAACTGAGATAATGGAGAGATTGAGGGATATTGAGTGGCAAAAAAGGCAAGTGAGAATGGCTGAGAGCTCATACAACCCTGGCTACGTAGAGTGGCAAGTGCAGGGAAAACTCCCGAGCTACTTAGCCAGGGGACAGTGGAGCAGAGAGGACAAAGTATGCATGGCAAAAGCGAGGTGTGGCTCAGAAGAGCGAGGAAGAAAAGTGTGGATGGGGCTGGGGTACATCGCGTGTGCGCTGTGTAGGAAAGGGAGTGACACGTGGTGGCACCTTAGCAAAGAATGTGAGGGAGTGAAAGCAGTGTGGGTTGGAGAGTGCAGAAAGCTGCAGGGGGCTGACGTGGGAAAGGAAATTGGCGTGGGTAGAAGAGGTTTATTTTAGTGCTTAGAAAAATGATGTATGTTAATTTGTATTTTTTTGGTTTCTTTTTTATTTCTTTCTTTGAAAGTTTTGTTTTTTTTTCGGCTGGAATTTGTGTAAAAGGGAAGGGTTGGGCTGATATTCCAAATAAAGGTCTTTTTTTTATATGTTACTGAATTAAACTGTTTTTCAAACGCACATACTTTTTAATTAAAAAAA
Source organism: Lordithon lunulatus (assembly GCA_963942505.1). Taxonomy (NCBI): domain Eukaryota; kingdom Metazoa; phylum Arthropoda; class Insecta; order Coleoptera; family Staphylinidae; genus Lordithon; species Lordithon lunulatus. Next base: position 52,653,926 of record OZ012669.1, read on the forward strand.
AATCCTCGTTCTTTGAAGTCACTAACTAAATATTTATCTGCACGACGTCTAATGCAACATTAACAAGCAAAGTCCCCGTCGGACGTTTTAATACCTGTCGACGTCGGGTTTATTTACATCCCTAGTTTATCTTCTGTGAAACATTTATGAGCACGCACCGCTTTCCTGGATTTTTACTGCCTTGAAATCCGACGTTGATTTTTCACTACTACTTTATCCCTTCAACCGTTGACCGTAATAAGTAATGTGATCTATTTATGTTCCATATTATGCAAAGCATACATAAATTTACATATTTATAAAATTCAGAATGTGATACAACTCTCATGCCCGTAACATCCCATAAACTTTATAGGTACCATAAGCTATTGAATAGATAAATTGATTACGTTATTGTGACAGAATTTGCCAAAACAAATATCAAACACCTTGAATAGCGTTTGCAATTGGAGCTTTGATGACACCTTTTGTTTAATTATTCAGTGTTTGCAATAGAGAGAATCTAAAGTAACTACATTCCCTAGATAATGTATTTATTGTTGCTATACAGCAACTAAAAATCAACAAGAGTGAGGATATTTATGGTCTTAATCTGGACGGTCTCAAGGTATCACTTAATATCTTAATACCACCAGTAACTAAACTCTTCAATCGCTGCATAAAGACTAAATCATTCCCAGATTGCTTCAAGGTGGCTAAAACTATATTCATACTGAAGAAAGGCCACCAGGATGATCCAAACATCTTTCGTCCAAAATTTTGTAAATTCAATTTTTCGTGAATTTTTAAACGCAATAAATGTACTAACATTTCGGTTTTTAATCATTAAAACACTCAAAAATCATCAAAACGTTGGCTGATTTTGGCCAAGTTTTAGCAAAATATACTATTTCTGAGAAAACCAAATGAAAATTTTGTAAATTCAATTTTTGGTGAATTTTTAAACGCAATAAATGTACTAACAGAGCTGTTTTCAATCTTAAAACACTAAAAAGGTCATTAAAACATTGGCCGATTTTGATCAAATTTGACCAAAATATGTAAAACACATGCATGTACTATTTCTGAGGAAACCAAATGAAAATCTTTTAAATTAAATTTTTGGTGAATTTTTAAACGCAATAAATGTACTAACATTTCGGTTTTTAATCATTAAAATACTCAAAAGATCATCAAAACGTTGGCTGATTCTGACCAAGTTTTAGCAAAATATGTTAAACACATGCATATACTATTTCTGAGAAAACCAAATGAAAATTTTGTAAATTCAATTTTTGGTGAATTTTTAAACGCAATAAATGTACTAACAGAGCTGTTTTCAATCTTAAAACACTCAAAAGGTCATTAAAACATTGGCCGATTTTGATCAAATTTGACCAAAATATGTAAAACACATGCATGTACTATTTCTGAGGAAACCAAATGAAAATCTTTTAAATTAAAATTTTGGTGAATTTTTAAACGCAATAAATCTACTAACATTGCGGTTTTTAAATCATTAAAACTCTCAAAAAATCATTAAAACGTTGGCTGATTTTGGCCAAGTTTTAGCAAAATATGTTAAACACATGCATATACTATTTCTGAGAAAACCAAATAAAAATTTTGTAAATTCAATTTTTGGTGATTTTCTAAACGCAATAAATATACTAATATTTCGGTTTTTAATCATTAAAACACTCAAAAAATCATTAAAACGTTGGCTGATTTTGGCCAAGTTTTATCAAAATATGTTAAACACATGCATATACTATTTCTGAGAAAACCAAATGAAAATTTTGTAAATTCAATTTTTGGTGATTTTCTAAACGCAATAAATGTACTAACATAGCGTTTTTGAATCACTAAAACACCCAAAAAGTCATTAAAACGTGTATATGCCAAGTCTTGATATTTTTTCTGTATAGGCCCTATTTAATCCCTAGGAACAGAGATATTTTTTTGGAATACAACGATATCAGATCTATTATACCTAATTGTTCTATCAGTTATTATTGTGGTATCCCAAAATTATTATTATTTTTAATTAATTGATCCCAAAGAGTATTTGATTATATATTTTATATTTTTTTGGAATACAACGATAGCAGATCTATTATACCTAATTGTTCTATCAGTTATTATTGTGTTATCCCAAAATTATTATTATTTTAAATTAATTGATCCCAAAGAGTATTTGATTATATATTTTATATTTAGTATATCTACTTCAACGACCACCTATGCCATATAATATAATGCTTGTAAAAGCGATAACCACTCTTGAGAATAGACCAGTAAAGACTTAACTAACGACGTTGCAGAACAATACATTACTTCCGGCGTCCATTTAATTTGTCGTTGCGTGGTTTATTCGTGGCGCAGTTCATGATCGTGGTGGCATCGATGCCAGTTATAAACTGCAGCGAACAATTGCTGGGAAAAGTCGCGCAGTATATTTCCGTGTGCGGGAGACGGGAAAACTGGAAGGAATCCAGTTTACAATTCCAATGCGACAGTTTTGCGTTTTTTTTTCGAGGAAATGCCCGATATCCGATGCGCTCTGTCAACTCTGCAGGCGGTGCGACATATAGACAATAATAGCAAATTGTAGTCTTTATTTTTTTCATTAAAAAGATATATGTGAGGAGTTTAATAGGGATTAAATAATAAAAGAGATTGATTGATATTATCAGTTTGCTGTTTGGGCTAGGTTTTCAGTGTAATAAGAGCAATTAGATAGAAACTTAAAACAAAACTAATTATAGTAATTTATAGTATCGTAATACGACTAATAATCACTAGATTTATCAAATTGAATAACAGTATTCTCAAAAGTTTACATCGCGGTGGGACTCTCGACAATAAGAAGATCTTGCGCGCTATCGACTACCACCCTCCGTGGCGCAGTTGGTAGTACAACGGCCGCAATAGCCGGAGACGTGGATCCTACCGGAGTATTAATTTTTGAGATTACTATAAAACGAATTATATATAATCCTAAATACATTTATTTATGGATTTTTTATAAAATAGTACACATTTACAAATTAAAAGTAATATAAAACACATCAATGGTAAATACATATACAAGGGTCGATCAATAAATAAACGTGTTTGAAGACAGTTGATGTTGCTGAGAGAAGTTGGTATTACCGTATTTATCTAAAATAAAATACATAGTCCATATCAGATATCTAAAAATACCTGATATTTTATGTGTATTATTTTTCACGTATTGTACTTATTTATCTAAAATAAAATACATAGTCCATATCAGATATCTAAATATACCTGATATTTTATGTGTATTATTTTTCACGTATTGTACTTATGCCTTTAATTGTAACAAATAGTTCGCACTGTCGCGTAAACTTTGTTGTAAGCTCGCTGAAACGTAGCAGCAGTAAAGCGGATTACAATTGTAAATGATGCTCCAGCGAAAGAACGATAAAGATAGCATATGATTTCTGGACCCGACAGAGCGTAACCCAAATACCCCGAGCTTGGCGTGTTTTTTACGACTGGCTCCATGTGAAGGGGGATGATACCATTGCGTTTCTTTCAGCACTCAACGGCGTACGTCGGTAATGTATCATACGAAATGCTTTGCGTGCTAACAAAAAAAAAGTGAAAGAACTAAGGCCGTGAATGATGATTTTATATTAAAAAGCTTCTTTAGTATCATGAATGAACGCGGGGACGGATTATGGTTTCATGTTTTGGTTTTATTATAATATATATATATATATATATATATATATATATATATATATATATATATATATATATATATATATATAATAATATATTAAGTGAGGGATTATTTATGCATACACAAAATAGGTTTGATGAAGAATATACTGGATATCTATTGAAATACGACAATAAGTTTCAAAATAATAATCTTTACCTTATTTTTTTTTAATTTTAAGTTTATGTAAAAAAAACATTTATTTTATAACTAAAAAAAAGACCTTTATTGGCATTTTCCTCACAAAAAAACTGTTCTTCAATATCACCAACCACAACAAAAATACATAAAAATAAAAATACAAATAGAAATAAAAATAAAAATTACAAATTAACATCATTTATAACCACTCCCTCTGCCCTCGCCACTTTCCTCTCCCACATCAGACTCCTGCAGATTTTCACGCCTTCCCCATGCTCGCTTAACCATTGATTCAATTTTCTGCAGTCTCCCACCCACTCTGCTTCTGCTTTCACACCCTCACATTCTTCGCTAAGGTACCACTACGTGTCGCTTCCCGTACTACACAGCGCACACGCGGTGTACCCCAGACCTATCCACACTATCCTCCCTCTCTCGTTTGACCCACACCTCGTTCTTGTCATTCATACTTTGTCCTCCCTGTTTCACTCATCCCTGGCTAAGTAACTCGGGAGTTTTCCAAGCCACTCTACGTAGCCAGGGTTGTAGGAGTCATTCTAACCTGCCTTTCTTGCCACTCAATATCCCTCAATCCCTCTCTTACCTCAGTTCCTAGGCTTCCCATTTCTCTCAACTTCTGCTCTACCTACACCTCAGACATACCCACTCTTTCATACATCCTCCTCTACCCTATCTTCATCCATTCTCCATCCTACTCTTACACCTCATCCATACCTCTCGCACAAGTCTTTCCTCACCCAATTCCTGTAATTTTTCTTCAAACTTCACGACCCTCACAAACGACTCCCACCACATACTCGTACGGTTCGTCTCCTGCAACAGCACTGCTCTCGGTGTCGACCTTTCGAGACCTAGCAGACTCTTCAGGAGCAAACCTTGCTCTCTCTCTCTATCACAGCCTACTCACGCAATCCCCACACTTCCACTCCATCGGTTTTACACACGCATCCCAGATCTTACACGCCATTACGAGGTTATCTCCCCACAAACTCTCCCAGTTTCTTCTCGCTATCCATAAATAGATTATCTAGGGAATGTAGTTACTTTAGATTCTCTCTATTGGAAACACTGAATAATAAAACAAAAGTTGTCATGAAAGCTCCAATCGCAAGCACTACTCAAGCTGTTTGACATTTGTTTTGGCATATTCTGTCACAATGACGTTATCATTTTATCCATTCAATAGCTTATGGAACCTATAAAGTTTATGGGATGTTGGTGAATACGGGCATCAGAGTAATTTAAATTTAGATAGAGAATATATGATTTAACCGATCCTAAGTACATAAAAAAAAGATTAAAGTTTAAAAAACACCGGCTGTAGTTTAATTAAGCCCCATAAAGTAGTATATGAAAGAACTTCGTTCGGTAAGCAGCTCCCCGGAAAGTTGTTTGTCCGGGAAACGCGAATTCCCAATATGCAAAGCACACACCGGCGTATAACTTCCACGTGACTGCCGAGCAAATGCACCAGAACATAATCCCATTACAACTGGGAATCGATACGTTCGGGCAACACAAGTGCGAAATTTCGGGGAATTTATTAAACATATAACTCAATACGTATCTAGTAAATATACTTTGAATTTGTTGTTGAAAAACATTCTTAAGCCCTGGTTTACTAGGAGAACGGTCGCTAAAAGGCGACCGCTTTTGACATCACTTACACACCACAAAAATTGTTTTAAGTATATGTAATTGAATAACTCACAATTTTTATCGTAATTCATAATATCAATTATCATTTTTTCAACAACAAATTCAAAGTATATACGTGAATGCACGTATCTGGTAAATATACTTTGAATTTGTTGTTGAAAAAATTGCTTAAGCCCTGGTTTTCTAAGAGAACGGTCGCTTAAAAGCGCCCGCTTTTGACGTCACTTAAGTGCTGGTTTCCTAGCAAGCGATATCGATAAATACGGCCGTTTTTGACGTCATACAAGGTACTAGATCCGTTTTAAGTACATGTAATTGAATAACTCACCAGATTCCCGTGTAATTCATGATATTTTCACAATACTTTGAAGTATACTGCTCTCTGGATTACCAGATTTATTTAAATATATATAAAAGAAATGTGTGACGTGCAATACGGCCGCTTTTGTCGACACCGTTTCCTAGGAAACCAAGGCTTTACACATTACATAAATCGTTTTACACATACTTAAAACGATTTGAATAACTCACAATTGTTTATCGTAATTTAAAATATCAATAATCAAATGATAAGTATCAAATATCGGTGGCGTTTAAATGATTTCGAGATACTAATGTGTGATTGTGATCCCGGCCGCATCGAATTCTGGTAGTTTAAATTAGGGTAATGCGCTCGTAAAAGTTTTCTCTTGCATATTAATCGTTTCTGATGGGGGGATGAGGGAAGCGGCCGCTGACTGGAGTTTGCACATGCATTACGTTGGGGTTTCGCTATGAAAAATTATGAAAGTTGGTTTAACTATCTCAAGTAATTACAAAGTAATAGGATTGTGTTTTATAAGATTTTTCATTTTATTTTTAAACTGGGGTATATATAATATATATATATATATATATATATATATATATATATATATATATATATATATATAATACTACATTAATTCACAAACATACTTGACATATACATATACATATACATATACATATACATATACATATACATATACATATACATATACATATACATATACATATACATATACATATACATATACATATACATATACATATACATATACATATACATATACATATACATATACATATACATATACATATACATATACATATACATATACATATACATATACATATACATATACACATACATATACATATACATATACATATACATATACATATACATATACATATAAATATACATATACATATACATATACATATACATATACATATACATATACATATACATATACATATACATATACATATACATATACATATACATATACATATACATATACATATACATATACATATACATATACATATACATATACATATACACATACATATACATATACATATACATATACATATAAATATACATATACATATACATATACATATACATATACATATACATATACATATACATATACATATACATATACATATACATATACATATACATATACATATACATATACATATACATATACATATAAATATACATATACATATACATATACATATACATATACATATACATATACATATACATATACCTATACCTATACATATACATATACATATACATATACATATACATATTTATGTTACATTATAAATAGTTGAATATTAAAAAAATTAATCGTTATTCTCAAAGAACAGATAATTTTTAATAATAATAATAATAATGTTTATTGCCCAACAGGTAAACCCAATTACAGTGCAACAAAATAAAATCAATATGAAAAAATAGTACATTGTAACAATAATTAACAACAAAATAATAAAAAATAATAACAAACAATAAAAATAAACACTAAAATAATAAACAACAATAATATCTAAAGCAAAACGTATAAAATAGAGGTAAAAATTTACAAAGTTAACAAAAATCCAGATTCTGTAAAAAGTCTACATATTAAGTAAATCCCGCAAATGTGTAAATCCCGCAAATGTGTATATTTTTTAAATATTCAGAATTTTAAACAATATTTGTTCAAAATGTCGTTAATCATATAATGTTTGTTCAAAGCATATCCGTCACATGGTAATATATTTGTGCATATTAGTAACCAGCCGGTCGTAATGGATTGGAAACGGTAACACTCCAGAATTTCAATTACGTCGATTTTAATGGATTTCGCAGGTTTGTGATTAGAATCCTGGCGGCGCGCTGCAGGATTGATTCATGGCGGGTCAATTGCACGACTCGAAATTTCCTCATTACCACCTCCGCTCAGTTAAATCAAACGAGCTTGTGCTTTTGATAACGTTTTATAAATGGTCATGTTTACCAAATATTCACAAATATATTAGAAGAATCTGCTAGGGTTCGAAAGGTCGACAACGAGGGTAGTGCTGTTGCAGGAGACAAGTCGTATGAGTATGTGGTGGGAGTCGTGTGTGAGGGTTGTGAAGTTTGAGGAAAGATTGCAGGATTTGGGCGAGGAAAGACTGGTACGGGAGGTATGGATGAGGTGTAAGAGTAGAACAGAGAGTAGATGGAGGAAGGATAGAGAAAGGATGTATGAAAGAGTGGGTATGTCTGAGGTGTGGGTAGAGGAGAAGCTGAGAGAAAGGGGTAGCCTAGGAACTGAGATAAGGGAGAGATTGAGGGATATTGAGTGGCAAGAAAGGCAAGTGTTAATGGCTGAGAGCTCATACAACCCTGGCTACGTAGAGTGACAAGTGCAGGGGAAACTCCCGAGGTACTTAGCCAGGGGAGAGTGGAGCAGAGAGGACAAAGTATGCATGGCAAGAGCGAGGTGTGGTTCAGAACAGCGAGGTGTGGTTCAGAAGAGCGAGGAAGAAAAGTGTGGATGGGGCTGGGGTACACCGCGTGTGCGCTGTGTAGGAAGGGGAGTGACACGTGGTGGCACCTTAGCAAAGAATGTGAGGGAGTGAAAGAAGAGTGGGTTGGAGAGTGCAGAAAGCTGAACGAATGGCTAGGAGAGGATGTGAAAGGCGTGAAAATCTACAGAAGGCTGACGTGTGAAAGGAAATTGGCGAGGGCTGAGGGGGTTTATTTTAATGGATAGAAAAATATATTTTATGTTAATTTGTATTCTTTTTTTGTGTGTCTTTTTTGATTTCTTTCTGTGAAAGTACTGTTTGGGAATGTGTGTAAAAGAGAAGGGTTGGGCTGATATTTCAAATAAAGGTTTTTTTTTTAAGGATAAATAAAACGATTTTTTACTTTGTTTTTTATCACACTTCAATTACACTTTGCAACTAGTTTCGGCTAAGCTCTAGCCATTTTCGAGCTCCTCCGATCCCTTTTTATATATATTTTAGTTACGATGTTTCTGTGTAATTGTTAGTTTTTCTTTTTTTTTATTATATAAAGAGCGATCGGTTACAATTGCTTCAGTCATCGGAGGAGCTCGAAAATGGCTAGAGCTTAGCCGAAACTAGTTGCAAAGTGTAACTGAAGTGTGATAAAAAACAAAGTAAAAAATCGTTTTATTTATCCTTTAAAATGAATTATCACAAAGTAGACGCCTTAACAATCCAATCTTTTATTAATTTTTATTTGATTAGAAAGTTCATTTTGACTTATTATATATATATATATATATATATATATATATATTATACCCCTTTTAGATTTTTTTTTCTATCATACACATTAACAGAGTTAATGTATTATGTTGTTGTTAATTAATTATATCATATATAGATATACGCAGCTATGAATCGAGATAAATTATAAATACCGAAATGTATCCCATTAAACCCTAGATTTTTAAATTTGAAAATAATTTTTCTTTGTTAATTATTATTATGGTTATTCACATAGATCAGCATTAAAATTATTCGAAAACTTTGCATGAATTTTCTTTAATATACCTTGTTGAAAGTGATTAAAAGCAAACATATGGATGGCACAGTACGTAGAGGGCTGTAAATATTATGGTGGCAAATCCACCGGCAGGATTGAAAGGGTTAAATGCTCTACCGGTCATCATTAATGCACTTTTAATTTACATATTTACTAGTTCAATTAATTAAAAATCATGCTGTTACATGACGTAGTGTTTACTATTATTTATATGTGTAAGTACAAAACCGATAGTTGACATATGTGATGGCACATGTGATGGCACAGTAAGTAGAGGGCTGTAAATGTTATGGTGGCAAATGCCACCGGCAGGACTGAGAGGGTTAAATGCTCTCCCAATCATCACTAATGCTGTTATAAAGGTATATCTTTACAATATTTATTAAAAAAAAGACCTTTATTTGGCATATCAGCCCAACCCTTCCCTTTTACACACATTCCCAAACCGTACTTTCACAGAAAGAATTCAAAAAAGACACAAAGAAAAAGAATACAAATTAACATAAAATACATTTTTCTATCCATTAAAATAAACCCCCTCTGCCCTCGCCAATTTCCTTTCCCACGTCAGCCTCCTGCAAATTTTCACGCCTTTCCCATCCTCTCCTAACCATTCGTTCAGCTTTCTGCACTCTCCAACCCACTCTTCTTTCTCTCCCTCACATTCTTTGCTAAGGTGCCACCAGTCACCCAGTCCCACATGTCGGCAGGCAGATTTCTACCTGCCTCCACTCCTCTTCTATCATCCACGTCTCCAGTAGCCCCACTATGTACTTTGAGATGAACCACTTCTCCAGTTCTTTTCCCTACACTCCTCCTAGTACTTTTTTCCTTAGCCCCGCAACGTTCCAAAAACCCACCCTGCACTTGCTCCACTCATACTCCCGCCTCGTCGACCTCTCCGCCTTCATTCCTTTTTTGACAAGCAGTCCCCCTGCCAGACCCACCAGACGTCCGCAATCTTCAGTTTTCGATATCCAACCCTAACTTCCAATCCTTTGGCTCTTTCTTCCTTAGCTCTTTCTCTAATTTTCCTTTGTACGTCCCTCTCCTCTATGGTTAGATCGACATCAATGTATATGTGCTGCTTTACCATTTCTTATTTTTTTAAGTGCTTCTTTATGCGTCTGCCTCAGTTATATTGTCTAGTTCTTCGTTCAAAATATTTTCCACATGTGCGTTGTCATTTCCTTCGTTTGTGCTTATCATCGCTTTCTCCTGCAAAAGCTCTTCGAAGTGCTCTTTCCATCTTTACATTATATCATGACCTTGTTTTATCATTGTTCCCTGTTTATCCTTTAGTTGTCTTAGTGTTATTTGTACTTTCTCGTCTTTGCTTTTCTTTAGTGTTCTAAAAACAACTTTTTATTTTCGTTAAAGACGTATTCTAGTTTCCCAAATTCCTCCCCTTGAATCTTATATTATTTGTTTCGTTGCTTCTCTCTGTATTTTATACGCTTCGTAGTCTTCTTTTTTCTTGGAGTTGATGTACTTTATCCACTCTTGCTTTTTCTTCTTTATTTCTTCTTTTATTTCTACAGTCCACCATTGTGTTTGCTTTCTGTTGTTTGCCTGTCTGCTTGTTCCGCATGCCCGTTTTATAGCCTCTGTTATTATGTGCTTGAAACTGCTCCATATTTCCTCCACATCATTAGATTTTGAAAAAGATGTGAGTTCCTTAATATAATTCTGGTACTTAGCTTTTGTTTCTTTATATTTTAGTTTGTCTATTCTGAATTTCTCAGTTGCAGTTTTTTTCTTGTACTTATCCTTTTTAGTTTCAACCTCGTTTCCTCTTGTCATCGTTTTTGTTTTTATTTCTTCCTTAATTGTGATGTTTTCTACCACTAGATAGTGATCACTTCCTATTTAGCTTCTTCTTTTCACCCTTACATCATTAACTACCTTCCTTTGTTATGTGTTTGTTAAAAAATAGTCTATGATCGACTTTTCATTTCTACTCTTGACTTCTCTTGTATATTTGTGTATTTCTTTGGCCGAATATTGAGTTTAGTATTACGACGTCGTTTAAGATGCAGAAGTCAATTAATCGGTTTCCGTTATTGTTTCTCGTCGGTTCTCCATGAATCCCCATTATATGTTCTATTCCTGTATTTGTATTTCCTATTCTTGCATTTATATCTTCTGTAATGTAAGTATTTTCTTCTGCCTTCTCGTATAATATTTGTAGCTCTTCCCAAAATGTGTCTTTTTCTGTTTTTCTTTCGTCTTCTATTGGTCCATATACTATGATTAGTTTTCCCTTCCATCCATCACCTCTTCAATTTTTACTGTCATTAACCTTTCGTTTACGCATTCCCATTCCGTTATTGACTGTTCTAACCTTTTCTTTATTATGCAACCCACTCCTGCTCTCGCTCTTTCACTTTTTTCAACTCCACTATATATTTGTATGTGGTCGTTTATGGCCCTTTCTAAACCTCTCCCTTTCTATTTTGTTTCTGTCATCGGCATTATATCTAATTTTATATTTTCAAATTCTTCTATTAGTTCAAGTTCTTTGCCTTTCAGGCTGCGTATGTTCCAGTTTCCAATTCTCATCGTCCTTTTTGTTTGCGCTGTTGTTTTTGTTATATCTATTATTTCTTTTTTGTTGATACTGCCTATTCTTCTCTCTTTATTTTTTCCAATCGTGTCCTTATCCCTTCCTAGTTTCTTTATCATGTAATTCTTTTCTATATATTTCGCAGTTAGTTTTTTGTCTGTACTAATTCTAGTTTTTTCCAGTACCCTATTCCATTTCCATAGCTTTCCGTCTAAAATTAATTTATTATATCCAATTTTTATTTGGTATAACCCCTCAAAATATGCCCATAAGCATCAAGAACAACAACAAAAATACATACACATACTTTTTTTTTAATTTATTTATTTTGTCTATACATATACAGAATAATTCTAATTATATAATTGTAAAAATTAAAATAAATTGCATATCTACAAGATAAGAGAAAAAATATTGGATTGTTAAGGCGTCTACTTTGTGATAATTCATTTTAAAGGATAAATTAAACGATTTTTTACTTTGTTTTTTTATCACACTTCAGTTACACTTTGCAACCAGTTTCGGCTAAGCTCTAGCCATTTTCGAGCTCGAAAATGGCTAGAGCTTAGCCGAAACTAGTTGCAAAGTTTAACTGAAGTGTGATAAAAAACAAAGTAAAAAATCGCTTTATTTATCCTTTAAGAGAAAAAAAATTGTACTAAACTTACTAGTTCATTTAATTAGAAATCATACTGAGACGTAGTATATACTATTATTTATATGTGTAAGTAGAAAACCGATTGTTGATATTTGTGAAGTGAATTAAATAAATTAACATGCCTAAAATTTTCCAACACAAACAAAATATTCAATTGTACTAAAATAGACATCAGCATGAAAGTCACCTTAGTTTTTATAATCGTTCCAGAATAAATCGCAATACTTTTTGTGGGTATGCGACCGACAAAATGGGCAAAAAGTGGTTTTCTTATCAGCTAGTTTGTGGAGCGCGGAGTGCGGAAAGCCAGTCACCAATAGGCCTCTAATGTGTGCGTACGGCCGTCCTACTTAAGTGCAGTGCAGTTTAATTGCTAGTTAGGTTTTAATTGTGTATCTGTGTTGTGCATCCTGTGAGTAATTAGGTAAGTCACACTTTGTTATAATTTGATGCCGATCTGAGCGTTTTTATGGGAGTTAGAGCGGTTTTAATGCGAACGATTTATTCGATGGCGATGATTTATTGTAATTGCGTAATTGCACTTCTACTACATGCATACATTAGTACGTGGGGATTGTTTGGATAATTATACCTGGCATTATATAGATATATGATTAGAATTTTTTATTATTTCGAACGGTTGACATGTGACGATTGAAGTTTGTATGTAATATAGTGACGACTATAGCCCATTCGTTCTTATTTAATTCATATGTTCATTTGTGTGTAGTTTGTGTCTGCATCGAAAACTATATAAGAAACTAGAAAATATCATACGGGCTTTAGGCGGATTGTGGGAAGGTTTTTGTCACTGGTTTCACAGTGGTTTGGTATCAGTCCTGTCAGTTCACACTATTTAGTTTCGCAGAAACGAGAAAAATTAGCAGTTGTCTCACTTCATTGCAATATTGTACTGTATTTAAAAAAATACCATAGATATAGTTTCAGTAGTATTGATCTGAAATTTCATACACATACATCCTGTACACCCTTTTTAAAGTTTTGTATGACGTTAGTTGCAATGAGTTTACTCACACTTGAGTTATAGCATAAAAAATTAAGTTTTTTATTATTATTATTAATCATATATATATATATATATATATATATATATATATATATATATATATATATATATATATATAGATAAAGACAATTCAGGAAAAATAATAAACTGAAAATAATTTTCCCTGCGGTTGCTTTAATAATTGAATAGTTGCAATGAGTTTACTAATACTCGAATTATAGCCTAATGAAGTTAGTTTGAAATAATTCGTATTACACATGTAAAAATACTAATTTTTTTTATTATTAACTTAAATAACTTGTTATTGTTAAGTTTCTCGTAAACAGCACATTGTTAATAACAGCATACATACAGCCTTAAGGTCGTTTTAGACAAGACAATTTCTTGACTCAAAAGTTAGTCAAGATGCGAAACAATTTAAATTGACTCGTATCATACAGCAAATTATTTGAAATATTGAATTCTATTGCACATGGAATGGAAAAATATAACGCGTTCTATTTATCAAGGACAAATTGTATGGGAGGAGGATATATCAATTAATTTCTTGAACAACTATTGAGCTAAGAAATTGTTTTGTCTAAAACGACCTTAAGACACATATATGATGAGAAAATGCATTTTATGCGTAGAGATAACCCTCTAGATTTTAGTTCATTTTCTGCCACTAGATAGAGTACCGAGTAGCTTGAATTGCCCATTTCAATCATGATATATTCTTATTAGTCTCAGTATATAACAACAGTATGATAAAGAGAAAAAAATAGACAAATAGTCACACGAACTCAGATGAGTTGGCGAAATATCAACCACATATTTAGCCAACTCTTCTGAGTTCGTGTGATTGATTATTTGTGTAATTTTCTCTCTTTATTGTTGTTATCCATTTCGGAAATCACGACCTGGAGGTATGCTTGACCTGACCTATGAGTTGTTTCAGTCGTGTCAAGACTTTTGGGATTGCGATGGTGCACTTTTGACTACAACTGGGAGACTCATAGATTTGCAAATGGTAAATTCTTGTTTATTTTTCAATCTAAGTGGTAACTTATTTCAATCAGACTTGTTACTTCAAAAATTAGAGCGCGTATGTTACTTAATCAAGTCGGGAAGAGAAGAAAGGGTTTTTGAGCTTGTCTTCTGTTTTTAAGCGTATCTTCTGTTTTTGAGCGTGTCTACTGTTTTTGAGCGTATCTTCTGTTTTTAAGAGTGTCTTCTATTTTTGAGCGTGTCTTCTGTTTTTGAGCGTGTCTTCTGTTATTGAGCGTGTCTTCTGTTTTTGAGCGTATCTTCTGTTTTTGAGCGTGTCTTCTGTTTTTGAGCGTGTCTTCTGTTTTTGAGCGTGTTTTCTCTTTTTGAGCGTGTCTTCTGTTTTTTATCGTGTCTTCTGTTTTTAATAAAAATACGCTGTCGAACGACGAGAATTTCACTTAATATAATTTTAATTAATTTTAGTGCTATTGAGTGAATAGTCATTAATTTTGAGAGAACCAACCTGTATTATTCAAATCAAGCACCCTTACAATAATATTATTTCTGCATTCCAGTTCAATCAATACGCATAGAAATCATTCCATCCAGAACCATAAATTATTTATAATACCCCCTTGCAGGTAGCGGAATTGAATAAAACATACCTCCACCCCTTCCACCAATAAACTTGATTAACGCGCTTCAGCCAAATGCCGAACGAGTGGGTGGTAATTGAGACAGCAAGTAATTAATTTCCCCCGCGAGATAGGTAGCAGCAATTACTTCAGAAGTTCATGAAAACTAGCCGAGCACTATTCATAACTCGATTTAGAGGTATCGGTAATGTAAAATTAGTTTGCTGTAAAGATGAAGTGTCTATCGTGAGTTTGCATTTATTTTTCATCTCAACCAACAGGGATATAAAACAAATAATAGAATCTACATGTAATCGGAAAGATTAATGGGTTTTGATTGGTCTTTATTTATATAATAATAATAATAATAATCATAATAATCATAATAATCATAATAATAATCATAATAATAATCATAATAATAATAGTAATGACATCCAGACGCAAAAAGCACCCATTAGAGCCTAAACCTGTTGGCAGCCTAGCCCCAGGGTAGGTGAAAGCTTCCCAGCCACGGCTGGAGAACGTGAATCGTCTATCTCTGAATAGTAATAATAGTAATAAATCGAGAACTCGATTTAACTCGGTTCTTGGTTCTCGGTTCTCAGTACTCGATACCTTAGAAAACAGTTCTCTGAGTACTTGATACCTTAGAATACTTTTCTCGGTTCTCGTTTTCAGTACTCTCTTTCAGAACTTTTGAGAATCAACAACATTCTCGAGAAGATTAAGGAATCGAGCACTTGGAATCGTTCTCGATTCCTTAATTGCTTCTCGATAATGAATTAGTTCTCGATAATGTTGTTATTGATTCTTAAAAGTTCTGGATGCATCACTAGTATAAACCTACCTATAATCATGAACAAATAAAAGGATAATAACGGATAGCGACTACAGGAAATTGTAGTTAAAACATCATTTCCTATGCATTCAAAAACCATTCCCATATTATTTGTTTTGTTCCCCTAAAAAACGGCCCTCGAGAAAACCCAGCTCGGAATATTTTTATTGTAAAGCTGCGGGGCGCATTTCAATAGCCCGGCTTTTAAGCATTCAACTTGCAGCACGCGCCCACACTCGTTTTTTTTTTATTATCCCGCAGATCCTTCATATATAGGCGGGATACGGGATACGTTCGAGCACCCTCTCAGCCCCGTTTTTCGTTCACCGGAAACGATCGCGCGCGCGGGCGCTAAATTAATTTGCACGTAAATTTTCGGTCGAGTGCCGGCGCGAAACCCTTTTGTCAGCAATAAATATCACTTAAAATGAACATAAAAGGAACTGTGTGTGTGTGTTGGTGAGGTGTGTGGTGGCTTGAGGGCTATAAATTTATCAAAATGACAATCGAAGGGGATTGAAAGATTTATTGAATAGTGTCGAGTTTCTTTGTAAATGATGGATAGTGATAGTGTTTTATAAAAATTGAATGGAATTTAATATATCTGATGTATAAATTCGCTATATAATCGCTTATAATAATAATATAATAATAATATAATAATAATATAATAATAATATAATAATAATATAATAATAATATAATAATAATATAATAATAATATAATAATAATATAATAATAATATAATAATAATATAATAATAATATAATAATAATATAATAATAATAATAATTTCATAAACGGGAAACCCCCTTAGGAACATAAATACATATGTTACAATTAAGTACAATACATTTGGCAACTTAAAAAATATAAATTATCAATGCTATGTGATAAAACAACTTACCATATAAGTTATTACTTACTTTCTGTATAAGGAAGATATTGTTATCGCGAAAATATTGAATAATTTCAACATGATTAGTACAATTATATTTGAATGTAATTTGAAAATTCATAAATTTCCTAGTTTAACTGACTGAAATGAATAATAACATAAGCCATAAGCCACAAAACTAAATTACAAAATATAAAACGTAACACGAATAGTTTTCACGAAATCGCACCCTGGGCGTGCAGTAAATTATGAAAAGCACACGTGTAATTCCCATGCCGTTCTCATTTCTAATGCTGCGGCTTATAAATTCGGTCAATTCTAAAGTTTCCGTAATTTTATCACGCCGTTACGCGGCCAGTAAATTGCAAAAACCAGGGGCGGCAGAACGTATGTGCCCTCTTTGTGCTTGCGGAGAGTGGATTGCGGTTTTTATTTCGTCGCGGGGTGCTGTGCGAGAAGTCGTAAACGAGTTCGATCCCTGCATTGGCATTAATGGCGGGGCTGTTTAGAATTTATCGTGCGGCGATAAGAATTGGCACTACACAAAAAATAATTTAAGGAGACAATGGGATAAGTATAAAAAATATTCCACGTATTAATTATATTAATTTACTTTAAAACTACACACCCTGGTGGAACGCGATCTACCAATATAATAATAATAAATCCATTCAATTAATAATGAATAAATCTATAAAATGAATTATAACTAAATCTATAAAATGAATAATGAATGAATGGATGATGGATAGATTTATTCATTATTCATTTTATAGATTTATTTATAATTCATTTCATAGATTTATTCATAATTCATTTTATAGATTTATTCATTATTAATTTTATGGATTTATTATTATTTTTTGAATTTTCCAAAAACATACAAACTTTCATTACAGCACTCACAAAAGACGCGATGTACCAATTATATGGATAGATTTATTCATTATTCATTTTATAGATTTATTCATAATTCATTTTATAGATTTATTCATTATTAATTTTATGGATTTATTATTATTATATTGGTAGAACTTTCATTACAGCAATCACAAAAGACGCGATCTACCAATTAGATGGATAGATTTATACATTATTCATTTTATAGATTTATTCATTATTCATTATAATGAATAAATCTATCCATCTAATTGGTAGACCGCGTCTTTTGTGAGTGCAGTAATGAAAGTTTGTATGTTTTTTTTTAAATTCAAAATATTTATTATTATTTTTTGAATTTTCCAAAAACATACAAACTTTCATTACTGCACTCACAAAAGACGCGATCTACCAATTAGATGGATAGATTTATTCATTATAATGAATAATGAATAAATCTATAAAATGAATAACGAATAAATCTATAAAATGAATAATGTATAAATCTATCCATCTAATTAGTAGATCGCGTCTTTTGTGAGTGCTGTGATGAAAGTTTGTATGTTTTTGGAAAATTCAAAAAATAATAATAAATCCATAAAATTAATAATGAATAAATCTATAAAATGAATTATGAATAAATCTATAAAATGAATTATAAATAAATCTATAAAATGAATTATAAATAAATCTATAAAATGAATCATGAATGAATGAATGGATGATGGATCGATTTATTCATTATTCATTTTATAGATTTATTCATTATTAATTTTAAAGATTTATTATTATTATATTGGTAGAACTTTCATTACAGCACTCACAAAAGACGCGATCTACCAATTAGATAGATTTATTCATTATTCATTTTATAGATATATTCATTATTCATTATAATGAATAAATCTATCCATCTAATTGGTAGATCGCGTCTTTTGTGAGTGCTGTAATGAGAGTTTGTATGTTTTTGGAAAATTCAAAAAATAATAATAAATCCATAAAATGAATAATGAATAAATCTATAAAATGAATTATGAATAAATCTATAAAATGAATTATAAATAAATCTATAAAATGAATAATGAATAAATCTTAGATGGATAGATTTATTCATTATTCATTTTATAGATTTATTCATTATTCATTTTATGGATTTATTATTATTTTTTTAATTTTCCAATAACATACAAACTTTCATTACAGCGCTCACAAAAGAGATCGCGAGTCCTTTGAGCGCTCGCAGTCCGCCTTTGCTGAGATATTTTGCATTTCAATAGCGTCAAAATTGAAGTGCAATTCCCTCTAGTTTATTTATAACTCTTAATAATGCAGTGCCACAAAATCCCTAGAACGATCAAACTTCAAGTTATTGCAGGCCGTACTTGCGCAAACATGGCGCATAGGGCTCGTTTACGTGCAATAACACCGGGCGTAAAGGGATGAATGTAAATTAATTCATGTCTGGGATTGAGACTGCAATAAATCAACGTTGGAATGCTCAGACTAATAAGAATATATTCTATAAGCTAAATATGCTGAGACTAATAAGAGTATATTATTAGTCACAGAAAAAATCTACATTATTAAATATTTCATAAAGTATACTTCATATATTTGTAAAAAATCAAATTTTGGATGATTAATATTTTTAAATATTTCATTACATATTTTAAAAAATATTTATTATTATCATCCAAATATTTAATAATATAGATTTTTTCTGTGACTAATAATATACTCTTATTAGACTCAGCATATTTAGCTTTAAAACGAGATATTGCCTAGGTATTTTCTGCGAAATATAGTCTCAGTACAAAAAACTTATATGACTGAAATGCCTTCATATTCATAAAATCACAAACAAATAATATTTGTAAGAATATAATTGCATTTTACATTTATTAAATTTTAAAATGAGTTTGGATTATTTCTCATACCAAATAAAGTGTTATTGCAAACAACTTTGCATTAATGATGTTTTTGAAGTATTGGGCTACGATGTCAAAATATGTATAATCGAAAGTATTGAAACATTTGGTATTCCATTTTATATATTTTTTAAAATGAAAATAGGGTACAATGCTATCAAAACATGTTCAAAAAACCCTCAAGAACTCAAATTTTCGAACTGCATTTGAATATCTTCATCAGTTTTTGAAATATCGTCCTTGGAAGTCAAAATATGTATGATCCAGAAGTATTAAAACATTTTGTATTCTTTTTTATATCATTTCTCAAATGAAGGGGGTATAAGAGTACTAAGCTATATTCAGAAAACCCTCAGGAACTGAGATTTTCAAAATTAATTTGAATACTTTCAACTGTTTTTAAAGTATCGCCCTACGAAGTCAAAATATGTATAATCGAAAGTATTGAAACATTTGGTATTCCATTTTATATATTTTATAAAATGAAAATAGGGTACAATGGTATCAAAACGTGTTCAAAAACCCTCAAGAACTCAAATTTTCGAACAGTATTTGAATGTCTTCATCTGTTTTTGAAATATCTTCCTTGGAAGTCAAAATGTGTATGATCCAAAGTATTAAAACATTTTGTATTCATTTTTATATCATTTTTCAAATGTAGGGGGTATAATAGTATTAAGCTATATTCAGAAAACTCTCAGGAACTCAGATTTTAAAAATTAATTTGAATACTTTCAACTGTTTTTAAAGTATCGCCCTACGAAGTCAAAATATGTATAATCGAAAATATTGAAACATTTGGTATTGCATTTTATATATTTTTTAAAATGAAAATAGGGTACAATGGTATCAAAACGTCTTCAAAAAACCCTTAAGAACTCAAATTTTCGAACTGTATTTGAATATCTTCATCTGTTTTTGAAATATCGTCCTTGGTAGTCAAAATATGTATGATCCAAAGTATTAAAACATTTTGTATTCTTTTTTATATCATTTCTCAAATGAAGGGGGTATAAGAGTATTAAGCTATATTCAGGAAACCATCAGGAACTGAGATTTTCAAAATGAATTTGAATACTTTCAACTGTTTTTAAAGTAGCGCCCTACGAATTCAAAATATGTATAATCGAAAGTATTGAAACATTTGGTATTCCATTTTATATATTTTTTAAAATTAAAATAGGATACAATGGTACCAAAACGTGTTCAAAAAACCCTCAAGATCTCAAATTTTCGAACTGTATTTGAATATCTTCATCTGTTTTTGAAATATCGTCCTTGGAAGTCAAAATATGTATGATCTAAAGTATTAAACCAATTTGTATTCTTTTTTATATCATTTCTCAAATGAAGGGGGTATAAGAGTATTAAGCTATATTCAAAAAACTCTCAGGAACTGAGATTTTCAAAATTAATTTCAATACTTTCAACTGTTTTTAAAGTATCGCACTACGAAGTCAAAGTATGTATAATCGAAAGTATTGAAACATTTGGTATTCCATTTTATATATTTTTTAAAATGAAAATAGGGTACAATGGTATCAAAACGTGTTCAAAAAAACCTCAAGAACTCTAATTTTCAAACTGTAATTGAATATCTTCATCTGTTTTTGAAATATCGTCCTTGGAAGTCAAAATATGTATGATCCAAAGTATTAAAACAATTTGTATTCTATTTTATATCATTTCTCAAATGAAGGGGGTATAAGAGTATTAAGCTATATTCAGAAAACTCTCAGGAACTGAGATTTTCAAAATGAATTTGAATACTTTCAACTGTTTTTAAAGTATCGCCCTACGAAGTCAAAATATGTATAATCGAAAGTATTGAAATATTTAGTATTCCATTTTATATATTTTTTAAAATGAAAATAGGGTACAATGGTATCAAAATGTGTTCAAAAAACCCTCAAGAACTCAAATTTTCGAACTGTATTTGAATATCTTCATCTGTTTTTGAAATATCGTCCTTGGAAGTCAAAATGCGTATGATCCAAAGTATTAAAACATTTTGTATTCTTTTTTATATCATTTCTCAAATGAAGGGGGTTTAAGAGTATTAACATATATTCAGGAAACCCTCAGGAACTGAGATTTTCAAAATGAATTTGAATACTTTCAACTGTTTTTAAAGTATCGCCCTACGAAGTCAAAATATGTATAATCGAAAGTATTGAAATATTTAGTATTCCATTTTATATATTTTTTAAAATGAAAATAGGGTACAATGGTATCAAAACGTGTTCAAAAAACCCTCAAGAACTCAAATTTTCGAACTGTATTTGAATATCTTTATCTGTCTTTTGAAATATCGTCCTTGGAAGACAAAATGTGTATGATCCAAAATATTAAAACATTTTGTATTCATTTTTATATCATTTCTCAAATGAAGTGGGTATAAGAGTATTAAGCTATATTCAGAAAACCCTCAGGAACTGAGATTTTCAAAATGAATTCGAATACTTTCAACTGTATTTAAAGTAGCGCCCTACGAAGTCAAAATATGGATAATCGAAAGTATTGAAACATTTGGTACTCTATTTTATATATTTTATAAAATGAAAATAGGGTACAATGGTATCAAAACGTGTTCAAAAAACCCTGAAGAACTCAAATTTTCGAACTATATCTGAATATCTTTATCTGTTTTTGAAATATCGTCCTTGGAAGTCAAAATATGTATGATCCAAAGTATTAAAACATTTTGTATTCTTTTTTATATCATTTCTCAAATGAAGGGGGTATAAGAGTATTAAGCTATATTCAGGAAACCCTCAGGAACTGAGATTTTCAAAATGAATTTAAATACTTTCAACTGTTTGTAAAGTATCGCCCTACGAAGTCAAAATATGTATAATCGAAAGTATTGAAACATTTGGTATTCCATTTTATATACTTTTTAAAATGAAAATAGGGTACAATGGTATCAAAACGTGTTCAAAAAACCCTCAAGAACTCAAATTTTTGAACTGTATTTGAATATCTTCATCTGTTTTGGAAATATCGTCCTTTGAAGTCAAAATATGTATGATCCAAAGTATTAAAACATTTTGTATTCATTTTTATATCATTTTTCAAATGAAGGGGGTATAAGCGTATTAAGCTATATTCAGAAAACCCTCAGGAACTGAGATTTTCAAAATGAATTTGAATACTTTCAACTGTTTTTAAAGTATCGCCCTACGAAGTCAAAATATGTATAATCGAAAGTATTGAAACATTTGGTATTCCATTTAATATATTTTTTAAAATGAAAATAGGGTACAATGGTATCAAAACGTGTTCAAAAAAACCCTCAAGAACACAAATTTTCGAACTGTATTTGAATATCTTCATCTGTTTTTGAAATATCGTGCTTGGAAGTCAAAATATGTATGATCCAAAGTATTAAAAAATTTCGTATTTTTTTTTATATCATTTTTCAAATGAAGGGGGTATAAGAGTAATAAGCTATATTCAGAAAACCCTCAGGAACTGAGATTTTCAAAATGAATTTAAATACTTTCAACTGTTTTTAAAGTATCGCCCTACGAAGTCAAAATATGTATAATCGAAAGTATTGAAACATTTGGTATTCCATTTTATATATTTTTTAAAATGAAAATAGGGTACAATGGTATCAAAACGTGTTCAAAAAACCCTCAAGAACTCAAATTTTCGAACTGTATTTGAATATCTTCATGTGTTTTTGAAATATCGTCCTTGGAAGTCAAAGTATGTATGATCCAAAGTATTAAAACATTTTGTATTCTTTTTTATATCATTTCTCAAATGAAGGAGGTATAAGAGTATTAAGCTATATTTAGGAAACCCTCAGGAACTGAGATTTTCAAAATGAATTTGAATACTTTTAACTGTTTTTAAAGCGCCCTACGAAGTCAAAATATGTATAATCGAAAGTATTGAAACATTTGGTATTCCATTTTATATATTTTTAAAGTGAAAATAGGGTACAATGGTATCAAAACGTGTTCAAAAAACCCTCAAGTTTTTGAACTTTATTTGAATATCTTCATCTGTTTTTGAAATATCGTCCTTGGAAGTCAAAATATGTATGATCCAAAATATTAAAACATTTTTTATTCTTTTTTACATAATTTCTCAAATGAAGGGGGTATAAGAGTATTAAGCTATATTCAGAAAACCCTCAGGAACTGAGATTTTCAAAATGAATTTGAATACTTTCAACTGTTTTTAAAGTATCGCCCTACGAAGTCAAAATATGTATAATCGAAAGTATTGAAACATTTGGTATTCCATTTTATATATTTTTTAAAATGAAAATAGGGAACAATGGTATCAATACACGTTCAAAAAACCCTCAAGAACTCAAATTTTCGAACTGTATTTGAATATCTTCATCTGTTTTTGAAATATCGTCCTTGGAAGTCAAAATATGTATGATCCAAAGTATTAAAACAATTTGTATTCTTTTTTATATCATTTCTCAAATGAAGGGGGTATAAGAGTATTAAGCTATATTCAGAAAACTCTCAGGAACTGAGATTTTCAAAATGAATTTGAATACTTTCAACTGTTTTTAAAGTATCGCCCTACGAAGTCAAAATATGTATAATCGAAAGTATTGAAATATTTAGTATTCCATTTTATATATTTTTTAAAATGAAAATAGGGTACAATGGTATCAAAACGTGTTCAAAAAACCCTCAAGAACTCAAATTTTCGAACTGTATTTGAATATCTTTATCTGTCTTTTGAAATATCGTCCTTGGAAGACAAAATGTGTATGATCCAAAATATTAAAACATTTTGTATTCATTTTTATATCATTTCTCAAATGAAGGGGGTATAAGAGTATTAAGCTATATTCAGAAAACCCTCAGGAACTGAGATTTTCAAAATGAATTCGAATACTTTCAACTGTATTTAAAGTAGCGCCCTACGAAGTCAAAATATGAATAATCGAAAGTATTGAAACATTTGGTACTCTATTTTATATATTTTATAAAATGAAAATAGGGTACAATGGTATCAAAACGTGTTCAAAAAACCCTGAAGAACTCAAATTTTCGAACTATATCTGAATATCTTTATCTGTTTTTGAAATATCGTCCTTGGAAGTCAAAATATGTATGATCCAAAGTATTAAAACATTTTGTATTCTTTTTTATATCATTTCTCAAATAAGAGTATTAAGCTATATTCAGAAAACCCTCAGGAACTGAGATTTTCAAAATGAATTTGAATACTTTCAACTGTTTTTAAAGTATCGCCCTACGAAGTCAAAATATGTATAATCGAAAGTATTGAAACATTTAGTATTCCATTTTATATATTTTTAAAATGAAAATAGGGTACAATAATATCAAAACATGTTCAAAAAACCCTTAAGAACTCAAATTTCCAAACTGTATTTGAATATCTTCATCTGTTTTTGAAATATCGTGCTTGGAAGTCAAAATATGTATGATCCAAAGTATTAAAAAATTTCGTATTTTTTTTTATATCATTTTTCAAATGAAGGGGGTATAAGAGTAATAAGCTATATTCAGAAAACCCTCAGGAACTGAGATTTTCAAAATGAATTTAAATACTTTCAACTGTTTTTAAAGTATCGCCCTACGAAGTCAAAATATGTATAATCGAAAGTATTGAAACATTTGGTATTCCATTATATATTTTTTAAAATGAAAATAGGGTACAATGGTATCAAAACGTGTTCAAAAAACCCTCAAGAACTCAAATTTTTGAACTGTATTTGAATATCTTCATCTGTTTTTGAAATATCGTCCTTGGAAGTCAAAATATGTATGATCCAAAGTATTAAAACATTCTGTATTCTTTTTTATATCATTTCTCAAATGGAGGGGGTATAAGAGTATTAAGATATATTCAGGAAACCCTCAGGAACTGAGATTTTCAAAATGAATTTGAATACTTTCAACTGTTTTTAAAGTATCGCCCTACGAAGTCAAAATATGTGTAATCGAAAGTATTGAAACATTTGGTATTCCATTTTATATATTTTATAAAATGAAAATAGGGTACAATGGTATCAAAACGTGTTCAAAAAACCCTCAAGAACTCAAAGTTTCGAACTGTTTTTGAATATCTTCATCTGTTTTTGAAATATCGTCCTTGGAAGTCAAAATATGTATGATCCAAAGTATTAAAACATTTTGTATTCATTTTTATATCATTTTTCAAATGAAGAGGGTATAATAGTATTAAGCTATATTCAGAAAACTCTCAGGAACTCAGATTTTAAAAATTAATTTGAATACTTTCAACTGTTTTTAAAGTAGCGCCCTACGAATTCAAAATATGTATAATCGAAAGTATTGAAACATTTGGTATTCCATTTTATATATTTTTTAAAATTAAAATAGGATACAATGGTACCAAAACGTGTTCAAAAAACCCTCAAGATCTCAAATTTTCGAACTGTATTTGAATATCTTCATCTGTTTTTGAAATATCGTCCTTGGAAGTCAAAATATGTATGATCTAAAGTATTAAAACATTTTGTATTCTTTTTTATATCATTTCTCAAATGAAGGGGGTATAAGAGTATTAAGCTATATTCAAAAAACTCTCAGGAACTGAGATTTTCAAAATTAATTTCAATACTTTCAACTGTTTTTAAAGTATCGCACTACGAAGTCAAAGTATGTATAATCGAAAGTATTGAAACATTTGGTATTCCATTTTATATATTTTTTAAAATGAAAATAGGGTACAATGGTATCAAAACGTGTTCAAAAAAACCTCAAGAACTCTAATTTTCAAACTGTAATTGAATATCTTCATCTGTTTTTGAAATATCGTCCTTGGAAGTCAAAATATGTATGATCCAAAGTATTAAAACAATTTGTATTCTTTTTTATATCATTTCTCAAATGAAGGGGGTATAAGAGTATTAAGCTATATTCAGAAAACTCTCAGGAACTGAGATTTTCAAAATGAATTTGAATACTTTCAACTGTTTTTAAAGTATCGCCCTACGAAGTCAAAATATGTATAATCGAAAGTATTGAAATATTTAGTATTCCATTTTATATATTTTTTAAAATGAAATTAGGGTACAATGGTATCAAAATGTGTTCAAAAAACCCTCAAGAACTCAAATTTTCGAACTGTATTTGAATATCTTCATCTGTTTTTGAAATATCGTCCTTGGAAGTCAAAATATGTATGATCCAAAGTATTAAAACATTTTTTATTCTTTTTTATATCATTTCTCAAATGAAGGGGGTATAAGAGTATTAAGCTATATTCAGGAAACCCTCAGGAACTGAGATTTTCAAAATGAATTTGAATACTTTCAACTGTTCTTAAAGTATCGCCCTACGAAGTCAAAATATGTATAATCGAAAGTATTGAAACATTTGGTATTCCATTTTATATATTTTTTAAAATGAAAATAGGGTACAATGGTATCAAAACGTATTCAAAAAACCCTCAAGAACTCAAATTTTCGAACTGTATTTGAATGTCTTCATCTGTTTTTGAAATATCGTCCTTGGAAGTCAAAATATGTATGATCCAAAGTATTAAAACATTTTGTATTCCTTTTATATCATTTCTCAAATGAAACGGGTATAAGAGTATTAAGCTATATTCAGAAAACCCTCAGGAACTGAAATTTTCAAAATTAATTTGAATACTTTCAACTGTTTTTAAAGTATCGCCCTACAAAGTCAAAATATGTATAATCGAAAGTATTGAAACATTTGATATTCCATTTTATATATTTTTTAAAATGAAAATAGGGTACAATGGTATCAAAACATGTTCAAAAAACCCTCAAGAACTCAAATTTTCAAACTGTATTTGAATATCTTCATCTGTTTTTGAAATATCGTCCTTGTAAGTCAAAATATGTATGATCCAAAGTATTAAAACATTTTGTATTCTTTTTTATATCATTTCTCAAATGATGGGGGTATAAGAGTATTAAGCTTTATTCAGGAAACCCTAAGGAACTGAGATTTTCAAAATGAATTTGAATACTTTCAACTGTTTTTAAAGTAGCGCCCTACGAAGTCAAAATATGTATAATCGAAAGTATTGAAACATTTGGTATTCCATTTTATATATTTTTTAAAATCAAAATGGGGTACAGTGGTAGCAAAACATGTTTTGATACCACTCAAAGCCCTCAGGAACTGTGTTTGAATATCTTCAACTGTTTTGAAATATAATAAAAAATAATAGGAAGTCAAAATTTGTATGTATATATATATATATATATATATATATACATTTGAAGTTTACATATTGGTAAAATATAAAGTTTTGGAATCTTAATATTTTTTAAAATTTTAGTACATTCTCACTTATTAAGCTTCAAAAAGAAATATTTAGTAATTTGATTCATCTCCTTGATTCAATCAAGTTAATAAATTCGTAAAAATAATATTTTTAATAATATCATATGATCACATTTTTTATTTATTAAAATTCAAATTAGATGAATTGTAGAAATATTAATTACTAATCGACTGATAGTAGTATATGTTCTATTTAATGGTGTTGATAATTATTACGGATTTTCTTTCTTTGTGTGTAAAACAAGTTCCACTGCGTACGAGATTTAAATCCTTCTAACCCCGCAGTCTACAAATAAAATATTAACAGAACCTCTCAAAGAACTACAACATTTGCTTTACAAATTTCCTAAATACAGAGAATTATTTACGCGAAACAAATCTCCATCGGGATATTGTTACACATCCCGGCTGAGGTATTCGCGGCGAAGTTTTGCATTCGCCGGGA
Organism: Lordithon lunulatus; assembly: GCA_963942505.1. NCBI lineage: Eukaryota > Metazoa > Arthropoda > Insecta > Coleoptera > Staphylinidae > Lordithon > Lordithon lunulatus. Next base: position 52,682,501 of record OZ012669.1, read on the forward strand.
GAAGTTCGCCGAGCCCAGCTACAGCCGTTCCATTCTCCGAACAAACTTTGTTCCGTCGTTCTAACATTAAAGTATTTAATGGCATCAGAACGAACTTATCGGGGCGTGCGATGCGATGAAAAAGGAAGTAAAATCAGCGCTGTTGATGGCGTAGTTGCATCCTTTGGAATGTTTATACAAACACGAGAATGAAGGAGGGTTTAATATTACGTCTTTACACTAAAGCAGTGTTTACTTTGTCATGCAAAGAGAGTATGTATAAAGTACTAATTGTAATTGAACATAATGTAATTATCTTATTTCGAATTTTTTTCATTTTTAATATAAAAATTAAAAGCTATATGAGCCTGTGATTGAATTGTAATTGAACATAATGTAATTATCTCATTTCGGATTTTTTCAGTTTTATATAAAAATAGTAACATCCGTAGCTATATGAGCCTGTGAGAATGAAAGTGGCATAAGTTACATTTAAGTTATTTTGAGAAACAGAAGAGTCTGCGTTTGTTGATGTACATGGTAATTTGGGCTTATTGAGATCAAAACTGCTGTTTTGTCGTGCTGGTATGATGATCCCCTTCCTTGCTCGATACTAGATTTACGGTGTGTCATCTTTTTTTATTGGTTTGTTCTCTTAATAAAACTTTATACAATATACAATATATAATATACAATACACTATATATTATATATATTATATATATTATATATATATTATATATATATATATATATATATATATATATATATATATATATATATATATATATATATACTGACACTGGACATATACCAATCCTCCCACTATTCTCTCGGCCCTCACCCGTTTCCTTTCCTACACCAGCCTTTTGCAAATTTCGACGCCTTTCCCATACTTTCTTAACCTTTCACGCGCCTTTCTGCAACCCTCATCGATTTTTTTTCATAATATTTCTAGATTTCAAAGATTTATAATACATAATGTAAAAATACTAAATTTAAATGTAATTTAATATGAACACAGTTAATTAATTTTATTGATTTTATAAAAATAATAGGAAATTGATACCTATACAACTACATTTTAATTTTGATATTGGAATTTGTTTTAAAAATTGAGTCAATCATGAGAAAATAATATATATATATATATATATATATATATATATATATATATATATATATATATAATTAAATAATAATTATAATAGATTAACCCTTATTCGTATGCAGTTTTTATTAAAGATAAATACCACTATGCAGCTGACATTTACATGAATGCCATGGCAGCAATAGAAAGAATAATCCCCGTTAACGAGAATATAATTTATAATACGGGTTGTTAATCCTGCAAAATGCCAGAGCTAGTTATTTGCGCTCGCGGCAATAATAAATGCAATGTTCCGGGATTGCAGAAATTGAAACGCTCGTCACGCGAATTGGCCAGGGGCGAGTTAAATGTATTAACCGAATTTGATTAAAAACCAATCAAATGCGAGTGTATAGAACATAAAATTCAATTATATTTCAAGATTTATTGTAGTAGTTATTGTTTCTATATTAAATAACTTCAATATATGATATTTTAGATAAAAATTATATATATATATATATATATATATATATATATTTATATATATATATATATATATATATATATATATATATATATATGTATATATCTTTGAATGCAGAAAGACAACACCTATCTAACCCAATCAGTAATATAAATGTGTTGAATTCTATGTAATGTTGTTGTGAATAAAGATTTATATATATATATATATATATATATATATATATATATATATATATATTTGAGTATCCTGATTATCTACTTTATAGTAAAATATATAAAATTCTTAAAGTCTAAATCCCCATTTTCATGTAATTTTATTTTGTTAGTAAACTGCAACAGCTCTGTGGAATTCACTCCCTACTTCCAAAAATTATTGTCATTTGTTTGTCTACGATATGTCCTCGTTTATGCAACAACAATTTCCTTTTTTGCACCCTTTAAAGAAAGTTATATGCAAAATCAAATTTTATGATGATTAAAAAAACCAGAATACGTTTGTCCCAGGTCCAAGTCCACGTTTGTCCACCCAACAGGGCCGGTCCTAGGTAGTCCGCCGCCCGCGTGCGAACATAATGGTAATTATAATTTTTTATGTGGAGAAATTAATAAATCATTTATATCCGAATATCCTATATAATGGTATTTTTAAATTTTGAAGTACAGCCGCCCACATGCTGTACTTAAAAAATTATAAATACCATTATATAGGATATTAGGATATAAATGATTTATTAATTTCTCCACATATGTTCCTATACGTGGAGAAATTAATAAATCATTTATAAACGCTAATCTGTGAAAATACTGAGTAGGATCTTTTATAATCGAGGCTTCTAATTGAGTTCTTCATACATTTTTGGACATGAATTACATAAATAAAAATTAAAATGCATGAATAGGTATTTATGCAGGAATATGTGACAATACAAATTTCAACTTATAGAATCCATATCTTTGAAGGCTATGAAGATATCTCATTAGCGATTTTGAAATTGAGTTCCTAATACATTCTTGAACAACTGTAACAAAAAAATATTGTAAAATTAGATAATGAGGAACCGTTTTCCTTGCCAGAAAAGACTGATAATACAAATTTCAAATTTAATAATGCCATTACTATGAAGATAATGAAGATATATCATTAGGGTCTTTGTAATTTAGATCTTCATACATTTCTGGACAAGTACAACACAAACAATTCTAAAATTGCATCATGATGAATCCTATACTTAGGAGGAATGTGTGATAATACAAACTGCAACTTTTGCAAGCCATATCATTGAAGATAATAAAGATATCTCATTTGAGTTTTGAAAATTGAGTTCCTAATATATCTTTGCACCAGTGTACCAAAAAAATCCTAAATTTATATAATGCATAATGAGAAACCGTTTTTTTTTAGCAAAAAAGACATAATATAAATTTGAAATTTAATAAACTATATCTTTGAAGACAATGAAGATATATCACTAAGGTATTTAGAGTTTTTAGCTTTAGTTCTTAATACATTTCTTAACTAGTGTAATAAATAAAAACTGCGAATTAGATAATAAGGAATAGTTTTCATTAGCAGAAAACATTGATAAAACCAATTTCAATATAAATAAGCCATATCTTTGAAGATAATAAAAATTTCTCATTGGGGTCTTTATAATTGAGTTTTTCATTCATATTCAAACAAGAATAACATAAAAAATCTTAAAATTGCATCAGGATGAATAGGTATTTAAAAGATAATAAAGATATATTACTAGAGTCTTTATAATTTAGTTTTTGATATATTTCTAGATAAGAATAACACAAAAAATCTTAAAATTGCGTCATGATGAATAGGTGTTTTTGCAGGAATGCGTGATAATACAAATTTCAAATTTTACAAGCCATATCTTTGAAGATAATGAAGATAACTCATTGGAGTCTTTATAATTGAGTTTTTCATATACTTTTAGACAAGAATAACATACAAATATATTAAAATTGCATCATGATGAATAGATGTCTTTACAGGAATCAGTGATCATACAAATTTCAATTTTTACAAGCAATATCTTTAAAGATAATTAAGATAACTCTTTGGAGTCTTTATAAATGAGTTTTTCATATATTTTTACATAAGAATAACATACAAAAATCTTTAAATTGTATTATGATGATGAGGTATTTTTTTTTCAGGAATGTGTGATAAAACAAATACAAATTTCAACTTTTACAAGCCATATCTTTGAAGATAATGAAGATAACTCATTGGAGTCTTTATAATTGAGTATTTTATACATTTCTAGACAAGAATAACACAAAAAAAATAAAATTTCATTATGATGAATAGGTATTTTTGAAGAAATGTGCGATAATACAAATTTCAACTTTTACAAGCCATATCTTTGAAGACAATGAAGAATGAAATTGAGTTTTTCATATATTTTTAGATAAGAATAGCATACAAAAATCTTTAAATTGCATTATGATAAATAGGTATTTGATGATAAATAGGTATTTTTGCAGGAATGTGTGATAAAACAAATTTAAAATTTCACAAGCTATATCTTTGAAGACCATAAAAATATCTCATTGGAGTCTTTATAATTGAGTTTTTGATACATTTTTGGATAAGAATAACATAAGAAATCTTAAAATTGCATTATGATGAAAAGGTATTTTTGCAGGAATATGTGATAATACAAATTTCTACTTTTACAAGCTATATCTTTGAAGATAATGAAGATAACTCATTGGAGTCTTTATAATTGAGTTTATTATACATTTTTAGACAAGAATAATTCAAAAAATGTAAAAATTGCATCATTATCAATAGGTATTTTTTGCAGGAATGTGTTATAATAAAAATTTCATCTTTTACAAGCAATATCTTTGAAGATAATGTAGATAACTTATTGGAGTTGCTATAATTGAGTTTTTTTACATATTTTTAGACAAGAATAACATACAAAAATCTTGAAATTACATCATGATGAATAGTTGTTTTTACAGAAATGAGTGATCGTACAAATTTCAACTTTTACAAGCTATGTCTTTGAACATAATAAAGATATTTCATTGGAGTCTTTATAATTGAGTTTTTTTAATACATTTTTAGATAATAATAACATACCAACATCTTAAAATTGCATTATGATGAATAGGTATTTTGCAGGAATGTGTGATAATACTAATTTTAACTTTTACAAGCCATATCTTTGAAGATAATGAAGATAACTCATTATAGTCTTTATAATTGAGTTTTTCATATATTTTTAGATAAGAATAATACAAAAAAACTTAAAATTGCATCATGATGAATAGGTACTTTTAAAGGAATGTGTGATAATACAAATTTCATCTTTTACAAGCCATATCTTTGAAGATAATGAAGATAACTCATTGGAGTCTTTGTAATTGAGTTTTTTTTACATTCTTAGACAAGAATTATACAAAAAATCTTAAAATTGCATCATGATCAATAGCTATTTTTGCAGGAATGGGTGATAATACAAATTTCACCTTATTCAAGCCATATCTTTGAAGATAATGAAGATAATGAATATAATGAAGATAATGAAGATAATGGAGATAATGAAGATAATGAAGATAATGAAGATATCTCAGTGCGAAATTTATAATTGAGTTTTTTTTTCATACATATTTAAACAAGAATAACATAAAAAAATCTTAAAATTTCTTTATGATAAATAGGTATTTTTTGCATCAATGTGTGATAATACAAATTTCAAATTTTAGAAGCCATATCTTTGAAGATTAGGAAGATAGATATCTTTGGGACTTCATATTTTATGTTTTGATAGCTCATACCGCGGGCTGTGCCCATTAGGGCCGGCCCTGCCACCCAACATTTTCGATTGTACACCCCACATAAGGGAGAAACCAGTTGTTAATAAAATGTGTTGGTTGATTGTTGCGAAGGACTTATTATTTATTGTGTATTGAATAATATCCTCCAAAGCGCACGTCCTGGATTTACCGGTCCAAGTACATTTTTGAGTGTACACCCCACGTAAGGGAGATAAATTAAAGTTGGGCTGACAAACGAAATTTTTGTTTGGACAAACGTTTGACGATAAATCGTGGACAAACGAATGTCATAATAATTTTTCGACGTTGCCCACTTCTATGTTAGCACTGGTAGTTCTCACATCATCAAACAGTGCTGGAATGTATGTATGTATTTTCATCTCCTGAAATTGTCGATTTGATTGCATTTTTGTATCGATTATTCATGAGAATGTAGTCTAATCCGGTTTCTTACTACTTTTTCATGTTTATCTACTGGAGATTTTCATGTGTAAAGTCTTCTTTCTCTTCTCTCGAATTACCGATTCAAAACACTTTAATAGCATTCTTTTAAGTAAGCCAGGACAAAGATCAACAAAGATCTAATGTTTAGTTCTTGGGTTATATTGTATAGTTCCTCAGTACTTTGCAATGATAGCAATTGCATTCTTCAATCTTCCAGAGAGAAGATTTAACACATGAAAGGCTTAGTGGTAGATAATCACAAAACCCCGATAGACTACATCCTCATGAATAACTTATACAAAAATGCAATCAAATCTTCAAAACATGTCTAAAATTAGCTCCGACCATAATACAATTAAATATTGGATAAAAAATACTACCATCGATAAGACTCTAACCTGAGACCTTACATTGCATTGTCAGCATAAAAGTCATAACATCCACTTCAAAACAGTGTTTTCGTTTTTATATTATAGGGATATTTTTTGATATAACGAGTAAAAGCTAGACCATGACTATATTTTGATTTTGCAGGATTATTGTAGATATGTACGTTTTAAAGTAAACGCCGTTTTCAATTTGCACAAGTCCGTATAAACAGCCGGTCCACTCAAATTACATTTATAATTTGTTTGCACTTGCCGGAGTTTTGCAGCAAATTAAAAACTGCTGCTAAAGTTTGATTAACCCTGTGAGCAAACGTACACACACCCACGCTCGCGTACGGCTTTTCTAATAACCGACCTGCTGTTGAAGTTACTAGTAATAAAGGTGGAAGCTCCGGATGGTGGCTGTATTGGTAGTACGTATATATGTGACGGGGGACAATATAAATGTCATGCCGGTGTGATCGATGCCGGTCCGGTGGCCGGTTTAAAGTGGATAGAGCGGCGGCGGTAATCTGGCAGCGGTGAAATACTGCCGGCGAAACTGCGCCAGGGTTGTACGGATTCGACATGCAAATATGCGACCGGTCACACGCGGGTTTAACAGGGGGTTGGTTGCTCACTGGGTGATATATTTCAGAGTGAATATTTGCTTTATATATTTCAGAAAACGGACATAGTTTATCAAACAGAAATAATCATGGGTCGTTTGTAAAATACGTATGAAACACACCCACCCCCCTAATACTGTGTAATATTTTTTAACAGATTTCAGTTTTGTCATTATGTGTTATAAATTTTCAGTACTGAGCCTGAACATGTCACCAAAATCAGAATCTGAATATTTCTCTATATTTAATTTTTTTATGGTACTCGATCTGTGGATAATGCATTCATTTGCGATGATAGGATGGAAATATAGTACATCCGCCAGGGTACCATAATGGAATGTGCAATTTAAATCGTACGCCGACTATGACTTTTCCGTGTACCGGAAAATTAATTAAAATAAATCAAGCAGACAACGACACCGCACCATTTCCACGGAAAGTTCTATTATAATTAAATTTGATAAAGGAGGAAATATTTTTATATATATATATATATATATATATATACCATACGCCATACCAATGATGAAAGTCCTCAAACGTGACGTTTGAACCCCGGATAAAAAGATTCTATGCAGTGGCCTGGTTAATTGACATGTATAGATTAATCAACAATCTCGTCAAGAAATAATTACTTAATTACTATCAAAGCATTTTGAAATATGAAATTTCATATTTCAAAATGCTTTGATAGAAGCTTTGAAATATAATTTATACAAATATATAAGAGAAACACGGTTTGTATATAAAATATTACGGCTACGTTCTATAAAAGCAGTTTCATTCTGTATTGTCTCTATCAAAACATTTCGAAATATGAAATTACTTCCTGACGAGATTGTTAATTAATCCATGCATGTCAATTAACCCCGCTACAACTAAAAATCTATTTATCAAGTGAAATGTTAGCCCTAGCAAATTTCATGCCCATGTTTGACGCTAATTCGTAATAAATTACATCCGCTGTGGACTAACCGTATGGGGCGGGCGGACTAATAAACTATGGCGTAATTACAAGTGAACGCGCCGAAAACTAAATGGAATTTCCACGAGACCTTTAGGTCTCTCAGAGAGATAACCGGGAGAGACTTTTACATTTAAAACTGTCACTAGTCCGCAACGGTGACATAATAATGTGACGGTGTTAAATGTGAAATGAATTTCGTTAAAAAAAATTCAATAAGAGCGTTTTATAGGGTGGAGGCTTTTAGCATTGGAATTCAATAACTGAAATGAATAAATGTATTTTATATGTGCTAAATAAATATTATTTTAAAGAATATAAGTCAGAGATATATAATGTACTATTATATATGTATTGTATGTATCTGAAATATATAAATTTCTAAATTTCTTCAAAAAAATATCATTTTAATAAAATACACGAAATAATTAATTTTGTACCGAATTTCGCCATGATATTTTTTCCACACTGGAAGAGAAGTTAGCACCCCAAAGTTTTAATTTTCGAAAAATTATTGTTTCATTCGTTCGTCCACGATTTGTCCATGTTTGTCCAACAAAATATTTCGTTTGTTCACCCTTCCAAAAAAAGTTATATCCAAAAATCAAATTTTAAGTTGAAGGGCTAGATTGATGACATATCTCAAATCAGCTAAGTTACTTCAGAAAAACAGCTGCAAGTTGGTAATTAATTTTTTTATAAATATGAAATTGATTGTGATTTATTTACTATTAGTCCTTCTAATATGGTACTAAATTTGATAATCCTAGTTGCACTATTACTCTTTTTGAACGGTTAGAATGATGACATATCTGAAATCAGCTAATTTATTTCAGAAAAACAGCTTTAATTTGGTTATTAGATTTCAACAAAGTATGAAATTGATTACAATTTATTAACTAATAGTCCTTCTAATATGGTACTAAATTTGAGTACCCTAGTTTCATATTTACTGTCTTTTTGAAGGGTTTTAATGATGACATATCTCAAATCAGCAAAGTTGCTTCAGAAAAACAGCTGTAACTTGGTTATTAATTTTCAAAAAAGTAGGAAATTGATTACAATTTGTTTATTAATAGTCCTTCTAATATGGTACTAAATTTAAGAATCCTAGTTTCACTACTACTCTCTTTTTGAAGGGTTAGAATGATGACATATCTCAAATCAGCTTAGTTACTTCGGAAAAACAGCCTTAAGTTGGTTATTAATATTCAACAAAGTATGAAATTGACTACAATTTGTTTACTAATAGTCCTTCTAATACGGTACTAAATTTGATAATCCTAGTTTCACTATTACTGTCTTTTTGAAGGCTTAGAATGATGACATATCTCAAATCAGCTGAGTTACTTCAGAAAAATAGTTGTCAGTTGGTTATCAGTTTTTTAAAAAAATATGAAATTAATTACGATTTGTTTCCTAATAGTCCTTCTAATAAAGTACTAAATTTGAGAATCCTAGTTACACTATTACTGTCTTTTTGAGGGGTTAGAATGATGACATATCTCAAATCAGCTAAGTTACTTCAGAAAAACAGCTGTAAGTTGTTTAATAATTTTCAATAAAGTATGAAATTAATTACGATTTGTTTACTAATAGTCCTTCTAATATGGTACTAAATTTGAGAATCCTAGTTTCACTACTACACTTTTTTTGAAGGGTTATACTGATGACATATCTCAAATCAGCTTAGTTACTTCGGAAAAACAGTTGTAAGTTGGTTAATAATTTTCAACGAAGTATAAAATTCATTACGATTTGTTTACTAATAGTCCTTCTAATATGGTACTAATTTTGAGAATCCTAGTTTCACTACTACTCTCTTTTTGAAGGGTTAGAATGATGATATATCTCAAATCAGCTAAGTTACTTCAGAAAAACAGCTATAAGTTGGTTAATAAATTTCATCAATGTATGAAATTGATTTCGGTTTGTTCACTAATAGTCCTTCTAATATAGTACTAAATTTGAGAATTCTAGTTACACTATTACTGTCTTTTTGAGGGGTTAGAATGATGACATATCTCAAATCAGCTAAGTTACTTCAGAAAAACAGCTGTAAGTTGGTTAATAAATTTCATCAAAGTATGAAATTGATTTTGGTTTGTTTACTAATAGTCCTTCTAATATAGTACTAAATTTGAGAATCCTAGTTACACTATTACTGTCTTTTTGAGGGGTTAGAATGATGACATATCTCAAATCAGCTAAGTTACTTCAGAAAAACAGCTATAAGTTAGTTAATAATTTTCATCAAAGTATGAAATTGATTTCGGTTTGTTTACTAATAGTCCTACTAATATAGCACCAAATTTGAGAATCCTAGTTACACTATTACTGTCTTTTTGTGGGGTTAGAATGATGACATATCTCAAATCAGCTAAGTTACTTAAGAAAAACAGCTGTAAGTTGTTTAATAATTTTCAACAAAGTATGAAATTAATTACGATTTGTTTACTAATAGTCTTTCTAATATGGTACTAAATTTGAGAATCCTAGTTTCACTACTACTCTCTTTTTGAAGGGTTAGAATGATGACATATCTCAAATCAGCTAAGTTACTTCAGAAAAACAGCTATAAGTTGGTTAATAAATTTCATCAAAGTATGAAATTGATTTCGGTTTGTTTACTAATAGTCCTTCTAATATAGTACCAAATTTGAGAATCCTAGTTACACTATTACTGTCTTTTTGAGGGGTTAGAATGATGACATATCTCAAATCAGCTAAGTTACTTCAGAAAAACAGCTGTAAGTTGGTTAATAAATTTCATCAAAGTATGAAATTGATTTTGGTTTGTTCACTAATAGTCCTTCTAAGATAGTACTAAATTTGAGAATCCTAGTTACACTATTACTGTCTTGTTGAGGGGTTAGAATGATGATATATCTCAAATCAGCTTAGTTACTTCGGAAAAACAGCTGTAAGTTGTTTAATAATTTTCAACAAAGTATGAAATTAATTACGATTTGTTTCCTAATAGTCCTTCTAATAAAGTACTAAATTTGAGAAACCTAGTTTCACTATTACAGTCTTTTTGAAGGGTTAGAATGATGAAATATCTCAAATCAGCTAAGTTACTTCAGAAAAACAGTTATAAGTTGGTTAATAATTTTCATCAAAGTATGAAATTGATTTCGGTTTGTTTACTAATAGTCCTTCTAATACAGTACCAAATTTGAGAATCCTAGTTACACTATTACTGTCTTTTTGAGGGGTTAGAATGATGACATATCTCAAATCAGCTAAGTTACTTCAGAAAAACAGCTGTAGGTTGTTTAATCATTTTCAACAAAGTATGAAATTAATTACGATTTGTTTTCTAATAGTCCTTCTAATAAAGTACTAAATTTGAGAATCCTAGTTTCACTATTACAGTCTTTTTGAAGGGTTAGAATGATGAAATATCTCAAATCAGCTAAGTAACTTCAGAAAAACAGCTATAAGTTGGTTAATAAATTTCATCAAAGTATGAAATTGATTTCGGTTTGTTTACTAATAGTCATTCTAATATAGTACTAAATTTGAGAATCCTAGTTACACTATTACTGTCTTTTTGAGGGGTTACAATGATGACATATCTCAAATCAGCTAAGTTACTTCAGAAAAACAGCTGTAAGTCGGTTAATAATTTTCAACAAAGTATAAAATTCATTTCGATTTGTTTACTATTAGTCCTTCTAATATGCTAATAAATTTGAGAATTCTAGTTGCATTATTACTATCTTTTTGAAGGGTTAGAATGATGACATATCTCAAATTTGCTAAGTTCTTTCAGAAAAATAGTTGTAAGTTGGTTATTCATTTTCAACAAAGTATGAAATTGATTAAAATTTGTTTACTAATAATCCTTCTAATTTGACACTAAATTTTGAAAATCCTAGTGTCACTATTACTGTCATTTTGAAGGGTTAGAATGATGACTTATCTCAAATCAGCTAAGTTGCTTCAGAAAAACAAAGTATGAAATTGTTTAAATTTTTTTTACTAATAGTCCTTCTAATATGGTACTACATTTTTAGAATCCTAGTTTCACTATTACTGTCTTTTTGATGGGTTAGAATGATGACATATCTCAAATCCGCTAAGTTGCTTTAGAAAAACAGCTGTAAGTTGGTTATTAATTTACAACAAAGTATTAAATTAATTATGATTTGTTTACTAATAGTCCTTCTTACATGGTACTAAATTTGAGAATCCTAGTTGCACTATTAGTGTTTTTTGAAAGGTTAAAATGATGACATATCTCAAATCGGCTAATTTGCTTCAGAAAAACAGCTGTAAGGTGGTTATTGATTTTTAACAAAATTTGAAATTGATTACGATTTGTTTACTAATAGTCCTTCTAATATGGTACTAAATTTGAGAATCCTAGTTTCACTATTACTGTCTTACTGTGTTTATTATTATTTTTTATTATTTTATTATTATTTTATTATTATTTTATTATTATTTTATTATTATTTTATTATTATTTTATTATTATTTTATTATTATTTTATTATTATTTTATTATTATTTTATTATTATTTTATTATTATTTTATTATTATTTTATTATTATTTTATTATTATTTTATTATTATTTTATTATTATTTTATTATTATTTTATTATTATTTTATTATTATTTTATTATTATTTTATTATTATTTTATTATTATTTTATTATTATTTTATTATTATTTTATTATTATTTTATTATTATTTTATTATTATTTTATTATTATTTTATTATTATTTTATTATTATTTTATTATTATTTTATTATTATTTTATTATTATTTTATTATTATTTTATTATTATTTTATTATTATTTTATTATTATTTTATTATTATTTTATTATTATTTTATTATTATTTTATTATTATTTTATTATTATTTTATTATTATTTTATTATTATTTTATTATTATTTTATTATTATTTTATTATTATTTTATTATTATTTTATTATTATTTTATTATTATTTTATTATTATTTTATTATTATTTTATTATTATTTTATTATTATTTTATTATTATTTTAATAATAATAAGCTTTATTGTCCTACGGAAAGAAAAATCCAATTACAGGACAACAACAATAATATGCAAAATGTATTTTATTATTATTATTATTATTATTATTATTATCAAATTACTCTACTACATTCACTTCATGGACAATGTTCGTTTTCATATTTAATCGACTGCGCTTCATCTTTCTCTTCACCCCGTCGCGTTCATCTCACGGTCCCCGACGTTCGGCCGCCCGCCGCCCCCTAAAGCCCTTCTCGCTTGAAATAAATCCACGTTTGAAAGGTCAGGCGAATTCTAGAGACGTTATTCAATTTCTTCTAAATTGATAATTACTACTATAATTGCCGGATTCGTAGACAATTAAATTGAACTAATTATGAATGCAAATTAAACAAGAAAACTAATTTAAATTCTCAAGTATAAGTGTCTAATTACAATAGCTACTGTTCAACTATTGATATTTGTTGCATTTTAATCCTGCAGACAAGAAGCCGGCTACGCTTCATAATATTTTATAAATGTATCTAGTAATATTGACTACCTACCTCTAAAGGTAGTTTTTTACTAGTAAAGTCCTGGTTTCCTAGGGGGAGATGTCTTACATGACAAAAGTAATCCTAGGTATATATAAAGGGATTCAAGTTCCCCATAAATGAATACCTCAACGCAATGCAAAAAAACGCAATGAACTTTCGATGAAAATTCTTCAATTACATATACTTAAAACGATTTTTATGATGCGTAAACATCGTCAAAAGCTACCGCTCTCCTAGGATCCTAGTTGCACTATCACTGTATTTTTCAAGGGTTAGCATGACATCCAAAATCAGCTAAATTACTTTAGAAAAACAGCTGTAACTTATTTATTAGTTTTCAAAAATGTATGAAATTAATTGCCATTTGTTTCTTTATAGTCCTTTCTAATAAAGGACTAAACTTGGTAATCCTAGTATCACTGTTACTTTCATTTTTAAAGGTTAGAATGATGATAGATCTCATATCAGCTAAGTGACTTCAGAAGAACGGCTGTAACTTAGTTACTAATATTCAAAAATGTATGAAATGAATTGATATTTGTTTACTAATAGTCCTTCTAAGACGGTACTATGTTTGAGAATCCTAGTTGTACTATCACTGTATTTTTGAGGGGTAGAATAATGATATATCCCAAATCAGCTAAGTTACTTCAGAAAAACAGCTGTAACTTGATTACTAATTTTCAAAATTGTATAAAATTCTAATAAGTTACTAAATTTAGGAAACCTAGTATCACTATTACTGTCTTTCTGAAGGGTTAGAATGATGACATATCTCAAATCAGTCAAGTTACTGCAGAAAAACGACTGTAACTTGATTATTTTTTTTTTTTAAGTATGAAATTCATTATAGTTTGTTTATTAATAGTTCTTCTATGGTGCCAAATTTGAGAATCCTAGTTGCACTATTAGTGCCTTTTTGAGGCGTTAAAATGATGTAATATCCGAAATCAGCAAAGTTACTTCAGAAAAACAGCTGTAACTTGTTTATAAATCTACAAAAAAAATATGAAATTGATTACGATTTATTTATTAATAGTCTTTCTAATATGGTACTAAATTGGAGAATCTTAGTTGTACTATTACTGCCTTTTTGAAGGGTTAGAATGGTAATATATCTCAAATCTCAAATCTAACTTGGCTAGTTACTTCAGAAAAACATCTGTAACTAGGTTACTAATATTAAAAAATGTATGAAATTGATTGCGATTTATTTTCTAATAGTCCTTCTAATATTGTACTGAATGTGGGAATCCTAGTTTCACTATTACTGTCTTTTTGAAGGGTTAGAATGATGTAATATCCCAAATCAGCTAAGTTACTTCAGAAAAACAGTTGTAACTTGGTTATTAAGCTTCAAAAATGTATGAAATTGATTACTTTTGGTTTAGTAATATTCTTTCTAATATGGTACTAAATTTGAGAATCCTAGTTGCACTATTACTGCCCTTTTGGTAGGGTTAAAATGATGATATATCCCAAATCAGCTAAGTTACTTCAGAAAGACGGCTGTAACATGATTATTAATTTTCAAAAATATATGAAATTGATTGTGATTTGTTTACTAATAGTTCCTCTAATATGGTACTAAAGTTGAGAATCTTAGTTGCGCTATTACTGCCTTTCTGGGGACTTAAAATGATGTAACCCCCAAATCACCTAATTTACTTCAGAGAAACAGCTGTAACTTGGTTATTCATTTTTGAAAATGTTTTAAATTAATTGCGATTTGTTTATTATTAGTCCTTCTAATATTGTACTAAATTTGAGAATCTTAGTTACACTATTACTGCCTTTTTAGGGCGTTTAAATGGTGTAATGTCCCAAATCAAAAATCGCGTGAATACCTAAAATACTCCACATTAGAGCTAACCACAACAAGATATAGATTATTTTTTATCAGAATTAGTTTGTTCGCAATTAAGAGGAATGCTAATTGACTAATTAATTAGTGTTCCTCTTAATTGCGAACACACTAATTCAGATAAAAATAATCTTATATCTTGTTGTGGTTAGTTCTAATGTGGAGAATTTTGGGTTGATTGCACACGATTTTTAACCCTTTTAATGGCTAAATATTTATATTTATATATTTATTTATAAATATATTTTTTTTTTCATATAGAGAATTTTCATAATATTGTTTATTGTTTTATTAGGAACAATAATGTACATAGAATTCTCGTCAACGTCCATTGTTGGTAGGGCATAAACAAGAAGACTAAATCTGTGCACAGATCATGACCACAAAAATAATTATAATAGTAAATCCTACTGCTGAAACAGCATACGATAGCCGCTCATAAAATATGCAAAACCCCTTAGTGGAAAACCTAAACACTCGCAACTGCGACTCTGAGGGTGTAAATCCCACCGCAACAATACTACTCATATTATTCCCATTCCGTTGCGCTTTCTCGCGCAATTTATTATTTCAATTAACTCGCACTGCGTTCCGTTCAGTTAATTCGCTAAATGCGACCGAAACGTACGCCGGTTTCCTAACATAATGGGCTAAGGGAGTCGGGGGGTTTATGCTAAAAACTCCATTACAATGGCTAAGCTCGCGTGCAAGTTTCGCGAACTCGCTTTGACAGAGCTTTATAATTCCGCTGATTACGTACTATGAATGCAGAACTAGTCGCGATAAATCACGATTTTATTTCGGCAAATGAAATGCTAGTACATACCAGTGTAATATATTGTTGGAAGTTTATGCGGCGGCGGAAGTTTGGGCGGATTTTGTTTACATACCTTGCGGATATCTGAAACAAAACAAAATGTTTAAAATGTTGAATTGATTGTTTTTTAAACACAAATTAACTTTATTTGGCTTTATATATATATATATATATATATATATATATATATATATATATATATATATATATCATACAAAATACACAAATAAATGTTTTGTACTCATGTCCTAAGACAAGCCATTTCTTGTGTAGTATTTCTAAATACGTCGGGTTGACGTCATTTCTTTGACTTTATTATGAATGTTAAAAGAGTCATATTGGTATATAAATTAAACTAAATCATATATTCGTTAAATGGTTAAGTAATAAGAAAGTATACTTTACTATACCTGTATATTTATTCCTATTATGCAAAATATATAACAGTGCATTGTCATAAGTATAATGATAAATATAAAATTACGCATCACATCCTAGTATACAGCTGTTCGTTGCACATTAAAAATCGATCTCATCTACGACAAGGCGTGCAGTTCAGCTCGCACCGCCGATTGTGCTACATAACAAAATCCATCAGGGTAGTAGTAACATCATTCCATATAGAGTTCGCGTGCGAATTGGGGGAAAATCATATTTGAGAGGAGGGATAAGGAAATGTCAAAGGACGTCGACTCGAGAAGCCCTGATAAAACCAACAAGAGTTGCGTTATCCCAGCGGATTCGTTTCTATTATCACCACCCATTCCTCGTTCGCTAGAATATGCGACGAGTTGTTGCAAAAAAATAATGGAACGATAATGAAATTCGCGTCGTTTATATAAAACATGCACATTTTAATATCGTAAGATACTATAATTATAACTCATACTAAAATAATTATAGTTATACTAAAATAAAAGTATATGGGACGCAATTATTCAATAATACAAATATATAATATACAGGTTGACTCATAACTGGAGGACAAAAATGATATGATAGATGACAGATTGATAGACTTAATTGGGCTCAAAATAAGTCTTGTTAGACGATTTTCACACAAAAATAAAGTCTACAGGAAGATTTTTAGTGTACGAGATGTTTGAATTAATCGACTGAGTTATAAAAAATCGAAAATATAAGAAATTAAAATTTTTGATATTATTTTACATTCTATATTATTCTACATTCTATATTCTATATATTTAATTGGGCTCAAAATAAATTATTTTTTGATCATTTGCACCCAAAAATTAAAGTCTGCAGGAAGGTTTTTACAGCACGAGCTGTTTTCAATTAATCAACTGAGATATAAAAAATTATAAAAAATCGAAAATATAAGAAATTTAAATTTATGATTTTATTTTACATTCTGTATTTAATTGGCCTTAATATAAGTCTTTTTTTGACCGTTTTCGCCCACAAATAAAGTCTGCAGGAAGGTTCTTATTGTATGGGCTGTTTTAAATGAAACGACTGAGTCTTAAAAAATTATAAAAAAATCAAAAATTTAAGATATTTAAATTTATCATTTCATTTTATTCTGTATTTAATTGGCCTCAATAAAAGCCATTTTTCGATCTTTTTCACCCACAAATAAAGTCTGCAGGAAGCTTTTTATTGTACTAATCGATACTTAATCGACTGTGTTATAAAATATTATAAAAAAATCCAAAATTTATGATATTATTTAACATTTTCTATTTAATTGGCCTCAATATAAATAATTTTTTTATCATTTTCACCCAGAAATAAAGTCTGCAGGAAGGTTTTTATTGTACGAACTGTTTTAAATTAATCGACTGAGTTATAAAAAATGATAAAAAATCAAAAATTTAAGATATGTAAATTTATCATTTCATTTTACATTCTGTATTTAATTGGCCTTAATATAAGCTCTTTTTGATAATTTTCATCCTCAAATACAAGTCTGCATGAAGGTTTTTATTCTACGGGCTGTTAAATTAATGTACTGAGTTATAAAAAATGATAAAAATTCCAAAATTTAAGATATTTAAATTTATGATGTTATTTTACATTCTGTATTTAATTGGCCTCAATATAAGCCGTTCTTTGATCATTTTCACCCACAAATAAAGTCTGCAGGAAGGTTTTTATTGTACGGGCTGTTTTAAATTAATCGACTGAGTTATACAAAAATATAAAAAATCAAATATTTAAGATATGTAAATTTGTTATATTATGTAACATTCTGTATTTAAGTGGCCTCAATATAAGCCATTTTTTTAATTATTTTCACCAGCAAATAATGTCTGCAGGAAGGTTTTTATTGTACGAACTATTTTAAATTAATCGACTGAGTTATAAAAAAATAATCAAAAATCAAAAATTTAAGATATTTAAATTTATGGTATTATTTTACATTTTGCATTTAATTGGCCTCTATATAAGCCCTTTCTTGATCATTTTCACCCTCAAATAAAGTCTGCAGGAAGGTTTTTATTGCACGAGCTATTTTAAGTTAATCAACTGAGTTATAAAAAATGATCAAAAATCAAAGATTTAAAATATTTAAATTTATGATATTATTTTACATTCTGTATTTTATTGTCCTCAATATAAGCCATTTTTTGATAATTTTCACCCACCAATAAAGTCTGTAGGAAGGTTTCTATTGTACGGGCTGTTTTAAATTAATCAACTGAGTTATAAAAAATCATAAAAAATCAAAAATTTAAGATATTTAAATTTATGGTATTATTTTACATTCTGTATTTTATTGTCCTCAATATAAGCCGTTTTTTTATCATTTTCACCCACAAATAAAGTCTGCAGGAAGGTTTTTTTATTGTACGAACTGTTTTAAATTAATCAACTGAGATATAAAAAATTATAAAAAAATCTAAAATATAAGAAATTTAAATTTTTAATATCACTTTACATTCTTTATATAATTGGCCTCAATATACGCCGTTTTTTGATCATTTTCACCCACAAATAAAGTCTGCCGGAAGGTCATTGTACGAACTGTTTTAAATTAATCGACTGAGTTATAAAAAATTATAAAAAAATCAAAAATTTAAGATATTTAAATTTATCATTTCATTTTACATTCTGTATTTAATTGTCCTCAATATAAGCCATTTTTTTATCTTTTTCGCCCACAAATAAAGTCTGCAGGAAGGTTTTTATTGTACGAACTGTTTTAAATTAATCGACTGAGTTATAAAAAAATATAAAAAATCCAGAATTTAAGATATTTAAATTTATGATATTATGTTACATTTTGTATTTAATTGGCCTCAATATAAGTAATTTTTTTATCATTTTCACCCAGAAATAAAGTCTGCAGGAAGGTTTTTATTGTACGAACTGTTTTTAATTAATCGACTGAGATATAAAAATTGATAAAAAATCAAAAAATTAAGATATTTAAATTTATGATTTAACTTTACATTCTGTATTTAATTAGCCTCAATATAAGCCATTTTTTTGATAATATTCACCCACAAATAAAGTCTGCCGGAAGGTTCTTATTGTACGAACTGTTTTAAATTAATCGACTGAGTTATAAAAAATGTTAAAAAAATCAAAAATTTAAGATATTTAAATTTATGATTTAATTTTACATTCTGTATTTAATTGGCCTCAATATAAGCTGTTTTTTGATCATTTTCACCCACCAATAAAGTCTGCAGGAAGGTTTTTATTGTATGGGCTGTTTTAAATGAATCGACTGAGTTATACAAAATTATAAAAAATCAAAAATTTAAGATATTTAAACTTATCATTTCATTTTACATTCTGTATTTAATTGTCCTCAATATAAGCCATTTTTTGATCTTTTTCACTTACAAATAAAGTCTACAGGAAGGTTTTTATTGTACGAACTGTTTTAAATTAATCGACTGAGTTATAAAAAATGATAAAAAAATCAAAAATTTAAGATATTTAAGTTTATGATTTAATTTTATATTCTGTATTTAATTGGCCTCAATATAAGCCGTTTTTTGATCATTTTCACCCACCAATAAAGTCTGCAGGAAGGTTTTTATTGTATGGGCTGTTTTAAATGAATCGACTGAGTTATAAAAAATTATAAAAATCAAAAATTTAAGATATTTAAATTTATTATTTCATTTTACATTCTGTATTTAATTTTCCTCAATATAAGCCATTTTTTGATCATTTTGACCCACAAATAAAGTCTGCAGGAAGGTTTTTATTGTACGAACTGTTTTAAATTAATCAACTGAGTTATAAAAAATGATAAAAAATCAAAGATTTAAGATATTTAAATTTATAATATTATTTTACATTCTGTATTTTATTGTCCTCAATATAAGCCATTTTTTGGTAATTTTCACCCACCAATAAAGTCTGTAGGAAGGTTTTTGTTGTACGGGCTGTTTTAAATTAATCAACTGAGTTATAAAAAATGATAAAAAATCAAAGATTGAAAATATTTAAATTTATGATATTATTTTACATTCTGTATTTTATTGTCCTCAATATAAGCCGTTTTTTGATCATTTTCACCCACAAATAAAGTCTGCAGGAAGGTTTTTTATTTACGAACTGTTTTAATTTAATCAACTGAGATATAAAAAATTATAAAAAAATTTAAAATATAAGAAATTTAAATTTTTAATATCACTTTACATTCTGTATATAATTGGCCTCAATATACGCCATTTTTTGATCATTTTCATCCACAAATAAAGTCTGCAGGAAGGTTTTTATTGTAGGAACTGTTTTTAATTAATCGACTGAGTTATAAAAAATTATAAAAAATCAACAATTTAAGATATTTATATTTATCATTTCATTTTACATTTTGCATTTAATTTGACTTAATATAAGCCATTATCTGATAATTTTCACCCACAAATAATGTCTACAGGAAGGTTTTTATTGCACGAGCTGTTTTAAGTTAATCAACTGAGTTACAAAAAATGATCAAAAATCAAAGATTTATAATATTTAAATTTATGATATTATTTTACATTCTGTATTTTATTGTCCTCAATATAAGCCATTTTTTGATCATTTTCACCCACCAATAAAGTCTGTAGGAACGTTTTTATTGTACGAGCTGTTTTAAATTAATCAACTGAGTTATAAAAACTGATAAAAAATTAAAACTTTAAGATATTTGAATTTATGATATTATTTTACATTCTGTATTTTATTGTCCTCAATATAAGCCATTTCTTGATCATTTTCACTCACAAATAAAGTCTGCAGGAAGGTTTTTATTTCAAGAGCTGTTTTAAGTTAATCAACTCAGATATAAAAAATTATAAAAAATCTAAAATATAAGAAATTTATTTTTTTTAATATCACTTTACATTCTGTATTTAATTGTCCTCAATATACGCCATTTTATGATCATTTTCACCCACAAATAAAGTCTGCAGGAAGTTTTTTATTGTACGAACTGTTTTAAATAAATCAACTGAGTTATAAAAAATGATAAAAAATCAAAATTTTAAGATATTTAAATTTATGATTTCGTTTTACATTTTGCATTTAATTGGACTCAATAGAAGTCATTTTGTGATCATTTTCACCCACAAATAATGTCTGCAGGAAGGTTTTCATTGTACAGGCTGTTTTAAATTAATCGACTGAGTTATAAAAAATGATAAAAAATCTAAAATTTAAGTAATATAAATTTTTGCTATTATTTTACATTATATATTTAATTGGATTCAAAATAAACCATTTTTGATAATTTTCATCCACCAATAAAGTCTGCAGGAAGGTTTTTATTGTACGAGCTGTTTTAAATTAATCAACTGAGATACAAAAAATTATAAAAAATCGAAGATATAAGAAATTTTTATTTTTGATATTATTATACATTCTATATTTAATTGTGCTCAAAACAAGTCACATTTTATAATTTTCACCGAAAAATTAAAGTCTGCAGGAACGTTTTTATTGTACGATATTTTTTTATAACTTAGTCGATTAAAGTTATAAAAAAATGATAAAAAATCAATGATTTCAGATATGTTTGATATTATTTTATATTCTATATTTAATTGGGTTTAAAATAAGCTCAAAAATAAAGTCTATATAAATGGTTCTTAACCGGTGCTCTACGAAACAGTGGTGTTCCGCGAGCATATTGCAAGTGCTCCGAGAAATTATGAAAACCGAAATTGAATGTTGGCTCATCTATTCTATTTAATTAACTGTTTGTTTTTGGTGCATCGCATGTTTTTCTTATAATCAAAAGTGCGTGTCTTTAAAAAGGTTTCCACCTTCAAAATCTCATCTAGTAATTTCCTTTGGTACACGCTCTCAATATCTCTTTTCGATTCATGGACACAATATCGTCTCACTCCATTCCGTCATGTACTTCCACCATATAGCCTTCGTCTTCATACACTCCTTATTAAAATTAACTGTCCTTCTGGCTGCGTTCATGAGAAAGAAGAGAGGCATCTTTCTCATGAACGCAGCCACCATCACCCATCAAGTGTTGTATATGAAATTACTGCCATAGGATGTGTGCACTGCTGCCGCCTCAAGGGCCTATCGTAGCACATTCATACCTATTGCTATATACAGTATAACTGGAGACAAAAAATCATTACTATATACATATACTATAATTGTTATTGCTATATACAGTACAACTGGAGACAAAAATACATTACTATATACAGCTTTATATTTATTTATTTATTTAATATAGACATCTGCAGTTTAACAGAAACCAATTACAGATGATATAATAACAACATAACAAATAAAAGAAAGAAAAAACATAACACAAAGATATATATTGTAAGCATAAAAGTAGTTTCCCATAAATGTTCTCAAATTTGACTGTCAGTGTTAATGCATTACTTCGAACATAAATATCAGTAAATAATAAACTAGTTCTAAAACCCCTGCGAATATTGCCTACGTTTATATGTGATATGCATCAGGACAGCACCAGCACATTTATTACTAAATAAAATATGAGGGCTGGGGGAAAATTGCGATCTATACATTCGGGAACTTATTTTTAAGAGCTGATAAAAGTCCCGGTGTAGGAAATTGAAAATCGCGGATTTATTTAATATTCTGGATGTGATTTACAGCGACAGATTTCAGATAACGAGTGCTCGACTGCAATGATACGCGCGTACTGATTTTAACTTTATTTAAATAATTTAATATGAAACTAAAATTTTCTTTATCTTTAAATTTTCATATGTAATGTAATTACGGCACTGCCAAGGAAATTGACAACATGAAAATCTACTACATTTACAATTTATATAGCTATTTAGACTGTACTGTAATGTACTGTATGTATTTGTATATGTATATATATATATATATATATATATATATATATATATATATATATATATATATATACGGCAACAACCATTACATTTCCTATTAGTATATAGATTGAGGAAAAGAATTTAAAAATAATTTTGATTCAACTATATATAAATCATTTGTATTTTGCTTAATTATGACAATTTCATTCCACTAGATTCCCTAACGAGATCAATTCCGGTTTGTTCATTCTGCAACACGACGGCGTAATTGTAATCGGAGCTTAATTGCGGAACTGCAATCGCTTTTGGATAAATGTCACGGGTTTTTGGCACGCGAGCACCGTATGTAAAATTGCGCATATTCGTAGGGCGGCGCGATAAGCCCAATTCCCAATCGCACACACACGAATGGGGCGCGCACACGAGCAAATTATGATTCGATTATGCAGCGAAGTGAAAAGAAATGGGAAAATGTGGGTCAGCGGTAATTGCTTTGCCCGTTTATTTTTTGCGATCGGATTAAAATCTTTAAAACTTTGTAATTTTATAAAGTTGATTAAGGTGGGTTATACTGTCATTAAATAATAAATAATAAATTTAAAAAAATTAACTAATTGGTAATCATAATTTTTTGCAGAAAAGGACATTTGTTTACTTAAATACTCAACGAGAAAATCATCCCGTATTCCGTTATATTATGTGATAATTGTGTTTCGCGCCCACTCCTATTTTCCGGCAATCAACTCCAATGTGAGGGGGTGGATTAAACGCGTTGATGGCATTACGAACGGAAGGGTGTTAAATAAACCGTGTCCCCTACACGCATTAGCGCCGCCGTAAAAAAATGTTACGGAGGTGGTTTGATTGCCTGTAAGTCGACCCCGAAAAGTAGCGGGATTGCGTAGGGGTGCACGAGTTAATTAACACGAGATCGGATGTTATCAATTTACACGTGCAATCTAGTCTGAACGGCAGCACATTTATTTCTTTTGTACATAGTCTATCTCAGTGAGGTCAAGCTTGATTGAATTCTGATAAACGTACAAATAAATAACACTAACTCGGAGGGACATACAGTAAAAAACTACTATGCCTATGACTATTTGTTATAAATAGTTAATTGTTTAATTGTTTCTTTAGGTATAATATATATATATATATATATATATATATATATATATATATATATGTTTATCAAAACATACAATTCGTTAAATTATCTGAATTATTGAGGCTAAGCCTACAGTCGATACCAGTTTATACAAGAATACTGTAACCTAAATACAAAATTCAAAATGGTATTAAATGATTGGATATAGGATATTTTTGAGATAGTTTTAATTTATGGCTTTATCTATGTTTATAAAGGCATATAATTCCTTAAATTAGCTCAATTATTGAGGCTACAGTCGATAAAAGTTCATACAAGAATACTGTTACCTGCATAAAAAATTTAAAAAAAGAATTGATTATATTTTGCATTTTTACACTTATATGTTACCCATTTATCAATCTTTATAAACACATATACTTTGTTAAATTACCTTAATTATTGAGACTACAATCGATAAAAGTTCATATAAAAATAATGTTACCAGCATATAAATTTCAGTACTAAATGATTGGCTTTTGGATATTTTTGAGACATTTATATATTTTCCATCTATCTTTGTTTATAGAGACATATAATTTGTTAAATTACCTTAACAAACTAGCTACAGTCGATACAAGTTCATTAAGAATACTGTTACATGCAAAACAAATCAAAAAGTATTAAATAATTGTAAATAATATTTTGCATTATTATCTCACTAATCAGTATCATATTATATATATATATATATATATATATATATATATATATATATATATAAAGTTTTGTATAATATCTATACTTCAATCAACGGTATTAGTCCTATAGGAAGACATTTAAAATTGTGATAGTTCGTCCCATAAAGGCTAACATTTAAACATCTATATTACTTTTGTAATATAATTTTGGATAGATTGATACTGAAAATTATATTTGTGATAATAATGCAAAATATTTACATCAATTATTGAATACTTTCTTGTATATTTTATGCCGGTAGCAATATTTTTGAACTTTTAACAACACAGCCTCAATAGTTAAGATAATTTAACGAATTTTTGCAGGTAACAGTATTCTTATATGAACTTTTATCGACAGTAGCCGCATTAGTTGAGGTAATTTAACAAATTATATGTCTTTATGAACAAGGATAGATGGGAAAATTATAAAAAATTCTCAAAAATATCCAAAATGCAATCATTTAGTACTTTTTTAAATTTTGTATGCTGGTAACAGTATTTTTATATGAACTTTTATTGATTGTAGCCTCAATAATTGAGGTAATTTAAGGAATGATATGTCTTTATAAACATGGATAAATGCATAAAATAAAAATATCTCAAAAATATACTATATACAATCATTTAATACCTTTTTGAATTTTTTAAGCAGATATTAGTAATCTTGTATGAACTTTTATCGACTGTATCCTCAATATTTGAGGCAATTTAACGAATTATATGTATTTATAAACATATATAAATGGGTAATAAATAGATATCTCAAAAATATCCAAAATACAATTATTTAATACTTTTTTGATTTTTGTATGTAGGTAAAAGTATTTTTATATGAACTTTTATCGACTGTAGCCTCAATAATTGAGGCAATTTAAGGTGTTATATGTCTTTATAAACATAGATAAATGCATAAATTAAAAATATCTCAGAAATATCCTATATACAATCATTTAATACCTTTTTGAATTTTGTATATAGGTAACAGTATTCTTGAATAAACTTTTATCGACTGTATTCTTAATACTTGAGGAAATTTAACGAGTTGTATGTATTTTTAAACATTTATCTCGAAAATTTCCAAAATCCAATCATTTAATATTTTTTTGAATTTTTTATGCTGGTAACAGTATTCTTATATGAACTTTTATCTAGTGTAGCCTCAATAAATGAGATAATTTAAGGAATTATATGTATTTATAAACATAGATAAATGCATACAATAAAAATATGTCAAAAATATTCCATATCCAATCATTGAATACCTTTTTGAATTTTGTATATAGGTAACAGTATTCTTGTATAAACTTTTATCGACTGTATCCTCAATATTTGAGGTAATTTAACGAATTTTATGTGTTTAGAAACATAGATGAATGGGTAACATATATACTGCAAACTCAACATAAAAATCCAAAATAGAATTAATACTTTTTTAATTTTTTTTTATTCAGTAACAGTATTTTTATATGAACTTTTATCGACTGTAGCCTCAATAATTGAGGAAATTTAAGGAGTTATGTGTCTTTATAATTATTATATCAAAAATATGCTATGTCCAATCATTTCATATCTTTTGGAATTTTGTATATAGATAACAGTATTCTTGTAGAAACTTTGATCGACTGTATCCTCAATATCTGAGGCAATTTAACGAATTATATGTGTTTATAAACATATATGAATGGGTAATATATAGATATCTCAAAAATATCCAAAATCCAATCATTTAATAGTTTTTTGATTTTTTTTATGCTGGTAACAGTATTCTTATATGAACTTTTATTGACTGTAGCCTCAATAATTGAGGTAATTTAAGGAATTACATGTCTTTGCAAACATAGATAAATGCATAAAATAAAAATATATCAAAAATATCTTATATCCAATGATTTAATATCTTTTGGAATTGTGTATATAGGTAACAGTTTCTTGTGTAAACTTTTATTGACTATATCCTGAATATTTGAGGAAATTTAACGAATTATATGTGTTTATAAACATATATGAATGGGTAATATATAGATATCTCAAAAATATCCAAAATCCAATTACTTAATTTTTAAAGTTTTTTTTTTATGCAGATAAAAGTATTTTTATATAAACTTTTATCAACTGTAGACTTGGCCTTAATAATTGAGGTAATTTAACGAATTTTATATATCTATAAATATAGATAAATTGGTAACATATTAATGTCTCAATAAATCCAAAATAGAATCAATACTGTTTTTGAAATTTTTATGCAGGTAGAAATATTCTTATATGAACTTTTATCGACTGCAGCCTCAATAATTGAGGTAATTTAAGAAATTATATGTCTTTATAAACATAGATACATGCATAAAATAAAAATATCTCAAAAATATTCTATATCCAATCATTTGGTATTAAATTTTTGAATTTTTGATGCGCTAATAGTATTCATATATGAACTTTTATTAACAGCAGTCTCAATAGTTGAGGTAATTTAATGAATTTATGTCTTTACAAACATAAATAAATGGGTAATATACAAATATCTCAAAAATATCCAAAATATAATTATTTAAAAAAAAAATTGAATTTTGTATGCAGGTAACAGTATTCTTGTATGAACTTTTATCGACTGTAGCCTCAATAATTGAGCTAATTTAACGAATTATATGTCTTTACAAACATAAATAAATGTCTCTAATTTATTGGTACAGTTGCTGGTTTTGTGGTACAATTCTTGACAATTTGCACATGTTGGTACATTAATTTCCTCGTATATAGGATATATTCTCCATCCAATATATATATATATATATATATATATATATATATATATATATATATCTTTTTGTTTTGCATAAATTTGTGGTTTAACCATGCAGATCATTCTCCATAATTTGTAGAGTCTTTTCTTTCTTTTTATATGCAATTTTTAGGAAGTCGTCTTCTTCAATAAATTCGTTTTGGTTAATTATACAATCTTCAATTTCCCTTTCATTTTGGTTTCCATCATATCCTATAATTTTTATTTTTGTGTGATTCAGCTTTGTAAGTTCGACTGTATGTGTTGTATTAAGTTTTAGATCCGATTTGATTTTTAATTTCTTCATATCCTTGATTCTTCTGCATTTTAATTTTTTATCGACTGTAGCCTCAATAATTGAGCTAAATTATATGTATTTATAAACATAGATACATGCATAAAATAAAAATATCTTAAAAATATTCTATATCCAATCATTTAATACCTTTTTAAATGTTTCATGCAGCTAACTGTATTCTTGTATGAACTTTTATTGGCTGTAGCCTCAATAGTTGAGGTAAGTCGTCTTATTCAATAAATTCGATTTGGTTAATTATACAATCTTCAATTTGCGTTTCATTTTGGTTTCCATCAAATCCTATAATTTTTATTTTTGTGTTATTCAGCTTTTGTAAGTTCGACTGTATGTGTTGTATTAAGTTTTAGATCCGATTTGATTTTTAATTTCTTCATATCCTTGATTCTTCTGCATTTTAATTTTTTATCGACTGTAGCCTCAATAATAGGTAAATTATATGTCTTTATAAACATAGATACATGCATAAAATAAAAATATTTCAAAAATATTCTATATCCAATCATTTAATACCTTTTTGAATTTTGTATGCAGCTAATAGTATTCATGTATGAACTTTTATTGACTGTAGCCTCAATAGTTGAGGTAAATCGTCTTCTTGAATAAATTCGATTTGGTTAATTATACAATTTTCAATTTCCGTTTCATTTTGGTTTCTATCATATCCTATAATTTTTAATTTTGTGTTATTCAGCTTTGTAAGTTCGACTGTATGTGTTGTATTAAGTTTTAGCTCCGATTCGATTTTTAATTTCTCCACATTCTTGATTCTTCTGCATTTTAATTTTTTATCGACTGTATCCTCAATAACTGAGGTAAATTATATGTCTTTATACACATAGATACATGCATAAAATAAAAATATCTCAAAAATATTCTAGATTGCAATCATTTAATACCTTTTTGAATTTTGTATGCAGCTAACAGTATTCTTGTATGAACTTTTATTGGCTGTAGGCTCAATAGTTGAGGTAATTTAATGAATGTATATCTTTACAAACATAAATAAATGCGTAATATATAAATATCTCAAAAATATCCAAAATCTAATTATTTAATATTTTTTTGAATTTTATATACACGTAGCAATATTCTTATATGAACTTCTATCGACTGTAGCCTCAATATTGAGGTTATTTAAGAAACTATATGTCTTTATAAACGTAGATAAATATATAAAATAAAAACATCTCAAAAATATCCCATATCCAATAATTTAATACCTTTTTAATTTTCTTATGTAGCTAATAGTATTCATGTATGAACTTATATTGACTGTAGCCTCAATAGTTGAGGTAATTTAACGAATTTATGTCTTTACAAACATAAATAAATGGGTAATATACAAACATCTCAAAAATATCCAAAATCTAATTATTTAATAATATTTTGAATTTTGTATGCAGGTAGCAATATTCTTATATGAACTTCTATCGACTGTAGCCTCAATATTGAGGTTATTTAAGAAACTATATGTCTTTATAAACGTAGATAAATATATAAAATAAAAACATCTCAAAAATATCCCATATCCAATAATTTAATACCTTTTTAATTTTCTTATGTAGCTAATAGTATTCATGTATGAACTTATATTGACTGTAGCCTCAATAGTTGAGGTAATTTAACGAATTTATGTCTTTACAAACATAAATAAATGGGTAATATACAAACATCTCAAAAATATCCAAAATCTAATTATTTAATATTTTTTTGAATTTTATATGCAGGTAGCAATATTCTTATATGAACTTCTATCGACTGTAGCCTCAATATTGAGGTAATTTAAGAAACTATATGTCTTTATAAACGTAGATAAATGGATAAAATAAAAACATCTCAAAAATATCTCATATCCAATAATTTAATACTTTTTAAATTTTTTTATGCATCTAATAGAATTCATATATGAACTTATATTGACTGTAGCCTCAATAGTTGAGGTAATTTAACGAATTTATGTCTCTACAAACATAAATAAATGGGTAATATACAAATATCTCAAAAATGTTCAAAATCTAATTATTTAATAATATTTTGAATTTTGTATGCAAGTAGCAGTATTCTTGTATGAACTTTTATCGACTGTAGCCTCAATATTGAGGTAATTTAAGAAACTATATATCTTTATAAACGTAGATAAATGGATAAAATAAAAACATCTCAAAAATATCCTATATCCATTAATTTAATACCTTTTTAAATTTTTTATGCAGCTAATAGTATTCATATGTACTTATATTGACTGTAGCCTCAATAGTTGAGGTACTTTAACGAATTCATGTCTCTAGAAACATAAATAAATGGATAATATACAAATATCTCAAAAATATCCAAAATCTAATTATTTAATAATATTTTGAATTTTGTATGCAGGTAGCAGTATTCTTGTATGAACTTTTATCGACTGTAGCCTCAATAATTGAACTAATTTAACGAATTATATGTCTTTACAAACATAAATAATTGGGTAATATCAAAAATATCCAAAATACAATTATTTAATGCTTTTTTCATTTTTTTTATACAGGTAAATGTATTTTTATATGGACTTTTATCAAATTTAGCCTGAATAATTGAGGTAATTTATCAAATTATATGTTTTTATAAACATACATAAATGTGTAATAGAAAAAAATGCGTATGTGTATGTATATTTTTTTAAATCAACTGAATTGAACTGATATAGAAAATTATACAAGTGCATTTTTTTGTTTTACACATTTATCTATGCTTATAAAAACATATAATTTGTTAAATTACCTCAATTATTCAGGCTAAATTTTATAAAAGTTTTTAAATTACCTCAACTAATCAGGCTACATTTGATAAAATAAAAAATATATCAAAAATATCCTATATCCAATCATTTAATATCTTTTGAAATTGTTTATATAGGTTACAGTATTCTTGTATAAACTTTTATCGACTGTATCCTCAATATTAGAGGCAATTTAACGAATTATATGTGTTCATAAACATATATGAATGGGTAATATATAGAGATCTCAAATATATCAAAAATCCAATCATTTAATACTATTTTGAATTTTTTATGCAGATAACAGTAAAAGTTTATATAAAAATACATTCTACTGGTAAATGTATTTTTATATAAACTTTTACTGTAATAGTATAGTGTAGGTATGGTTTCTCGTAAAGTCATGTGGTGCCCAAATATTTTTCTAGATCCAAGGTTCCATACACAAGGTTCGCAATAACGCAATTATGGATTGCGAAAATATAATATATCCTTATATCTTATAACTTCTTACATTTCTAGAAAATAAAAACAATATTTAAATTTGATTGCATTCAATTGCAATACAAACTGCTTCAAGGTTTCACACAATTGTCACTTCATTAGCTATTCCGCTTGATTGGCGTCTTTCCTTTGTACTTCTTTGTGATGGTCGAGAGCAAATCACGCTAGTACAGTTTGCCGGTATAAATCAAGTGCGGATCTAAATTTCGAACATAATGGGAACAAAACATATTAGTTATCCGTCCGTATCCAACACACCGCTCCAATAAATTCCAACCCCATCCGTCTATTAGTGACTGCATTGCAATCATGGAAGCAATCTATATTTCAATATATCATACAAAAAAAATTAAGCTGTAGGGGCTGTATTATATTCATCCCCATGTCAATAGAAATATTGTATTTATTAATGGTATCTGGTGTTGAATTTATATAGTACTGAGGTGTGCTGCTTATTACTTAATATTTTTAGAACTTTATCTAAACTGGAAAACATCCAATGTAAATTTCTTAAAAATATTCACCTTCGTACTTTTGCCCACTATCCAGCGAATGGTATTGATCATAATTTGTTACTACACTTAGTTAGATATTCCATCGTTGCTGACAAGGAGAAATATATATATATATATATATATATATATATATATATCCATAATAAACCATCTTTATTACTATTGACCCTTCACGGGTCGTATGATAATAATTTCTTGCATCTTTTGCTGATTATCGCTCAATTCGAACCACCTACTGCTACTACACTATGGAAATAGTGCTTCAATATTACTAACTAAGAATCTCTAGAAGTCTCGAATGTCAGGCTAAATTTAATATTGCGAACGTTGCTGTTGCCACACAAATTATATCAAGTTATAATTTCGCCGAAGGACACTCAATCAATCGATCGCCGGGCACGCGGCGTTAATTAAAACATCCAACACAGAACGTGATCTTAATTCGCTTTGTCTACACGAGCACTTTGAATTTGTAACCGACGGCAAATATCTCATTTTCATGCGGCTAACCGGAATAATATTTAATACAATTAATATTCACCACAGCATACCCTGGCGAATAAGCATTAACAAGCATATGCAAATTGAATGCATACAGTTTTGCAGTTAATAAATATACAATTCAATAATATATAAGTATTTTACACGTTTGGGAAATGTGCATATTCATGACGCTATAATGTTCTTGTCAGAATTAATGTGCAGAGAAGATTACTATAATAGAGCATTTTTCAAAATCACCACACTGGCCAATACTGTTAATCAAGAGCAATTATGTATGATTTCCTGTTCTAGGAGCTTAAGTTTTTTGTTAATAATAATAGTGCTTTGGTATCACTTATTTAAAGTTAAAGTATAGTTTTATTAGTTACACAATAATTTAATTTAAATTTTCCCTTTATATATGATATTTTTAACAATAAAGCTTTATTCCTCTGCTTGGTGGTTTGACATTGGAACATATTCTATTGATTCATTTTAACGTTGAAATATCTTAGGACTATAGCAATAATAATTTATAATGTATGTACTGACTTAACATACCCTTGTGTGTTTAGTAAATGAATTTAATTATTACATTATGTTTTCAGTAATAATAAAATAATTTTATATATAATAAAATATATGGGTTCATATGGGTTCTGTAGCTGACAACTACGGGTAATTATTCTATGATTTTGTTCGGCACTTTCCTGACTGATATTACTATCTTGCAAGAATTCAATAAAATCCGGTTACTCTCAATTTATTATTGCAAAACTAACCGAATTTATATAATCCTTAAATTATACTACATAAATGGAAACACCTAATACTAAACAATAAACTTAAATAAAAATAATAATAATACAACAACATACCCTCAATACCTCTAGCATAAGGTGGGATCAAGCAACCTCAAATCCCGAGGCAAAAACAGGGGAAGGGAAACAACACGAATAATATAATGTACATAAAGCTATAACTGTAGATATTCTATAACTAGTATATTATTAAAGATAAATTAAAATTATTACAAAAGTGGTTTAGAAAGTGGTGAACAAAATCATACAATAAGTACCTATCGTTGTTGGGTATAGAAGGGTAGCTTCCGCCACCACTGTTACTCGGCAAATATTTCAGCATTTATTTCCATAACCAATGTATAAACCTTATTCATCATCTTTAAAACTTCATCAGCGTGATAATCATTAATTAACCAACATGAATGTAATTTGCCTAATGATCAAATCATCCCAACCCTCATTGTCTGCGAGTTGTTAATTAAGACGATTATTATTCCATTATGAAAACAAGTTAGGTACTCATTTAAATTGTAATTTTTGTCGCCTGAATGGAGTTCATTTCAGTTGGGTAATTGAAATTAAAGCTTGACAAATTGGTGGGATAATAATAAATAGGAAAAGCCGGTTAGATCAGAGTCGTTGAACTTTTGAGGTGGAATAGCCAAATGTAAAATGCAAAAAAGGGGCTTTTCCGCTTGTTATGGGAGAAGCTCAAAGGTGTGCTATCACCTGGAATTTACCTTAATTTCATAAAAAATACTCTGAAAAACTATGAAAGGATATTCGCGAAATTTTGCCTACAACGAGGTTGCTCTCCGATGCTCAGTATGAGACGGGATGCGCCTCTAATCACTAGGCTACTGAGCTGAATATAAAATCCGATTTTGTATGGTATAACTGGAAATGTTTTGGGGTTGTAACTAAAGTAGTATCTTGAAATGTGATTCACTGAACTAAAATAAATCGAATAAGAAGAGTAACATAACTCGACATGGAACCTCAGGTAGCGATGTTGTTCATGGTAATCAATATTGAGTAAACATCTTAATACAAACATATTGTTCTATGCTTCCTGGTCATCAAGATACAATATGTTTGAGTTAAGATTTTCACTCATTATTTGATGACCATGACCAACATCGCTACCTGAAGTTCTTTCGCCAATTTATACACATACATACATTATATATATATATATATATATATATATATATATATATATATATATATATATATTATGAAAAAATATTATATTTTTTCGGTTATATATGTGGGAGTATTATTTATTAGGAGAATTTTGTAGACCTTTCCTTTTTTCTAATATCTGATGACCATGACTACCATCGCTATTTGAAGTTCTTTCGCCAATTTATACAGATACATACATTTATATATATATATGTATATATATATATATATATATATATATAAATATATATATATATATAAATATATATATATATAAATATATATATATATATATATATATATATATATATATATGTATTTTATGAAAAAATATTATTTTTTCCCCTTTTTTTCGGTTATTTATGTGAGAGATTATTTATTAGGAGAATTTTGTAGACCTTTCCTTTTTCGGTTAATTATGTGAGAGTATTCTTTATTGGGGGAATTTTGTAGACGGAAATTTTTGTACGGATATGCCAAATAAAACTCTTTTTTATTATATTTAACAATTATAATTAATTGTCTGTCGAATATTAAAAAAATATTAAAACGAAGTCATAGCTCGAGAACATAAGATAATCGTTGAATTATTTCTTCTTAAGTTTTACAACAATTTCTCCCCTCAAATTGCATGCACATTAAATCAACTGCCTACATTCCCATCATTATCCATTCATGGTAGGGTGCAAGCATGTGTTTGTCATCCACGTGCACGCAAAACCAGCCCACCCTCCATTTAAGTTTAATTCCACAAACCGTTCGCTGTTTACCACGCGCGCCGTACTGCACCATTCGAGCGGTCGCGTGAGTGGAAAAAAAAGTTATTTACCTTTTTGAATTATGGTGAAGGCGCCGGGTAGCTCCAGTCGCACTGCGGCGCAGCTCACTGGGGTTTCGTGTGCAGCACTGCAAGTGTATGTGTGTTATGGTGTGTTGTTGTTCTTCTTCTTCAGGCCATGCAGCGGTGTTTACGTGCCGGCGACAACAGGTCTACTGCCGTCCTCGCTCGGCGTCGAGACGGGCGTCGCTTACTACAGCGCCGCCGTCCGCCACGGCGGCTCTCGCGCAATCAATAGTGCATGGCTCTCTCGTTTTACGATGGGAAATGCGTTTTACAGGTTTTAATCTTATTATGACTGCATAAATATTTTGATACTTGTACGAGGGATTCATATTTATCGTATACACCGTGTTGACAGAGTTGAATATTTAAAGAGCACTTTATACTATTTTAAAACAATAAAGTGTTAATAAGGGACCATTAAGATTTTACTTTTATCATTGACTAATAATCTACCTGACTTTTGAGTCAATGCTTTTATGAAAGATCAATAGTTATTACATATGGGATGTTTAATGAAACTAACAACAAATGGGATAAAATAATTTAAAGATCTTAATAATAATAATAATGGTTTTTATTTCTCTTTGACATACATAATTCTATACATATAAAAACAATATAATAATAATAATAATAATAATAATAATAATAATAATAATAATAATAATAATAATAATAATAATAATAATAATAATAATAATAATAATAATAATAATAATAATAATAATAATAATAATAATAATAATAATAATAATAATAATAATAATAATAATAATAATAATAATAATAATAATAATAATAATAATAATAATAATAATAATAATAATAATAATAATAATAATAATAATAATAATAATAATAATAATAATAATAATAATAATAATAATAATAATAATAATAATAATAATAATAATAATAATAATAATAATAATAATAATAATAATAATAATAATAATAATAATAATAATAATAATAATAATAATAATAATAATAATAATAATAATAATAATAATAATAATAATAATAATAATAATAATAATAATAATAATAATAATAATAATAATAATAATAATAATAATAATAATAATAATAATAATAATAATAATAATAATAATAATAATAATAATAATAATAATAATAATAATAATAATAATAATAATAATAATAATAATAATAATAATAATAATAATAATAATAATAATAATAATAATAATAATAATAATAATAATAATAATAATAATAATAATAATAATAATAATAATAATAATAATAATAATAATAATAATAATAATAATAATAATAATAATAATAATAATAATAATAATAATAATAATAATAATAATAATAATAATAATAATAATAATAATAATAATAATAATAATAATAATAATAATAATGATAATAATGATAATAATGATAATAATGATAATAATGATAATAATGATAATAATGATAATAATGATAATAATGATAATAATGATAATAATAATAATAATAATAATAATAATAATAATAATAATAATAACGTTTATTGCACAACAGATGACTCCACTTAGAAGACAACAATATATCATACAAATAAAAATTAAAATAGTCCAAACAAGATCTGCATTAGCCCGTTGGATGGAAAATGTTCAACCAAATGAAAAAAATTAGTACGATTTTTCTCTAAACCAAAAAATAAACCCGTCACGAATTTAATTTGAAAAGTCATAAAAATCGGTAAAATTGCCAAAACTATCCTCCATTGCGTCAAAGCTGGAGGGGTCGTCATAGTAGTGGCATGACACTGAAACAATGGCATTTCATTTGAAATATAGTCTAGGTGACGGGAAAAATAACGAGATTGTTTCTAATAGAACCATTAAATATACAGCGCTTGGTAAATTTGTCGAACTTGGAAAATTTATTCCATGTTAGATAGTCGTTGTAGATCTCATTTTATAGGTCATTTAATTCCAAAGAAAAATAACAAAACGTTTTGGCGGTAAAACCGAAGAAGTGAAGAAAATTAAAATTAAAATGGCCCAATCAAGATCAACTTTATCCCATTGGATAGACAATTTTCAACCAAATCAAAAATCTCGGTACGATTTTTCTCTAAAAGAAAAGATAAACCCGTCACGAATTTAATTTGAAAAGTGATAAAAATCAATAAAATTGCCAAAACTATTCTCGTCGTCAAAGCAGTGACATGATACTCAAACTAAGTCATTTGATTAGAAATATAATCTAGATAGCGAGAAAAATTTCGAGATTGTTTCACATTGAACCTGAAAAGGCCTTGGCAAATTTTTGAATCTTTGTAAATTTTATTTCATGATAGAAAGTGATTTTGGTCTTATATTGTAGGTATTTAATTTCCAAAGAGAAAAACCCAAAAATAGTGTTATAAAAATTGTACCGTTGGCGGCAAGGTCGAAGAAGTGAAGAAAATAAAATAAAAATGTGTCCAATCAAGATGAGCATTAGCTTATAAAAATAAAAATTGTCCAAACAAAATCTATTTCAGCCTATCGGATTGACAATTTTGAACCAAATAAAAAATCTTAGTACAATTTTTCCTAGAACAAAAGATAAATCCGTCACAAATTGTAATTTGAAAAGTGATCAAAATTGGTAAAATTACAAAAACTATCCTCCGTTGCGTCAAAGCAGGGGCCGTCATAGCAGTGACATGAAACTGATACCAAGTCATTTGATTTGAAATATAGTTTAGATAGCAGGAAAAATATCTAGATTGTTTCAAATAGAACCAGAAAAGCTGCAGAGCTTGGCAAATTTTTCGAACTTGATTTTTTTTAGTTCATGATAGAGAGTTGTGCTTTATCTCATTTTGTAGGTATTTTAATTCCATCGAAAATTACGAAAAAAATATTGTTATAGAAAGTGTACTGTTTTGGCGGCAAATCCGAAGAATTGAATACAAATTAAATGACAATTGTTCAATTAAAACTAAAGTAAAATATCGATGTACAATGTTTGCCTAAAACGAAAGATAAATCCGTCACAAATTTAATTTGAAAAGTGATAAAACTCGGTAAAATTTTCAAAACAATTCTCCGTTTCGTCAAAACAGGGGTCGTCATAACAATGACAAGACACTGAAACAAAGTCATTTGATTCCATATATAGTCTAGATGGCGGGAAAAATGTCGATATTGTTTCAAATGAAACTGGTGGAGCTAGAGGGCTTGGCAATTTTTTCGAACTTGGAAAATTTTATTTCATGATAGAGTTATTCTTGATCTCATTCTGTAGGTATTTTAATTACAAAGAAAATTACTAAAGAATATTGTTATAAAAAGTGTACCGTTTTGGCGGTAAACCCGAAGAAGTGAATTAAAATAAAATGAAAATATTCCAATCAAAACCAAAAACCAGCTATAACCTATTGGATAGGCAATTTTCTACGAAATAAAAAGTCTTAGTACACTTTTTCCCTAAAACAAAAGATAAACCCGTCATAAATTTAATATGAAAAGTGATAAAAATCGGTAAAATTGTCAAAACTATCCTCCGTTTCGTCAAAACAGGGGTCGTTATAAGAATAACAAGAGACTGAAACTGAAAGTCATTTCATTCAAAATATAGTCTAGATGGCGGGAAATTTATCGATATGGTTTCAACCAGTAGAGATACAGGGCTTGGCAAATTTTCCGAACTTTTTATTTCATAATAGAGAATTATTCTTGATCTCGTTTTGAAGATATTTTAATTCCAAAGAAAATTACGAAAAAGCATAAAAAGTGTACCTTATTGGCGGTAAAGCCGAAATCTTAATATAATTTTGCCCTAAAACAAAAAATAAACCTGTCACATGATAAATTAGAAAAGTGATAAAAATTGCCAAAACTAACCTCCGTTGCGTCAAAGCAGGGGTCGTAGTAGAAGTGATCTGACACTGAAACTAAGTCATTTGATTTAAAACATTCTAAATTGAACCGGAAAAACTAGAAAGCTTGGAAAAGTTCTAGCATTATGTTTATTTCTGCTTTCCCGTTTTCTATTATCCTCACTTTTGTTTTTTTAAATTAATTTTCATATTATACTTCTCTAGATGCTTATTCCATACATTACAGGTAGTGTTGCAGATTAACTTCATTTTCTGTTGTCACTACGACATCATCAGCGAATGCTCCTTCCGATATTTTTACCACTTGCATGTTTTTGTAACCTATATTTGCTTTTTTGATTTCTGGTTTGAGTATGAAGTTGGAGATTACAAAAAGGTGAATAAATTGTTAGGGAAGGGTGGGAAAGGCGTGAAAATCTGCAAGAGGCTGATGTGGGAGAGGCAATAAGCGAAGGCAGAGAGGGCCGAGTGTGGAGTAAGATCTATATGCGGTCTTCCTCTATACTAGACCCCTCGCCAATTTCCTCTCCCTAGTCAGCCTTCTACCAATACGAATTTTATTTTTATTTGTATGTTTTTGTTTTGTGTTTTTCCTTTTATCGTTTTTCATTTTTTGTTATTCATGTTAGTGTATTGTTTATTGGGGTAATTTTGTAGAAAGGAATTTTTGTGTGGTTATGCCAAAACGAAACAAAGGTTTAATAAATGGTGTCATGAAAAACAAGGTGTGCCTCCAAATCGTTTAATGATTGATGGTGTACCGTGATGAATGATAGGTTGAGTATCACTCAACTACCGGATTATGATCGGAATTGATTGTTGTCTTCAATAGAATCGGTGGAAAAAGAAACTGTGGAAGAAAGTGATGCATATCGTATGCTCCTGAACTCCTGCTCTTAAGCAGAATCCAAGAAGATGATATAATAAATTAAACAAACATAAATAAATAAGAAATAACAACACATTCCATACTGTTTTTCTCTTTTTTTATATACAATTTTGTTTATATAAAAAAACATACTGATCATATTTTTTTCCCACTTGCTACAATATCTATGTGAAATACAAATACAACATAACAGATTGACGAGCGTTAAGGCAGTGGAAAACGCAGTCATTTATAATTATAATTTATTGAAACGTTTATTTGTATCACCATTCATTTCGCCGTCGTTAGGAAGAACGTGATTTGATTATTTTTTTGTGTTTCTCTTGAGAATTATTATCGTATATAATGTACACTATCAGTATTAATTATGAATTAAAATGTAGAAAAACAAGGATATCCTAATATACATAACAAGTAACAATTGTATATTTTGATTATTTATTCCTAGCCTAGAATTTAATTAGTTTTCTTCTTGCTGCTTGCTGTCTCTATCTCTCTTAATAAATCTTTCTCTTCTTTGCTAGTTTTAATTCGATTTTTTTGAGCGTGTGCGGGGGCGTGTGTGTGTGTGCATGAAGCGCTCTAGTTGTACTTTTTGCTGGTGGAGGGCTCGTTGTGCATCATGACGCCCTGGCCGCAGCCTGTTAAGCTTATACCGGTGTTGCCGTAGAAGATTTTACTACCCTAAAAGAGAAAATTTACAAGGTTATTACAAAAAAAACTTTAATACTACTATAGCACATAAAATTTCGTCATATTAAAATGCATTTCAATTTGTGTATAATGTTATATCCTGAAAATTGTAGATGATACAATTTTTCAAGATAATTCACAGTTGTATGGAACGTATTATAGGAAATATACACACAATGTAAATAGACAAAAATTTAAAAAAGTATATAATGTATATAACAGCAATAATATGGCAGATAGGCATTCGATAAAATAAAAATTTAAGAAAAAACTCTAGTGCGGACCATTTTAGGCCGCTAAGGGCTGGTTCTACAATTGACATTTAACTGGCGAAAAGGCTATTCGTGCAATAAGTTTGAGATGTTGGCTTTAAAATCTCAAACTTATTCCACGAATAGCCTTATTCTCCAGTTAAATATTAATTGTAGAACCGGCCCTAAAACCGATAACACAACGCAGCTTCAAGAATAAGACTACTTTTACACGAAATCGCTAGTATGCGATATAGTGTGCTGGATGCTAATGTGAATGCTTCCATTGTCTACAGCAGCGATCGCCAAACTTTTTGACCTCACGGACCAGTTAATTCATAATTTAAATCCCGCGGACCACTAATAGGATTTTTTAAGTGTTAAATATATTTATAAAAAAAATTGTGATCAAAGAACACATAAAATGTACCTAGTTAATAAAATGAAAGAGATGGAAGACCGCTCGTCCAATGGCCAGTGTGTACAGTATACGACAGTTTTTATAACTTGTCACGTATTGTTATGAATTGAATCATGTTTTAATGCATCTTAAAACATTTTCATTCCACATTTTTCTGCTGACTAGCGAAATTTTCTCGCGGACCACTAGTGGTCCGCGGACCACCATTTTGTCAACCGCTGGTCTACAGTGTACATTTACAACTATTGTCTAGCATATATGATGTAGCATACTATCGTCTTCGTGTGAAAGTAGTCTAAGAATCATACACAGTTCTGTATTTTTTTATGAGTAATAATATAACAATATCGCTCCTTGAAATAAAACATTGCCCATTCAGTTTTGACTGCAGCCCCTCTATTCATTTTGGAGATGAATTTATACTGTCTCTATCTCTCTCTCTCTCTCTCTCTCTCTCTCTCTCTCTCTCTATATATATATATATATATATATATATATATATATATATATATGTACAAACAAAAATGAAATTTCTGTCGATAGTACGCTGCGCAACGTAAAGTAAAATGCTCCACTCTTTAAACAATCGTAGTAAATCACATTTTTGAATTTTAATTATTTATAAGTATTAATTGAATTTTTAGCCTGATTAGCTTCATACTAACGTAAAATATGTTCATCCATTTTCATTAATAAAGTCGAATTAGGGAAATTTTCGAGAAATGCCACGTAACACAAAATGCTCCACACTTCAAAAAATCATAATAAATCATATTTTTGAATTTTCATTATTTATAAGTATTAATTGAATTTCTAGCTTAATTAGCTTCATATTAATGCTAAATTTGTTCATCCATTTTCATTAATAAAGTCGGATTAGGGAAATTTTCGAGAAATGCCACGTAACACAAAATGGTCCAGACTTTAAAAAATTGCAATAAATCATATTTTTGAATTTTCGTTATTTATAAGTATTAATTGAATTTCTAGTTTAATTAGCTTCATACTTATGTAAAATATGTTCATTAATGTTCATTAATAAAGTCGGATTAGGGAAATTTTCGAGAAATGCCATGTAACACAAAATGCTGCACAGTTTAAAAAATCGTAATAAATCATATTTTTTAATTTTTGTTATTTATAAGTATTAATTGAATTTATAGTTTAATTAAGTTCATATTAATGCAAAATTTGTTCATCCATTTTCATTCATAAAGTCGGATTAGGGAAATTTTCGAGAAATGCCACGTAACACAAACTGCTCCACACTTTAAAAAATCGTAATAAATCATATTTTTGAATTTTCGTTATTTATAAGTATTAATTGAATTTCTAGTTTAATTAGCTTCATATTAATGTAAAATATGTTCAATAATTTTCATTAATAAAGTCGGATTAGAGAAATTTTCGAGAAATGCCATGTAACACAAAATGCTTCACACTTTAAAAAATCATAATAAATCATATTTTTGAATCTTCTTTATTTATAAGTATTAATTGAATTTCTAGTTTAATTAACTTCATATTAATGCAAAATATGTTCATCCATTTTCATTAATAAAGTCGGATTAGGGAAATTTTCGAGAAATGCCATGTAACACAAATGCTCCACACTTTAAAAAATCGCAATAAATCATATTTTTTAATTTTCGTTATTTATAAGTATTGATTGAATTTCTAGTTTAATTAGCTTCATATTAATGAAAAATACGTTCATTAATTTTCATTAATAAAGTCGGATTAGGGAAATTTTCGAGAAATGCCATGTAACACAAAATGCTTCACACTTTAAAAAATCGCAATAAATCATATTTTTGAATTTTCGTTATTTATAAGTATTAATTGAATTTCTAGTTAAATTAGCTTCATATTAATGCAAAATTTGTTCATTAATTTTCATTAATAAAGTCGGATTAGGGAAATTTTCGAGAAATGCCATGTAACACAAAATGCTCCACACTTTAAAAAATCGCAATAAATCATATTTTTGAATTTTCGTTATTTATAAATATTAATTGAATTTCTAGTTTAATTAGCTTCATATTAATGTAAAATATTTTCATTAATTTTCATTAATAAAGTCGGATTAGGGAAATTTTCGAGAAATGCCATGTAACACAAAATGCTCCACACTTTAAAAAATCGCAATAAATCATATTTTTGAATTTTCGTTATTTATAAGTATTAATT
The DNA here is from genome assembly GCA_963942505.1 of Lordithon lunulatus. Taxonomy (NCBI): domain Eukaryota; kingdom Metazoa; phylum Arthropoda; class Insecta; order Coleoptera; family Staphylinidae; genus Lordithon; species Lordithon lunulatus. The sequence goes on from OZ012669.1 coordinate 52,726,089, forward strand.
GAATTTCTAGTTTAATTAGCTTCATATTAATGTAAAATATGTTCATTAATTTTCATTAATAAAGTCGGATTAGGGAAATTTTCGAGAAATGCCACGTAACACAAAATGCTCCATACTTTAAAAAATCGTAATAAATCATATTTTTGAATTTTCGTTATTTATAAGTATTAATTGAATTTCTAGTTAAATTAGCTTCATATTAATGCAAAATTTGTTCATTAATTTTCATTAATAAAGTCGGATTAGGGAAATTTTCGAGAAATGCCATGTAACACAAAATGCTTCACACTTTAAAAAATCGCAATAAATCATATTTTTGAATTTTCGTTATTTATAAGTATTAATTGAATTTCTAGTTAAATTAGCTTCATATTAATGCAAAATTTGTTCATTAATTTTCATTAATAAAGTCGCATTAGGGAAATTTTCGAGAAATGCCATGTAACACAAAATGCTTCACAGTTTAAAAAATCGTAATAATTCATATTTTTGAATTTTCGTTATTTATAAGTATTAATTGAATTTCTAGTTTAATTAGCTTCATATTAATGTAAAATATTTTCATTAATTTTCATTAATAAAGTCGGATTAGGGAAATTTTCGAGAAATGCCATGTAACACAAAATGCTTCACACTTTAAAAAATCGCAATAAATCATATTTTTGAATTTTCGTTATTTATAAGTATTAATTGAATTTCTAGTTTAATTAGCTTCATATTAATGAAAAATACGTTCATTAATTTTCATTAATAAAGTCGGATTAGGGAAATTTTCAAGAAATGCCATGTAACACAAAATGCTTCACACTTTAAAAAATCGCAATAAATCATATTTTTGAATTTTCGTTATTTATAAGTATTAATTGAATTTCTAGTTAAATTAGCTTCATATTAATGCAAAATTTGTTCATTAATTTTCATTAATAAAGTCGCATTAGGGAAATTTTCGAGAAATGCCATGTAACACAAAATGCTTCACAGTTTAAAAAATCGTAATAATTCATATTTTTGAATTTTCGTTATTTATAAGTATTAATTGAATTTCTAGTTTAATTAGCTTCATATTAATGTAAAATATTTTCATTAATTTTCATTAATAAAGTCGGATTAGGGAAATTTTCGAGAAATGCCATGTAACACAAAATGCTTCACACTTTAAAAAATCGCAATAAATCATATTTTTGAATTTTCGTTATTTATAAGTATTAATTGAATTTCTAGTTTAATTAGCTTCATATTAATGAAAAATACGTTCATTAATTTTCATTAATAAAGTCGGATTAGGGAAATTTTCAAGAAATGCCATGTAACACAAAATGCTTCACACTTTAAAAAATCGCAATAAATCATATTTTTGAATTTTCGTTATTTATAAGTATTAATTGAATTTCTAGTTAAATTAGCTTCATATTAATGCAAAATTTGTTCATTAATTTTCATTAATAAAGTCGGATTAGGGAAATTTTCGAGAAATGCCATGTAACACAAAATGCTCCACACTTTAAAAAATCGCAATAAATCATATTTTTGAATTTTCGTTATTTATAAATATTAATTGAATTTCTAGTTTAATTAGCTTCATATTAATGTAAAATATTTTCATTAATTTTCATTAATAAAGTCGGATTAGGGAAATTTTCGAGAAATGCCATGTAACACAAAATGCTTCACAGTTTAAAAAATCGTAATAATTCATATTTTTGAATTTTCGTTATTTATAAGTATTAATTGAATTTCTAGTTTAATTAGCTTCATATTAATGTAAAATATATTCATTAATTTTCATTAATAAAGTCGGATTAGGGAAATTTTCGAGAAATGCCATTTAACACAAAATGCTCCACATTTTAAAAAATCATAATAAATCATATTTTTGAATTTTCGTTATTTATAAATATTAATTGAATTTCTAGTTTAATTAGCTTCATATTAATGTAAAATATTTTCATTAATTTTCATTAATAAAGTCGGATTAGGGAAATTTTCGAGAAATGCCATGTAACACAAAATGCTTCACAGTTTAAAAAATCGTAATAATTCATATTTTTGAATTTTCGTTATTTATAAGTATTAATTGAATTTCTAGTTTAATTAGCTTCATATTAATGTAAAATATATTCATTAATTTTCATTAATAAAGTCGGATTAGGGAAATTTTCGAGAAATGCCATTTAACACAAAATGCTCCACATTTTAAAAAATCATAATAAATCATATTTTTGAATTTTCGTTATTTATAAGTATTAATTGAATTTCTAGGTTAATTAACTTCATATTAATGCAAAATTTGTTCATCCATTTTCATTAATAAAGTTGGATTAGGGAAATTTTCGAGAAATACCATGTAACACAAAATGCTTCACACTTTAAGAAATCGCAATAAATCATATTTTTGAATTTTCGTTATTTATAAGTATTAGTTGAATTTGTAGCTTAATTAGCTTCATATTAATGTAAAATTTGTTCATCCATTTTTATTAATAAAGTCGGATTAGGGAAATTTTTGAGAAATGCCATGTAACACAATATGCTCCACACTTTGAAAAATCATAATAAATCATATTTTTAAATTTTCGATATTTATAAGTATTAATTGAATTTCTAGTTTAATTAACTTCATATTAATGCAAAATATGTGCATCCATTTTCATTACTAAAGTCGGATTAGGGACATTTTCGAGAAATGCCATGTAACACAAAATGCTCTACACTTTAAAAAATCGCAATAAATCATATTTTTGAATTTTCGTTATTTATAAGTATTAATTGAATTTCTAGTTTAATTAACTTCATATTAATATAAAATTTGTTCATCCATTTTCATTAATAAAGTCGGATTAGGGAAATTTTCGAGAAATGCCACATAACACAATATGCTCCACACTTTGAAAAATCATAATAAATCATATTTTTAAATTTTCGATATTTATAAGTATTAATTGAATTTCTAGCTTAATTAGCTTCATATAAAAGTAAAATATATTCATCCATTTTCATTAATAAAGTCGGATTAGAGAAATTTTCGAGAAATACCACGTAACCCAAAATGATCCACATTTTAAAAAATCATAATAAATCATATTTTTGAATTTTCGTTATTTATAAGAATTAATTAAATTTCTAGCTTAATTAGCTTCATATTAATGTAAAATATATTCATCCATTTTCATTAATAAAGTCGGATTAGGGAAATTTTCGAGAAGTGCCACATAACACAATATGCTCCACACTTTGAAAAATCATAATAAATCATATTTTTAAATTTTCGATATTTATAAGTATTAATTGAATTTATATCTTAATTAGCTTCATGTTAATGTAAAACATGTTCATCCATTTTCATTAATAAAGTCGGATTAGGGAAATTTTTGAGAAATGCCACGTAACACAAAATGCTCCACAATTTAAAAAATCGTAATAAATCACATTTTTTAATTTTCATTATTTATAAGTATTAATTGACTTTCTAGTTTAATTAGCTTCATATTAATGTAAAATATGTTCATTAATTTTCATTAATAAAGTCAGATTAAGAAAATTTTCGAGAAATGCCATGTAACACAAAATGCTTCACAGTTTAAAAAATCGTAATAAATTATATTTTTGAATTTTCGTTATTTATAAGTATTAATTGAATTTCTAGTTTAATTAGCTTCATATTAATGTAAAATATGTTCAATCATTTTCATTAATAAAGTCGGATTAGGGAAATTTTCGAGAAATGCCATGTAACACAAAATGCCTCCCAATTTAAAAAATCTTAATAAATCATATTTTTGAATTTTCGTTATTTATAAGTATTAATTGAATTTCTAGGTTAATTAGTTTCATATTAATGCAGAATTTGTTCATCCATTTTCATTAATAAAGTCGGATTAGAGAATTTTTCGAGAAATGCCACGTAACACAAAATGCTCCACATTTAAAAAAAAATCGTAATAAATCATATTTTTGAATTTTGGTTATTTATAAGTATTAATTGAATTTCTAGCTGAATTATCTTCATATTAATGTAAAATATCTTCATCGATTTTCATTAATAAAGTCGCATTAGGGAAATTTTCGAGGTATGCCACAGATATTTTCATTGTGAGATTATCTCTTCCTCTCTATCAAATATAATTTGATTAATTGCACTAATACCTTTACATGTTATTTGTTATTTTATGTGTAAAAATTCGTTACCACTGGCACGATTATTGTGAATAGCCCTGTATTGTTTTATTATTAATTAAAATGCGCTAGTATGTATATTTATAATTTTTGCATGTTTTTCATTATATCACACTATAACTAAAAAAATCAAAATAACTAGAAATGCACGCAGGTTAAAATATATAGTAACAAGATAGTTTGAGTATTTGTTCTGCAATTCTGAGACTTACCTTTTCCATGTAAGCTTTCACATAGAAGTTTCCGAAGAGCACGATAAATGACATCATGTAGATGATGAGAGTGTAATGCATCCACAATGGGAAGTCACAACCTGTCCTTAAGCCGTTAATACCTAACAACAAGGCACATGTGAATTGAATCTGAAATTAAAATATTTTTACTCAATGTTAAGAAGAATTTACATACATACATATATATATATATATATATATATATATATATATATATATATATATATATATAGTAAATATATATATATATAGTAAATATTGTTAAGGCGTCTTCTTTGTAATAATTCATTTTAAAAGATAAAAAACCGATTTTTTACTTTGTACTTCATGTGAAATGTGATAAAACAAAGTAAAAAATCGTTTTATTTATCATTATATATATATATATATATATATATATATATATATATATATACAAGTAAACTTCAATTTGTATTGATTTTATATTAATATGATCATTTTACATTTATTTTTTACGACAACCGAACAGTAAGAAAATGCTGAAACATATCGGCTACATATCGATAATAATATCAATTTATTTATCGATATGTAGCCGATATGTTTCAGCATCTTCTTGATAATTTGTGGAATTATAATTACTTACCAACTGAAGGATTGTTAGGTACTTCTTCCACCATAAAAATCTAGATATATTGGGGCCGAGTGCGGATAATCCGTAATAAGAGTACATCAGCACGTGGATGGCCGAATTGACCATAGCAGGCAGGAATGCTGAAAATAGTTAGAATACAATAGAAGTCCACGTAGAATTAAACTTTGAAATATCATTAGCATTGATTTCTATACCGATGAAACAAATCTATTTATTAATTAAACATTATTAATTAAAAATTAAAATTTATTTAAAATAATACCCAGCTCAGTAGCTGTTATTGGCATTGTCCGTCTTGTAATGAGCCCGAGCGCTTTTCCCATGATAAGAGAGGGTAAGCACCACTTTAACTTCACAGAAAACCTCTGAAAAACTATGAAATTTGACCCACAATGCAGTCGCTACCCAGTGCTCATATTCCATATGTCGTCAATCATCGATTTGTGACAAATATTAGTGCCATGTTTTCGAAAAAACTACTATATCTAGAATAATAATATCTTATCTCACATAAGTTGGCTTGTATATCTATTATAAGAAACTACACATTTAATAACTACGTTTCTACCATCCACCCACGGGCATATCCACGTTTAAATATACAGTGATACATATATAGGTTTATTAATCTACTAGATTATTATTTTCATAAATGATAACTGAAATATATATTGAAATATTTATGGAAATAATGTAGATATATACATACTTGAACCACTGGGAACCCATTTGATTCCAATCCACCACAGTGAGAACATAGTGGAATGGTGGTACACATGCAGGAATGTTAGCTGCTGCTCCTTTTTCCTCAATATGAAGAAGAACGTGTCACAGAATTCTAACAGTTTCGAGAAATAGTACCACCAAACTGCATCGGCAATCTAAAATATAAAGTAATAGAGTTGACGATTAGCATACAAACAAAAATATTTTCAGATTATGACTATAAATAGAAGAGATTGCAATGGGATTGATAATCACCCGTAGATGTTTCGTTTTTTTGGTCTAAAGATCTACAGTTAATCCTAAATATCTTGAACTTTAATTTTGATTTTATCTTCTTTTTTTGTAAAGTTCAAGATATTTAGGATTAACTGTATATTTTTCTAAGAAAAAATACATCAAATTACAGAGAAAACATTTATTTAAATGATTTTTAAGAAATAAATTAATTTAATTTTGATTATATCTTGCTTTGTTTTTAATTTTTTTTTTTTTCATATAAATCATTTAAATAAATATTTTCTGTGTAATTAGATATATTTTTTATATTTATTGTATTTTTTCTTAAACAAATATACAGTTAATCCTAAATATCTTTACAACTTTACAAACAAAATAAGATAAATAGTTTTTGTTTCTTAAAAATCATGATGTGGTGCCGCCAGATGGCGTTTCACTTTCCTCCTAGGGGGTTAGTTGTATCATATTTAAATAAATGTTTTTTGTGTAATAAGATTTATTTATTAAGTTTATAAATTTTATAAATATAAAATTCACTTTATTAGATTAACCATTATAGCAATACGATACAGATTTAATTATAATAAAAATTAAAATTCTTCTATCTTTATAAGGCTATCAGCCACAAGGTTTTTCCGTCGGTAAAGGGAAAAAGTCAGAGGAGTTTTAATCGCCGTATTTACCTTAATTTCACAGAAAAACTGTGAATGGTGCTTGACAGGGATTTGAGTTGGGTTATATCGTTGTGTAAAGAATCAACTGTTGATTCTTCACTCAACGGTTATATATTTATATATATATATATATATATATATATATATATATATATATATATATATGTTATAGAAAATAGAAAAACAACAAAACGTACCTGAAGCTCATCTGGATGATATCGTTGTCGGCATGGTTCACACACGTAACTATATCGCAGTCTAGTCGAGGCAGTTAGTAGCTGAAACAGGACATGAAAGATAGATTAGTTACATATTGTTAAATCTGATTTTTATGTTTTTAAATTTATCATTTTGATCGTAAACTAACTAGCAAAAGTCTTATAAATAACAAAATATTATTATCTTTATATATATTTATAAATTCCTTATACTTTTAAGGATATTTTAAACATTTAACCATTTCAAACTTCTAAATATTTCCAAAGTTATAGCAATTAAAAATGAGCGCGGCTAGCCTGAAACGCCGGTAGTCATTATATTCTCTACCCTGTTGTTAAAATCTATATCATCTATATCTTGTATCCCCGACCGGTGAGAAGTTAAACAATTCTAATTATTCCGGGTGCCCGTGAGTTGGCGCGGCGTGGACTTTTTCTCGGTCCATTGTTACTAAATGTGTGTGCAAAAAATTCTACAATTGTTTACTTATGTCTTGGAAACCATAAAATAAGGAAAAAACGAATTTAAGTTAATTTTGTTAGCTGTTATTGAATAATATTTGCAAGAAAACAAATTGCAATTTTTATAAAAGTTTCGCCCCCGATTTTTTTTTTTTAACTTTCAAAATATTGTTTAGAATTTAACAGCAATCATCAGACATATTTTCGAATACGGCGTTATGCTTTAGTTTTTTTTTTTTAATATTTTTAAACATAAACATGTATGTAAGTAAAATATTTGTAAAATAATTTTTTATGTATAACAAATGTATGTGCCCATACACCAATGTTTTTATTTAATAATTTTGTTTATAAGACATCACTTTAGTGGTTTAAAAAAAGTACAGTTAAAAAAGTTGACAGCAAATATTTTTTACAAGCCTGTCATTGAATAATATTAGCAATGAAACAAAAAGCGATTTTTTATAAAGTTCCGCGCACGATTTTTGTTTAGACTTTTCAAATATTGTTTAGAATTTAGCGTTTTGTTTTTATTGCTAATATTATATATTATGATAGTTGATGTCGTACGTATAAACAGTTTCGGAAGATATGGGACAAGTACAGCAAAATTATGAACAAGAAAGCGTATATAAAATACTACATTACTTCCAAGTATGCACTTATAAGCATAAGTATCCTATAAATCGACACTACCTACAACACACTACAACCGTAAATATTTATTCATTAAGAGACATCGTATGACCACTTTTCATATAAGCACCTATACATTTACAGATTTACTATTTGTTTTTCCTCGCAACGAAATGAAAATTCATTACCGCAAATCAATAGTGATTCGCATTCCTACATAGTTTATCGACGAAAGCGACAGTAGGTAATTAATTGACGCAATATAAATGCACGCGTGTAATAGAAATGCATCTCGCGACTTTCATGCCCTGCGGCCGAAAATCTCTTTCCCGCTTTCTTCATACCATACATTCAGCAACGACCATGTCCTCTTTGAGTCCGCATGGTTCCGGCCCCGGCACACTTACACGCATTTTAAGCTAAAATGCCAGAGGTGTATGTACGATTTATATAGGATTTAATTTCACATTATTCAATTCCGTTGGAGATATTTCACAAAATTAGTTCATATGAACTTATTTTGTGAAATATATCCAACGGAATTTACTCATATACTAGGACGAATGTCATGTATTATACAGGATTAAAATTAAGTAGCGAATAAATTCAATAAAACCTTTCTCGGACACGTCAATTTTTAATTTCCATTTTTTGATCAAAGTATGAAGTTTTTTGATGATAATAATAATAATAATAATATTTATTTACGGCAAACGCCTTGAATAAAAATAAGATACACACAAGTGACAATACATATAGCGTGCGACAATGGACAAACAAAAAATGTACAATTACACTTAAAAAGTAGTGAAATAAATTAAATAAATTAAGTAATTACAAGTTATCGAGTAATGGAGACAATTATCCTAGGCGAACAGTTCCTTAGAGTAAAAATATGATATTTGAATGAACAATGACTTTTTTAAAATAACAACCACATAAGTAAAATGTTTGAGAAATTAGATAGCCGACAATGGCAAGAAGTATATATATATATATATATATATATATATATATATATATATATATATATATATATATATATATATATATGATATAGGTCATATAAGGACATTTCCGAGAAAAATCGTTTCAAATGTCTAGAGTGAAGAAAAACAGAAAAGGCAGGGCAGGTCCTAGCGGGTGTGAAAAGTGTGCGCCAAAGTTAGGGGCGGCCAAATTCTGCCCGGAGCCTGAGCTATCGAACTATATTTAAATTATCTTGAAAGATATAGCTTGTAAAAGTTGAAATTTGTATTGTCACACATTCTTGCAAAAATACCTATTCATCATAATGCAATTTTAAGATTTGTTATGCTATTCTTGTGTAAAAATGTATGAAAAACTTAATTATAAAGACTACAATGAGTTATGTTCATTATCTTCAAAGATATAGCTTGTAAAAGTTGAAATATGTATTATCGCACATTCCTGCAAAAATATCTATTCATTATGATGCAATTTTAAGATTTTTTGTGTGATTATTGTCTAGAAATGTATAAAATACTCAATTATAAAGACTCTAATGAGATATCTTAATTATCTTCAAAGATATGGCTTGTGAAATTTGAAATTTATTTTATCACACATTCCTGAAAAAATACCTATTTATCATGATGAAACTTTAAGATTTTTGTGTTATTGTTGCCTAAAAATTTATGAAAAACACAATTATAAAGAACTCCAATGAGTTATCTTCAAAGATATAGCTTGTAAAAGTTGAAATTTGTATTATAACACATTCATGCAAAAATATCTATTCATTATGATGCAATTTTAAGAGTTTTTGTGTTATTATTGTCTAGAAATGTATGAAATACTCAATAATAAAGACTCTAATGAGACATCTTTATTATCTTCAAAGATATGGCTTGTGAAATTTGAAATTTGCCTTATCACACATTCGTGCAAAAATATTTATTCATCATGATGGAATTTTAAGATGTTTTGTGTTATTCTCGTCTACAAATGTATGAAAAACTCAATTATAAAGACTACAATGAGATATCTTTATTATCTTCAAAGATATTGCTTGTGAAATTTGAAATCTTTATTATCACACATTCCTGCAAAAATATCTATTCATTATGATACAATTTTAAGATTTTTTGTGTTATTCTTGTCTAAAAATGTATGAAAAACTCAATTATAAAGACCGCAATGAGTTATCTTCATTATCTTCAAAGATATAGCTTGTAAAAGTTGCTATTGTATTATCACACATTCATGCAAAAATATCTATTCATTATGATGCAATTTTAAGATTTTTTGTGTTATTATTGTCTAGAAATGTATGAAATACTCAATTATAAAGACTCTAATGAGATATCTTTATTATCTTCAAAGATATGGCTTGTGACATTTGAAATTTGCCTTATCACACATTGCTGCAAAAATATTTATTAATCATGATGAAATTTTAAGATGTTTTTTGTTATTCTCGTCTACAAATGTATAAAAAACTCAATTATAAAGACTACAATGAGATATCTTTATTATCTTCAAAGATATTGCTGGTGAAATTTGAAATCTGTATTATCACACATTCCTGCAAAAATATCTATTCATCATGATGCAATTTAAAAAAAAATTGTGTTATTCTTGTCTAGAAATGTACGAAAAACTCAATTATAAAGACCGCAATGAGTTATCTTCATTATCTTCAAAGATATAGCTTGTAAAAGTAGAAATTTGTATTATCACACATTCCTGCAAAAATACTTATTCATCATGATACAATTTTAAGATTTTTTGTGTTATTCTTATCTAGAAATGTATGAAAAACTCAATTTTAAAGACTAGAATTACTTATCTTCATTATCTTCAAAGATATAACTTATAAAAGTGGAAATTTGTATTATCACACATTCCTGCACAAATACCTATTCATTATTTAGCAATTTTAAGATTTTTTGTGTTATTTTTGTCTAGAAATGTATGAAAAACTGAATTATAAAGACTTCAATCAGATATCTTTATTATCTTCAAAGATATGGCTTGTAAAAGTTGAAATTTGTATTATGAGATTCCTGCAAATATATCTATTCATCATAATGCAATTTTAAGATTTTTTATGTTATTCTTGTTTAAATATGTATGAAAAACTCAATTATAAAGACCACAATGAGATATCTTCATTATCTTCAAAGATATGGCTTGTGGAATTTCAAATTTGTTTTATCACACATTCATGCAAAAATACCTATTCATCATGATGCAATTTTAATTGTTTTTGGATTATTCTTGTCTAGAAATTTATGGAAAACTCAATTATAAAGACTTCAATAAGATATCTTTATTATCTTTAAAGATATGGCTTGTAAAAGTTGAAATTTGTATTATCACAGATTCCTGCAGATATACCTATTCATCATTATGCAATTTTAAGATTTTTTGTTTTATTTTCGTCTAGAAATGTATGAAAAACTCAATTATAAAGACTCCAATGAGATATCTTTATTATCTTCAAAAATATGGCTTGTGAAATTTGAAATTTGTTTTATCACACATTCTTGCAAAAATTCCTATTCATCATGATGCAATTTTAACATTTTTTGTCTTATTCTTGACTAAAAATTAATGACAAACTCAATTACAAAGACTCCAATGCGATATCTTTATTATCTTGAAAGATATAGCTTGTAATAGTTGAAATTTGTATTAGGACACATTCCTGCAAATATACCCATTTATCATGAAGCAATTTTAAGATTTTTTATGTTATTCTTGTTTAAATATGTATGAAAAACTCAATTATAAAGACCCCAATGAGATATCTTTATTATCTTCAAAATTATGGCTTGTGAAATTTGAAATTTATTTTACCACACATTCTTGCAAAAATTCCTATTCATCATGATGCAATTTTAATATTTTTAGTGTTGTTCTTGTCTAGAAATGTATGAAAAACTCAATTATAAAGACTTCAATGAGATATCTTCATTATCTTGAAAGATATAGCTTGTAATAGTTGAAATTTGTATTAGCACACATTTCTGCAAATATTCCCATTTATCATGAAGCAATTTTAAGATTTGTTATGTTATTCTTGTTTAAATATGTATGAAAAACTCAATTATAAAGACCGCAATGAGATATCTTCATTATCTTCAAAGATATGGCTTGTGGAATTTCAAATTTATTTTATCACACATTCCTGCAAGAATACCTATTCATCATGATGCAATTTTAAGTTTGTTTGTGTTATTCTTGTCTATAAATTTATGAAAAACTCAATTATAAATACCCCAGTGAGATATCTTTATTATCTTTAAAGATATGGCTTGTTTAATTTGAAATTATAATTGTATCTGGTTTCAGAAAATTAACTATATTTAGTAGGGAATCTGTTTGTATAACCATTGTTTTTTCATCATATACATGACCCAACGCTATGCTATTTATATCTTGAAACTACATTAACAATCACACATTGTTGTAGAAGTGACTAAAATCCTGTAATCAGCTAATCAAACAATAACAAAAATAATCTACTAACTCTGAAAACTGTTTAGAACTGAATCGGATCTATTAATACCCGACTCGAACCGGTTACAGACCGTCGCCTTAAACACATTTTTTTCTGGATAAAGTTTATCAATCTAAATTTTGTATTAGTAATTCTAGTAATTGTACTAGTAATTCTAGTAGATCTACGAACTCGGAGAAACCCGTTAACGTTTGAATCGCCAAGATGATCTTGGTTGCATGTATTCAATAGTTTTTTTGTTATTTCGTTTGGTCAATATATTGTCATTTGAGTTTGAAGTTTGCTTGCTTCTGTCTTATTTTTTGTTGGCCACGATACTCATTCATGTAGTAAGATACTGAGAATATTACTATTGTGTAGTCTTATTTTTATTTTCTGAGATATTTGCAAACATTTTTTTTTAAATTTATTTGTTCTTTTTTTTTTGTCCATACATATACTGTACAATAATATTTATATAATTGTAATAAAACTTAAATAAATATATATATATATATATATATAAATATATATATATATATATATATATATATATATATATATATATATATATATATATATATATAATAAAATAAATTGCATATCTACACATAAACGAAAAAAAAATTGGAATTTTCTTCCCTCGGTCCTCACCGCGAGGTTTGTGGTGTTTCCATTATATTAAAAATGTCAAGCTCGGTAACACAATATTGATTGTTTCAGATAATTAAAATATAAATTATATATTGTTTTACTTCCATTATCCAGTTTAATAATGAGAAATGCATACTCTCAACAGATGTTATGTGTATGTTATGAATATTAATAAGTGGGACATTTATAGTATAATTTTCTACTTTTGCTGAACGCATCACAAACGACTAATAAATAATATAATACAAAATTGAATTATACAGTCTTATTACTGCCGTGTGATTAATTTAATGATGATTTTATATCATTTCTTCATATCGAATGGAGTGAATTATTACTACCTTGTTTATGTGTAATGTAAATTGAGTTCATATATCATTGAAAACAATGTACTTACTTATAAGTATAAAGTTGCTTGAAATGGTGAAATAATATATGCGTTGAAGGTGGTAATTCTAGAATTCCAGGCATATAACTAGTTCATGTCAATATGTCATTAATGTTGATGAAACCTAATTCTATAAGATAAGTTGATAAAATATGTTGATAATAATTTGAAAAACTATCACGTTTTATTATTTATTTATTAGAAGTGTATATATATATATATATATATATATATATATATATATATATATATATTTATATATATATATATATATATATATATATATATATATACATATATATATATATATATATATATATATATATATATATATATATATATATATATATATATATATATATATATATATCATGATGAATAGGTATTCTTGCAGGAATGTGTGATAAAACAAATTTTAAATTTCACAAGCCATATCTTTGAAGATAATGAAGATATATCATTGCGGTCTTTATAATTGAGTTTTTCAAACATTGTAAACAAGAATAACATAAAAAATCTTAAAATTGCTTCATGATGAATGGGTATATTTGCAGGAATGTGTGCTAATATAAATTTCAACTATTACAAGCTATATCTTTCAAGATAATGAAGATATCGCATTGGAGTCTTTGTAATTGAGTTTTTCATTAATTTTTAGACAAGAATAAGACAAAAAATCTTAAAATTGCATCATGATGAATAGGAATTTTTGCAAGAATGTATGATAAAACAGATTTCAAATTTCACAAGCCATATTTTTGAAGATAATAAAGATATCTCATTGGAGTCTTTATAATTGAGTTTTTCATACATTTCTAGACGAGAATAAAACAAAAAATCTTAAAATTGCATTATGATGAATAGGTATATCTGCAGGAATCTGTGATAATACAAATTTCAACTTTTACAAGCCATATCTTTAAAGATAATAAAGATATCTTATTGAAGTCTTTATAATTGAGTTTTCCATAAATTTCTAGACAAGAATAATCCAAAAACACTTAAAATTGCATTATGATGAATAGGTAGTTTTGTAGGAATGTGTGATAAAACAAATTTCAAATTTCATAAGCCATATCTTTGAAGATAATAAAGATATCTCATTGCGATCTTTCTAATTGAGTTTTTCATGCATTTCTGGATAAGATCAATATAAAAAATCTTAATATTGCATCATGATGAATAGGTATTTTTGCATGAATGTGTGATAAAACAAATTTGAAATTCCACAAGCCATACCTTTGAAGATAATGAAGATATCTCATTGTGGTCTTTATAATTGAGTTATTCAGACATATTTAAACAAGAATAACATAAAAAATCTTAAAATTGCATTATGATGAATAGATATATTTGCAGGAATCTCATAATACAAATTTCAACTTTTACAAGCCATATCTTTGAAGATAATAAAGATATCTGATTGAAGTCTTTATAATTCAGTTTTTCATACATTTCTAGACAAAAATAACACAAAAAATCTTAAAATTGCTAAATAATGAATAGGTATTTGTGCAGGAATGTGTGATAATACAAATTTCCACTTTTATAAGTTATATCTTTGAAGATAATGAAGATAACTAATTCTAGTCTTTAAAATTGAGTTTTTCGTACATTTTTAGACAAGAATAACACAAAAAATCTTAAAATTGCATCATGATGAATAAATATTTTTGCAGGAATGTGTGATAATACAAATTTCTAATTTTATAAGCTATATCTTTGAAGATAATGAAGATAACCCATTGCAATCTTTCTAATTGAGTTTTTCATGCATTTCTAGACAAGAACAACACAAAAAATCTTAAAATTGCATCATGATGAATAGGTATTTTTGCAGGAATGTGTGATAAAACTAATTTTAACTTTTACAAGCCATATCTTTGAAGATAATGAAGATATCTCATTGGAGTCTTTATAATTGAGTTGTTCATTCATTTTTAGACAAGAATAACGCAAACAATCTTAAAGTTGCTTTATGATGAATAGGTATTTTTGCAGAAATGTGTGATAAAACAAATTTCAAATTTCACAAGCTATATCTTTGAAGATAATGAATATATTTCATTGGAGTCTTTATAATTTAGTTTTTCATAAATTTCTAGACAAAAATAACACAAAAAAACTTAAAATTGCATCATGATCAATAGATATTTTTGCAGGAATGTGTGATGAAACAAATTTAAAATTTCACAAGCCATATCTTTGAAGATATTGAAGATATCTCATGGGAGTCTTTATAATTTAGTTTTTCATGAATTTTTAGACAAGAATAACACAAAAAAAACTTAAAATTGCATCATGATGAATAGATATTTTTGCAGGAATGTGTGATAATACTAATTTTAACTTTTACAAGCCATATCTTTGAAGATAATGAAGATATCTCATTGCAGTCTTTATAATTGAGTTGTTTATGCATTTTTAGACAAGAATAACACAAACGATCTTAAAGTTGCTTTATGATGAATAGGTATTTTTGCAGAAATGTGTGATAAAACAAATTTCAAATTTCACAAGCTATATCTTTGAAGATAATGAATATATTTCATTGGAGTCTCTATAATTTAGTTTTTCATAAATTTCTAGACAAAAATAACACAAAAAAACTTAAAATTGCATCATGATAAATAGATATTTTTGCAGGAATGTGTGATGAAACAAATTTAAAATTTCACAAGCCATAACTTTGAAGATGTTGAAGATATCTCATGGGCGTCTTTATAATTTAGTTTTTCATGAATTTTTAGACAAGAATAACACAAACAATCTTAAAGTTGCTTTATGATGAATAGGTATTTTTGCAGAAATGTGTGATAAAACCAATTTCAAATTTCACAAGCTATATCTTTGAAGATAATGAAGATATTTCATTGGAATGTTTATAATTGAGTTTATCATACATCTTTAGACAAGAACAATAAAAAAAAATCTTAAAATTGCATCATGATGAATAAGTATATATATATATATATATATATATATATATATATATATATATATATATAAATATATATAGATAGTAGATTCACACACACACACACACATATATATATATATATATATATATATATATATATATATGAGTGTGTGTGTGTGTGAATTTACCTCTTAGCAATCTACATATCTAGATTTCGATCTTATTAGATCTCATCAGTGTAGCTCAGCTGGTGAGGATGAATTCACACAATATCTTCGCGTTTAACCTTTCTCCTAGGGGGTTAATTGTATCAATTGAGTTATTTGTGATGTTTACCTGTATTGCGATGTAAAAATTCAGGGCAGCCATGAACAAATTGTAGGGAATGAGGAGCCACGTCAGTTGGAACGGTTTCCTCTTCTCCATTAGCCTTGGGCCTGCCCATACTATGCATAAATATAATAGTGTGTATAAAAGAGTCGGTAAAGGTGAGTCTACTAAGGGCCATCCTTTCGTCCTTCCATCTGAAATAAAATTCAATTATTAAATCATTAAGATATAATCAAATTCAATTTTTTTTTGGAGTATACAGCATGCAACCAAATAAAACATCCATCATTTATCTAAAGGCATAGGCACCAGCAAACATTAATTGGGAATAAGGAGTGCGGTTTAAAAATAAATTTTTCTCCCAAAATACTTTCATTGGAATTTTTTGTGTGGAGGATGTGTAAACGGGCCAAAACGTTTGAGAAAGCTTATTATATACATCTGATTAGAGAAACAATTATTTATTTTGATTTTCGATATATATATATATATATATATATATATATATATATATATATATATACTAGAAATAAACACAGACGTGCAGCCCCGTCTGTGTTTATTTCTAGTCATATCGAAAATCATAGTAAATAATTGTTTCTCTAATTAAATGTATATAATAAGGTTTCTCAAACTTTTTGCTCCACGACCCCCTTTTGCAATTATTTCAAAGGACCTCCGAGGAATAGAAAAACATCCCCCGAAAAAAACATCATCATCATGGAGTTAATTTCTATTGTTTAATTGACGTCTGTGTTTATTTCTAGTCATATCGAAAATCATAATAAATAATTGTTTATCTAATTAGATGTATATAATAAGTTTTCTCAAACGTTTTGGTACGCGACCACCTTTTGCAATTATTTCAAAGGACCCCCGAGGAATAGAAAAACATCCCCCGAAAAAAAACATCATCATGGAGTTAATTTCTATTGTTTAATTGACGTCTGTGTTTATTTCTAGTCATATCGAAAATCAAAATAAATAATTGTTTCCCTAATTAGATGTATATAAATAAGCTTTCTTAAACGTTTTGGTCCACAACCCCCTTTTGCAATTATTTCAAAGGACCTCCAAGGAATAGAAAAACATCCCCAGAAAAAACATCAAGGAGTTATTTTCTATTGTTTAATTGCATAGAAACACTGTTTATTTTACAGTTTTATTGCTTCTGTCTTATTTTTCTTGTTCGTAGCTTCTAATTAATTTACAGCTCAATAGTTGATACTACTTAATATTTATATTGCATACTCGCATTTGAGATGCTTGATACTATAAATTAAATAACTAAATACATTGTATATATGTGAACTTGCTTCTTTAAAAAATCGTAAACAATTTATATAACACAGAAATTTTATTTGATAAGTTTTGGAAACTCAACTTTCAACATTTTCAAAATCCTTAAAGTTTAGTTATCTATACCGAAAGTGTTGTCATAAAATGAATATTTTGTGTTATACCAACAAATTAATTGTAAAGATAAATAAAACGTTCTTTAATGTATATATTGTGAATTGTAATAGTTTACACTATTTAACACTAAACAATATATCACACTATAATTGTAATGAATATTTAGTGTTATACAAACAAACTAATTGTAAAGATAAATAAAACGTACTTTAGTGTATATATTGTGAATTGTAATATTTTACACTATTTAACACTAAGCAATATATCACACTATAATTGTAATGAATATTTAGTGTTATACAAACAAACTAATTGTAAAGATAAATAAAACGTTCTTTAGTGTATATATTGTGAATTGTAATATTTTACACTATTTAACACTAAGCAATATATCACACTATAATTGTATTGTTAGCTACAAAAATTTCATTCATTAAGAAAAAACGACATTGTTTTGAATCGATACAGTTATTAGTGCCATTACATATTGGATTTATAATAATTATACAATTCTTATAAAACAAACCTAAATTTTCTTATTTATTACACTGTTTGATTTGTATTTACCTGAAAATGTGAGCGTCCATAGATAGTAACCGTAAATTTCCTCGACTACAAAGTGGGTGCTGTTGATAATTGAGACCATTGCTTCTGATGAACTTCGCTCTGCAACAAAAACGGCACTGAGTACACAAATTTTCAATGACCATGCACCTTTCGAATCGGTAATTACTTCACATCATTTAAATGCCATTACGATTGGGAAGGCACTGACTGGGGTGCCGGGCGGGCTTTTGTAAAACGTCAGCTAAACGGCTGCTTATTGCGCATTCCGCGTAGATACTAACTTTTTAATTACTCAACAAAAAAACGTATATTTGAATGAATTTTATATATAGTATGCGACTATAAAAAATATTGAACAAATTCATTCATATTTAAACCTATATTTTTTTTTGGAACAAGAAATAAGTCTCGGAAAATCGAATTTATATTTACAAAATGTTCTATAACTTGCCTACATGAAAATGAAACATGCATATTATATATGTATATATATATATATATATATATATATATATATATATATATATATATATATATATATTATACGGTTTTACATTTTTGTCTATCTACATTGTGGTTGTATATATCCCGCCATTTCTTCCTGTGTTGTGTTAGGGGAATTTATTCAGGTTTTCATTTATATCCTGATGCACCTTGGTTTTCACGCTGTACTCCATAAAAAAATGGCATCTATGTTCTTAGTCAATTTCATAACTTCATCAATATCTTTGTAGAAAGCTTCCACTTCTTCATCGATTTTTTTTTAGATTTCTCCTGATTGCATCCAAAACATCGAAATAAATAAATAGAAATACTTGAGATTATTCAGTGACCACAAGGACGAATTTATTGAAAATTTAGAATTTTTCTTTGTATATATATATATATATATATATATATATATATATATATATTTATATATATATATATATATATATATATATATATATATATATATATATATATTCCAAAACAATTTTAGGCACATGTTTTTGTTTAGAATATTAACGTGCTTCAAATGATTTAAATTAGAATAACTTTAACAATAAAACGGACAAATAGCACATGAAATTTGTAATAATCTATTATAAATTCATTTGTCAATTAATCGGACGTTCATATTAGGAAGAAGGCAAACTAATTGTCTACTGACGCACGATTTAATATATATATATATATATATATATATATATATATATATATATATATTATACAATTTAACATTTTTGTCTATCTACATTGTGTGTATATATCCCTCCATTTCTTCCTCTGTTGTGTTAATTGTTTAATCTCTTTCCATTTTATGTTTTTTTTCTGCTTCTTCTCTCATTCTGTCGGCCCCTTGTTTTCCTTACTAAATTCTATTGTTTTAACAAAATTCCCAGACAATCTAGATTAAAAATCATTATAATTTCTAATCGTCACTATTACTTTTCTATAATATAATGTGTTATTAATTAATATTAAGAACATCAATAGTCTATTAAACAAATAGCCATTTCAAGGTTTGATCACTTCCGCGAAAATCTCGAACGTATATAACTTTCTCAGTGCGAAGAGGTCCGGTTTATGGACAGAGCAAACATCACATACATACAATTTCCATATCCGCTCGCATAGGTGATTAAATACTTTACAATTATGAAAACAGTCGCGTTTACATGAGACGGCGTAATTCTATCCGGTTATTGCATGAAAGTGATTACGTCAGGACGTGTCTGCAAATACACGTGCGTTTGTGCTTCTTTGAATTTATTGCACGCCACAGTGGACACAATTAATACAAATATGAATTCTTTAATTATCTTTGGTTTTCACACATAATTATCATATATTTTTTATAACACAATTCACAAATGCAATTATTGGTATTTTGCGGAAATTTGTATGTATATTATCTTATATTTAATTTATATAATATATTAAGTTCATTTTTTTAAATTATTTTTCTAATTTTTTATTGAATTATAATACCTACCAAATCAAATTTTGACGAAATAGAGTTTCATCAATATTTATCACTTTTAGTATTTATTTACAAACTAGTTTGATGTGTATTACAATTATATTCGGAAATTTATTTAGTTCTAAATTTAAGAAGTTACCTACATACACGACATATAAGATAAGTCTTATATGTCGTGTATGTAGGTAGTGTACCTTTAATTAGTTTTTGTTACATACGTAGGTTACTTATAAGTATTGTGTTCATTTTAGCTTTTGAATGCGTACATTTAAAGACACTTGCATTAGTAAAATATCTTTCACAATAAACATAAGCACCAAAAGTTTTAAATCTGCTCGAGTACTGAATTGTTGACACATATCCGAAGTCTTCTAATTGATTTTAAATCGTGCGTCAGTAGACAATTAGTTTGCCTTCTTCCTAATGTGAACGTCTGATTCATTGACAAATGAATTTATAATAGATTATTACAAATTTCATGTGCTATTTGTCCGTTTTTATTGTTAAAGTTAGAAAGTGGTTTCTAATTTAAATCATTTGAAGCACGTTAATATTCAAAACAAAAAAATGTACCTAAAATTGTTTTGTTTGTCCTTAAACGGACTATCGACATAAAGTCTTTCGGCTCAATACATATATTATTCGAATTACGTATGCGTCCCATGTGAATCTATTAATTTCATTTAGATTTCTTTTGCGACAAAAACTGTGTGGTATGGCCGCTCTATCTCAGTTAACATTTGAATCTTAATATGTTAAATATTTCCATGCGCATATTTTTCTACGAGTCTTTTTGTTAGTTTTCTGCGGTGCCGTTTGAAATGGGAAAGTAACCACTGCAGCGATGCGGATTAATGTGCATTTCCGTGTCTCTATAAACCGGAAACTATTCTTGAGGAACGCGCGTTAATCGATAAGGATAGTGAAGGTGAAGGGGAAGTCGTTGATCTCGGCATCTCGCGCGCGCTGGAGAAAACGCATTCTGTAAAATGATGCAAAACTAGTGTTTTATTATATAATCCGAGAATCGAGACATGCATGTGTCAAGATTATTTCATACAATACGGGTATCAATCTGAATAAATAAAATGGGAAAGCCATGGCAACTAAAAATTAAATTAGTGATGGGCAGGGCCGTTAAGGTCGTTTTAGACAAACAATTTCTTGACTCAAAAGTTAAGGTCGTTTTAGACAAGACAATTTCTTGACTCAGAAGTTAGTCAAGATGCGAGACAATTTAAATTATCTAGTATCATACAGCAAATTATTTGAAATATTGAATTGGATGGTAGATCTAATGGAAAAATATAACGCGTTATATTTGGCAAGGGCAAATTGTATGGGAGGAGGATATATGAATTCTATTCTTGAACAACTTTTGAGTCAAGAAATTGTCTTGTCTAAAACTACCTTTAGTTAAGATGTGAGACAATCTAAATTGTCTCGTATCATACAGCAAATTATTTGAAATATTGACTTGGATGGTAGATCTAATGAAAATATAACGCGTTCTATTTGGCAAGGGCAAATTGTATGGGAGGAGGATATATGAATTCTATTCTTGAACAACTTTTGAGTCAAGAAATTGTCTTGTCTAAAACTACCTTTAGTTAAGATGTGAGACAATCTAAATTGTCTCGTATAATACAGCAAATTATTTGAAATATTGAATTGTATAGTAGATCGAATGGTAAAATATAACGCATTCTATTTGTCAAGGACAAATTGTATAAGGAGGAGGATATATGAATTCATTTCTTGAACAACTTTTGAGCTAAGAAATTGTCTTGTCTAAATCGACCTTTGCTAGCTTTTTGGGGCCCAGGTCATGAGATTAATGGGCCTAAATTTTATAAATTAAACTGTGCTATTTATTTCTCCAAAATAATATTTTTAACCAGTAGTACAACCAGAAAAACAAATTATGGAACTAAAATTTTTTTAGCTAAGTCAAAAAATACCTTTATTTGGTATAACCCCTCAAACAATACAAAAATCCCCCAATAGACAATACTCATAACAAAAAGAACAAAAAAAAAGAATACACAAAAAAAAACTTAGCTACGTATGTTTCCACTGATTTCTACGAACAGTTTTTAAATGTATGTTTATTTTTCTTTTTTTTGAGTCGGGGGAGGGCGAACCCCCACCAAAAAGTTGTTAAAAGTTTTTATTTAATTATTTATTTTTATTATTAATTTTCAATAATTATTTCAATCTTTCTCTGGCCTTTCGGGCTCCCTTTCCCTAATAAACAATGCTCATAACAGATAGAACAAAAAAAAAGAATACACACAAAAAAACTTAGCTACGTATGTTTCCACTGATTTCTACAAACAGTTTTTAAATGTAAGTGTATTTTTCTTTTTTTTTGAGTCGGGAGAGAGTGAACCCCCACCAAAAAGTTGTTAAAAGTTTTTATTTAATTATTTATTTTTATTATTAATTTTAAATAATTATTTCGATCTTTCTCTGACCCTTTCCCTCTGGGCCCTGCGCACGTGCCCCTGTTGCCCCTGGCTAGTTATGATTTTGATGGGCACTATCGAACTATAAATAATCGGGAAACTATCGATAGTTGCAAATAATCGAATAAAGAAATTTCGGGACACTGCGGACGTGGGTAATAAAATATAATTTCCAAAATTATATTATTATAATTATAATTATATTTTTCGTTTTTTTTTTAGTCAGGGAGGGCGTGCCCCCACCAAAAAGTTGTTATAAGTTTTTTTACTACAATCCGAATTATTTCGATCTTTCTCTGGCCTTTCGGGCCCCCTTCCGTCTGCGCACGTGCCCCTGTTGCCCCTGGCTAGTGGTATGATGGTGATGGGCACTATCCAATAAAAACTATCGAACTATAAATAATCGGACTACCTATAGTTGCAAATAATCGAATAAAGAAATTTCGGGAGACTGAAATAACGCGCCCATTGTTATTTTTTAGTTTGTAGTTTGGTTATCAGACTACTGATCTTTTTAGTCCATTGTTATTGATAGTTTTTAGTAGATTGTTACGATAGTTTTCAATCGATAGTTATCGACCCACGAATTAATCGGTTTTATAAATTTTCAAAATCGCTACCGATTATACTGTAAGTTGAATTGAGAAAAACTCTACTTTATGTTGATAATATCGGTCCATTGTTATTTGGTAGTTTGTAATTTGATTATCAGACTACTGATTAATTTCATAAATTTTGAGAATTAATAATCACCTTACAGCTGTTTTTCTGAAGTAGGTTAGCTGATTTGAGATATGTCATCATTCTAACCTTACAAAAAGACAGGAATAGTGAAACTAGGATTCCCAAATTTAGTACCATATTAGAAGGACTATTAATAAACAAATCACAATCAATTTCATATATTTTGAGAATTAATAATCACCTTACAGCTGTTTTTCTGAAGTAGCTTAGCTGATTTGAGATATGTCATCATTCTAACCTTTCAAAAAGACAGTAATAGTGAAACTAGGATTCCCAAATTTAGTACCATATTAGAAGGACTATTAATAAACAAATCGCAATCAATTTAATACATTTTTGAAAATTAATAACCTAGTTAAAGCTGTTTTTCTGAAAAAACTTAGCTGATTCGAGATATATCCCCATTCTACCATCATTCTAACCCTTCTAACACTTCAAAAAGACAGTAATAGTGAAATTAGGATTCCCAAGTTTAATACCGTCTTAGAAGGATTAGTATTAAATAAATCGCAATTAATTTCATACATTTTGAGAATTAATAAATCACCTTACAGCTGTTTTCCTGAAGTAGGTTAGCTGATTTGAGATATGTCATCATTCTAGCCTTTCAAAAAGACAGTAATAGTGAAACTAGGATTCCCAAATTTAGTACCATATTAGAAGGACTATTAATAAACAAATCACAATCAAGTTAATACATTTTTGAAAATTTATAACCTAGTTACATCTGTTTTTCTGAAGTAACTTAGCTGATTTGAGATATATCCCTATTCTACCATCATTCTAACCCTTCTAACTCTTCAAAAAGACAGTAATAATGAAATTAGGATTCCCAAATTTAGTACCGTCGTAGAAGGATTATTATTAAACAAATCGCAATTAATTTCATACATTTTGAGAATTAATAATCACCTTACAGCTGTTTTTCTGAAGTAGCTTAGCTGATTTGAGATATGTCATCATTCTAACCTTTCAAACAGACAGTAATAGTGAAACTAGGATTTCCAAATTTACTACCATATTAGAAGGACTATTAATAAACAAAGCGCAATCAATTTAATATATTTTTGAAAATTAATAATCTCGTTAAAGCTGTTTTTCTGAAATAACTTAACTGATTTGAGATATATCCCCATTCTACCATCATTCTAACCCTTCTAACTCTTCAAAAAGACAGTAATAGTGAAATTAGGATTCTAAAATTTAGTACCGTCGTAGAAGGATTATTATTAAACAAATCGCAATTAATTTCATACATTTTGAGAATTAATAATAACCTTACAGCTGTTTTTCTGAAGTAGGTTAGCTGATTTGAGATATGTCAACATTCTAGCCTTTCAAAAAGACAGTAATAGTGAAACTAGGATTCCCAAATTTAGTACCATATTAGAAGGACTATTAATAAACAAATCGCAATCAAGTTAATACATTTTTGAAAATTAATAACCTAGTTACACCTGTTTTTCTGAAGTAACTTAGCTGATTTGAGATATTCCCCCATTCTACCATCATTCTAACCCTTCTAACCTTTCAAAAAGACAGTAATATTGAAATTAGGATTCCCAAATTTAGTACCGTCTTAGAAGGATTATTATTAAACAAATCGCAATTAATTTCATACATTTTGAGAATTAATAATCACCTTACAGCTGTTTTTCTGAAGTAGCTTAGCTGATTTGAGATATGTCATCATTCTAACCTTTCAAACAGACAGTAATAGTGAAACTAGGATTTCCAAATTTACTACCATATTAGAAGGACTATTAATAAACAAAGCGCAATCAATTTAATATATTTTTGAAAATTAATAATCTCGTTAAAGCTGTTTTTCTGAAATAACTTAACTGATTTGAGATATATCCCCATTCTACCATCATTCTAACCCTTCTAACTCTTCAAAAAGACAGTAATAGTGAAATTAGGATTCTAAAATTTAGTACCGTCGTAGAAGGATTATTATTAAACAAATCGCAATTAATTTCATACATTTTGAGAATTAATAATAACCTTACAGCTGTTTTTCTGAAGTAGGTTAGCTGATTTGAGATATGTCAACATTCTAGCCTTTCAAAAAGACAGTAATAGTGAAACTAGGATTCCCAAATTTAGTACCATATTAGAAGGACTATTAATAAACAAATCGCAATCAAGTTAATACATTTTTGAAAATTAATAACCTAGTTACACCTGTTTTTCTGAAGTAACTTAGCTGATTTGAGATATTCCCCCATTCTACCATCATTCTAACCCTTCTAACCTTTCAAAAAGACAGTAATATTGAAATTAGGATTCCCAAATTTAGTACCGTCGTAGAAGGATTATTATTAAACAAATCGCAATTAATTTCATACATTTTGAGAATTAATAATCACCTTACAGCTGTTTTTCTGAAGTAGCTTAGCTGATTTGAGATATGTCATCATTCTAACCTTTCAAACAGACAGTAATAGTGAAACTAGGATTTCCAAATTTACTACCATATTAGAAGGACTATTAATAAACAAAGCGCAATCAATTTAATATATTTTTGAAAATTAATAATCTCGTTAAAGCTGTTTTTCTGAAATAACTTAACTGATTTGAGATATATCCCCATTCTACCATCATTCTAACCCTTCTAACTCTTCAAAAAGACAGTAATAGTGAAATTAGGATTCTAAAATTTAGTACCGTCGTAGAAGGATTATTATTAAACAAATCGCAATTAATTTCATACATTTTGAGAATTAATAATAACCTTACAGCTGTTTTTCTGAAGTAGGTTAGCTGATTTGAGATATGTCAACATTCTAGCCTTTCAAAAAGACAGTAATAGTGAAACTAGGATTCCCAAATTTAGTACCATATTAGAAGGACTATTAATAAACAAATCGCAATCAAGTTAATACATTTTTGAAAATTAATAACCTAGTTACACCTGTTTTTCTGAAGTAACTTAGCTGATTTGAGATATTCCCCCATTCTACCATCATTCTAACCCTTCTAACCTTTCAAAAAGACAGTAATATTGAAATTAGGATTCCCAAATTTAGTACCGTCTTAGAAGGATTATTATTAAACAAATCGCAATTAATTTCATACATTTTGAGAATTAATAATCACCTTACAGCTGTTTTTCTGAAGTAGCTTAGCTGATTTGAGATATGTCATCATTCTAACCTTTCAAACAGACAGTAATAGTGAAACTAGGATTTCCAAATTTACTACCATATTAGAAGGACTATTAATAAACAAAGCGCAATCAATTTAATATATTTTTGAAAATTAATAATCTCGTTAAAGCTGTTTTTCTGAAATAACTTAACTGATTTGAGATATATCCCCATTCTACCATCATTCTAACCCTTCTAACTCTTCAAAAAGACAGTAATAGTGAAATTAGGATTCTAAAATTTAGTACCGTCGTAGAAGGATTATTATTAAACAAATCGCAATTAATTTCATACATTTTGAGAATTAATAATAACCTTACAGCTGTTTTTCTGAAGTAGGTTAGCTGATTTGAGATATGTCAACATTCTAGCCTTTCAAAAAGACAGTAATAGTGAAACTAGGATTCCCAAATTTAGTACCATATTAGAAGGACTATTAATAAACAAATCACAATCAAGTTAATACATTTTTGAAAATTAATAACCTAGTTACATCTGTTTTTCTGAAATAACTTAGCTGATTTGAGATATATCCATATTCTACCATCATTCTAACCCTTCTAACTCTTCAAAAAGACAGTAATATTGAAATTAGGATTCCCAAATTTAGTACCGTCTTAGAAGGATTATTATTAAACAAATCGCAATTAATTTCATACATTTTGAGAATTATTAATCACCCTACAGCTGTTTTTTCTGAAGTAGCTTAGCTGATTTGAGATATGTCATCATTCTAACCTTTCAAAAAGATAGTAATAGTGAAACTAGGATTCCCAAATTTAGTACCATATTAGAAGGACTATTAATAAACAAATCACAATCAATTTAATACATTTTTGAAAATTAATAACCTAGTTACACCTGTTTTTCTGAAATAACTAAGCTGATTTGAGATATATCCCCATTCTACCATCATTCTAACCCTTCTAACTCTTCAAAAAGACAGTAATATTGAAATTAGGATTCCCAAATTTAGTACCGTCTTAGAAGGATTATTATTAAACAAATCGCAATTAATTTCATACATTTTGAGAATTATTAATCACCCTACAGCTGTTTTTTCTGAAGTAGCTTAGCTGATTTGAGATATGTCATCATTCTAACCTTTCAAAAAGATAGTAATAGTGAAACTAGGATTCCCAAATTTAGTACCATATTAGAAGGACTATTAATAAACAAATCACAATCAATTTAATACATTTTTGAAAATTAATAACCTAGTTACACCTGTTTTTCTGAAATAACTAAGCTGATTTGAGATATATCCCCATTCTACCATCATTCTAACCCTTCTAACTCTTCAAAAAGACAGTAATAGTGAAATTAGGATTCCCAAATTTAGTACCGTCGTAGAAGGATTATTATTAAACAAATCGCAATTAATTTCATACATTTTGAGAATTAATAACCAATATACAGCTATTTTTCTGAAGTAACTTAGCTGATTTGAGATATGTCATCATTCTAACCTTTCAAAAAGACAGTAATAGTAAAACTAGGATTCCCAAATTTAGTACCATATTAGAAGGACTATTAATAAACAAATCACAATCAAGTTAATACATTTTTGAAAATTAATAACCTAGTTACATCTGTTTTTCTGAAGTAACTTAGCTGATTTGAGATATATCCCTATTCTACCATCATTCTAGCCCTTCTAACTCTTCAAAAAGATAGTAATAATGAAATTAGGATTCCCAAATTTAGTACCGTCGTAGAAGGATTATTATTAAACAAATCGCAATTAATTTCATACATTTTGAGAATTAATAATCACCTTACAGCTGTTTTTCTGAAGTAGCTTAGCTGATTTGAGATATGTCATCATTCTAACCTTTCAAAAAGACAGTAATAGTGAAACTAGGATTTCCAAATTTACTACCATATTAGAAGGACTATTAATAAACAAAGCGCAATCAATTTAATATATTTTTGAAAATTAATAATCTCGTTAAAGCTGTTTTTCTGAAATAACTTAACTGATTTGAGATATATCCCCATTCTACCATCATTCTAACCCTTCTAACTCTTCAAAAAGACAGTAATAATGAAATTAGGATTCCCAAATTTAGTACCGTCTTAGAAGGATTATTATTAAACAAATCGCAATTAATTTCATACATTTTGAGAATTAATAATCACCTTACAGCTGTTTTTCTGAAGTAGCTTAGCTGATTTGAGATATGTCATCATTCTAACCTTTCAAAAAGAGAGTAATAGTGAAACTAGGATTCCCAAATTTAGTACTATATTAGAAGAACTATTAATAAACAAATCACAATCAAGTTAATACATTTTTGAAAATTAGTAACCTAGTTACAGCTTGCCTAGTGCAACTAGGATTTTCAAATTTACTACCATATTAGAAAGACTATTAGTAAACAAATCACCATCACGTTCATACATTTTGAAAATTAATAACCAACATACAGATATTTTGCTGAAGTAACTTAGCTGATTTAAGATATATCATCATTCTAACCTTTCAAAAAGACAGTAATAGTGAAGCTAGGCTTTCCAAATGTAGTACCTTATTGGAAGGACTATTAGTAAATAAATCGCAATTAATTGCATATATTTTTGAAAATTAATTACCATGTTACAGCCGGTTTTCTGAGGTAAATTCGCTGATTTGAGATATATAATCATTTTAACCCTTCAAAGAGGCAGTAATAGTATAACTAAAATTATCAAGCCGAGCACCATATTTGATGGACCATTAACAAATAAACCACAATTAATTTCATACATTTTTGAAAATTGGTAATCAAGTTACAGCCGTTTTTCTGAAGTAACTTGGCTGGTATAAGATATATCATCATTCTTACCCTTCAAAAAGACAGTAATAGTGCAACTAGGATTCTAAAATTTAGCACCATATTAAAAAGACTATTAGTAAATAAATTGGTATCAATTTCATACATTTTTGAAAATTAATAACCATCTTACAGCCGTTTTTCTGAAGTAACTTCGTTGATTTGAGATATATCATCATTTTAACTCTTCAAAGAGGCAGTAATAGTGTAACTAGGATTCTCAAGTTGAGCACCATATTAGAAGGACTATTAACAAACATATCACAATTAATTTTATATATTTTTGAAAATTAATAATCAAGTTACAGCCGTTTTTCTGAAGTAACTTAGCTGATTTGAGATATGCCATCATTCTAACCTCTCAAAAAGACAGTAATAGTGATGCTAGGCTTTCCAAATTTAGTACCTTATTGGAAGGACTATTAGTAAATAAATTGCAATTAATTGCATACATTTTTGAACATTAATTACCATGTTACAGCCGGCTTTCTAAGGTAAATTTGCTGATTTGAGATATATATCCATTTTAACCCTTCCAAGAGGCGGTTATAGTGTAATAGTGTAACTAGGATTCTCAAGTTGAGCACCATATTAGAAGGACCATTAACAAATAAATCAGTAATTTTATACATTTTTGAAAATTCAAAAAGCGATTTTTATAGAAACTTTTTAGAATATGAATTATTTTAGAGAGAATAGTTTGTTCGCCAAAAAGTCATTGGGGAATAATTGGTTGAGAATCGACGTCTGAGCAGTAAAGAAACTCCTTTTTGTTTAAAGAAAACTTGTATCATCCTTGCAGCGCTAACAGCGCGAGGGTTTTTCCGCAGATAAATGCAGAAGCTCATAATTAAAAGTTAATTATAGTTAAATTATTTAATTATTCCTCTAAATTTTATTGGACAGTATAGAAACTATTTTTTAATTTTTAAATTATTTTTCATGAATTATTTTACTGAATCATATTTGTAAGTTCAGTTACACTTATTTAATTATTCTTTTGAACTGTAATATATAAACTACTTTTTATTATTCTGCATAAATGATTTTAAAGTTTTTGTAATTTCAACTTCACTGATTTAATTTTTAATTTTCTCTAAATCTTATATATATATATATATATATATATATATATATATATATATATATATATAACCACTTTTTATTATTCTGCATAAATTATTTTTAAGTTTTTGCATTTTTAGCTCCAATGCGTTAATTTTTTATTTTCTCTAAACTTTATCATGCTGTACAAAAACTACTTTTTAATTATTAAATTATTTCGCATGAATTATTTTACAGAATCATTTTTTCATTTTTCAGTTACACTTATTTAATTATTCCTTTGAACTGTAATATATAAACTACTTTTTATTGTTCTGCATACATTATTTTAAAGTTTTTGGAATTTCAGCTCCAGAGAAAATTAACTCTAAACCTTATGCTATATATACTATATACTATATACTTATAACCTTATATAGGCAGTAACTAACATTTTTAATGATTCCGGATGAATTATTTTTTTGAATCGTTTTTGTCTGCACTTATTGCACTTTGAACTGTATTGGGCAATAAAATATTTTTTTAAAAAATTAAAAATTAAAAAAAGACCTTTATTAGGGATAGCCAACACAAATTCAAACATCTCCCCTGTACAAAATTCCACCAAAAACAATAAAAAAAAACTTTATTATTCAGCATGAATTATTTTGGAGTTTTTGTAATTTCTTTATAAGTTACTAGAGTAATTAATATTTTTAATGATTCCGCATGCATAATATTATTGAATAGTTTATGTAATTACAACTGCACTTATATAATTAATGTAGTCCTTCCTGAATCAAACTTTATAAAAAATTACATTTCAATGTGTCTATTCATGTAGATGTACTCACCAATTTATCTCTGATGTTAAAAGCACATAACTCGAACAACAAACTTCTTACAAAGTTGAAAAAAATATATCACCGCTAGCTCTTGGCTCTTGTGGTCGGACGCACGTTTTTCATTCAAGTACAGACTCGAGTCGCTCCTCGTTGTCGTGGCTAATTCGAATGCTCACACACGGCGACTAAATGGAAAGCAAGTGCCGTTGCAAAAATATAAATTCGCATTTTATCATTCAAAACGGATTTAAGTAGGGCATCACAGAAGGGGTACAGCAGGTACCGTTGCCATTGGTCGGCAACCACAAGCATCTTGCCCATACATGCATACTGCATTAAACAATACAAACATGTTTAATACTATAATCATAATTTTTACTAATCCACACATTATATATTTTTTTTTTTTAAATAATCTATTTCGTAGAAATTTTCAGACTATTGATAATAATAATAATATTCATTTATTACTCAACACAAACACATTCCAATTACTGGGTACAAATATATACCATCTTGCCCATACATGCATACTGCATTCAACAAAACAAAAATGTTTAATACTAATAATTTTTACTAATCCACACATTTAGAATTTCTTATTAAATAGTCTATTTCGTAGAAATTTTCAGACAATTGATAATAATAATAATATTCATTTATTACTTAACACAAACACATTCCAATTACTGGGTACAAATATATACCATCTTGCCCTTACATGCATACTGCATTAAACAAAACAAAAATGTTTAATACTAATAATGTTTACTAATGCACACATTATAGTTTTTTTAAGTCAATTTCGAAGAAATTTTCAGACTATTGATAATAATAATAATAATATTCATTTATTACCTAACAGAAACACATTCCAATTACTGGGTACAAATATAAACCATCTTTCATAAATCAATAGTAATAAAATTATCAAAACATAGTTATTTTGAGAAACACAGTAATGATTAAAATTTAAATAAAACTCATACATTCTTTTTTGTTTATTACTACAAACATAATTTTTAATACTCCACACAATAATTTTTTTTTGATAGTAGATTTCGACTATATTAACATGAAACATAAAGAAATAGCAAGACATTTTCAGACTATTGATAATAACAATAATATCCATTTATTACCCAACAGAAATACATTCCAATTACTGGGTTCAAATATATACCATCTTTCATTAATCAATATTAATAAAATTATCAAAATATACTTATTTTGATGAAACACAGTAATGATTCAAATGTAAATAAAATCTATACATCCTTTTCTGTTTAATACTACAATCATAGTTGTTAATAATCGATTGATAATCATAATAATATGCATTGATTACCCATTACCCAATAGAAACACATTCCAATTACTGGATACAAATATATATATATATATATATATATATATATATATATACCATCTTTCATAAATAAAGATTAATAAAATTATCAAAACATAGACATTTTGATGAAACAATGTAATGATGCAAATTTAAATAAAACCTATACATCATTTTTTGTTTAATACTACAATCATAATTTTTAATAATCCACACGTAGTTTTTTTTAAATAGTACATTTCGACTATATTAATCATGAAACGTAAAAAAATAGCAAAGAAATTTTCAGGCTATTGATAATAACAATAATATTCATTTATTACCCAACAGAAACACATTCCAATTACTGGGTACAAATATATACCATCTTTCATAAATCAATATTAATAAAATTATCAAAACATAGACATTTTGATGAAACAATGTAATGATTCAAATTTAAATAAAACCCATACATCATTTTTTGTTTAATACTACAATCATAATTTTTAATAATCCACATAGAATTTTTTTTTGAATAGTACATTTCGACTATATTAATCATAAAACATAAAGAAATAACAAGAAATTTTCAGACTATTGATAATAATAATAATAATCATTTATTACCCAACAGAAATACATTCCAATTACTAGGTACAAATATATACCATCTTTCATAAATCAATATTAATAAAATTATCAAAACATAGATATTTTGATGAAACAAAGTAATAATTCAAATTTAAATAAAACCCATACATCCTTTTTTGTTTAATACTACAATCATAATTTTTAATAATTCACACATAGAATTGTTTTTAATAGTACATTTCGACTATATTAGTCATGAAACATAAAGAAATAGCAATTCGATTTTGCTTGTGATTTGCTTATACAGCAGTGATGTATTCGGAAAGTAGCAAAAAAACGCGTTTTTGTAGCATCTATAGTAACCACATTAAACAAATACAAACAAGAAATCCCTCAAGATCGTGGAGGAATCAAAGCCACAAAGCTCGCGTCCTCACCGGATGGGAGAAACTTTTA
This sequence comes from Lordithon lunulatus, assembly GCA_963942505.1. Classification (NCBI taxonomy): domain Eukaryota; kingdom Metazoa; phylum Arthropoda; class Insecta; order Coleoptera; family Staphylinidae; genus Lordithon; species Lordithon lunulatus. The sequence goes on from OZ012669.1 coordinate 52,760,219, forward strand.
ATTTTGAAAAAAGGTACAACTAACCCCCCAGGAGGAAAGTTAAACGCCACCTGGCGGCACACTTATATATATATTTTAATTTTAAATTGTTAAATTTTAATTAAACTGTCAATTTTTCTCGACCATTTTTGAATGAACAACAACGTCGCTGGACAATTTTTTTTATTGGCAATCCAATTTTTTACTGTATATTCTAAAAGGTATCATTTTTCTACGATCAGCGATGTATATTATGATATATAGGTCACATAACGAAAAACCATGAAACCAAAGCCAAAGCAAAATTCCTGAATATAGGTTTTATCGAATTTATTCCATACTTTACGTCACGAAATTTCGGCCAAAATTTAAGAATTTTTAAGATTTATGGTCACCGTACTCCCCCCTTCTTACCATAAATCTTAAAAATTCTTAAATTTTTGACCGATTTGTGTGAAATTCGCTAACACTTTCGCATCTCAGGTTGAAATATTTACAACATTTTCACACTCTGCTCGAAATTTCACGGAGTTTCGGCCAAAATTTAAGAATTTTTAAGATTTACAGGTCACCGTACTCCCTCCTTCTTACCATAAATCTTAACAATTCTTAAATTTTGCACCGATTTGCGTGAAATTCGCTAACAATTTCGCATCTCCGGTTGAAATATTTACAACATTTTCACTTTCTGGTCGAAATTTCACGGAATTTCAACCAAAATTTAAGAATTTTTAAAATTTATGGTCACCGTACTCCCCCCTTCTTACCATAAATCTTAAAAATTCTTAAATTTTGGACCAATTTGCGTGAAATTCGCTAACACTTTCGCATCTCGGGTTGAAATATTTACAACATTTTCACTTTCTGGTCGAAATTTCACGAAATTTCGGCCAAAATTTAAGAATTTTTAAGATTTATGGTCACCGTACTCCCGCCTTCTCACCATAAATCTTAAAAATTCTTAAATTTTGAACCGATTTGCGTGAAATTCGCTAACACTTTTGCATCTCGGGTTGAAATATTTACAACATTTTCACATTCTGCTCGAAATTTCACGGAGTTTCGGCTAAAATTTAAGAATTTTTAAGATTTACGGTCACCGTACTCCCCCCTTCTTACCATAAATCTTAAAAATTCTTAAATTTTGGACCAATTTGCGTGAAATTCGCTAACACCTTCGCATCTCGGCTTGAAATATTTACAACATTTTCACATTCTGGCCGAAATTTCACGGAATTTCGGCTAAAATTTAAGAATTTTTAAGATTTATGGTCACCGTACTCCCCCCTTCTCACCATAAATCTTAAAAATTCTTAAATTTTGGACCGATTTGCGTGAAATTCGCTAACACCTTCGCATCTCGGGTTGAAATATTTACAACATTTTCACATTCTGCTCGAAATTTCACGGAGTTTCGGTTAAAATTTAAGAATTTTTAAGATTTATGGTGACCGTACTCCCCCTTCTTACCATAAATCTTAAAAATTCTTAAATTTTGGACCAATTTGCGTGAAATTCGCTACACTTTCGCATCTCGGGTTGAATTATTTACAACATTTTCACTTTCTGGTCGAAATTTCACGGAATTTCGGCTAAAATTTAAGAATTTTAAAGATTTATGGTCACCGTACTTCCGCCTTCTTACCATAAATTATAAAAATCCTTAAATTTTGGACCAATTTGCGTGAAATTCGCTAACACTTTCGCATCTCAGGTTGAAATATTTACAACATTTTCACTTTCTGGCCGAAATCTCACGAAATTTCGGCAAAAATTTAAGAATTTTTAAGATTTATGGTCGCCGTACTCCTCCCTTCTTACCACAAATCTTAAAATTTCTTAAATTTTGGACCGATTTGTGCGAAATTCGCTAACGCTTTCGCATCTCGGGTTGAAATATTTACAACATTTTCACATTCTGGTCGAAATTTCACGGAATTTCAGCCAAAATTAAAGAATTTTTAAGATTTATGGTCACCGTACTCCCGCCTTCTTACCATAAATCTTAAAAATCCTTAAATTTTGGGCCGATTTGCGTGAAATTTGCTAACACTTTCGCATCTCGGGTTAAAATATTTACAACATTTTCACATTCTGGTCGACATTTCACGGAATTTCGGCTAAAATTTAAGAATTTTTAAGATTTATGGTCACCGTACTCCCCCCTTCTTACCATAAATCTTAAAAATTCTTAAATTCTGGACCGATTTGCGTGAAATTCGCTAACACTTTCGCATCTCGGGTTGAAATATTTACAACATTTTCACATTTTGGTCAAAATTTCACGAAATTTCGGCCAAAATTTAAGAATTTTTAAGATTTATGGTCACCGTACTCCCCCCTTCTTACCATAAATCTTAAAAAATCTTAAATTTTGGACCGATTTGCGTGAAATTCGCTAACATTTTCGCATTTCAGGTTGAAATATTTACAACATTTTCACATTCTGGTCGAAATCTCACGGAATTTCGGCTAAAATTTAAGAATTTTTAAGATTTATAGTCACCGCACTCCCGCCTTCTTACCATAAATCTTAAAAATCCTTAAATTTTGGACCAATTTGCGTGAAATTCGCTAACACTTTCGCATCTCGGGTTGAAATATTTACAACATTTTCATATTCTGGTCGAAATTTCACGGAATTTCGGCTAAAATTTAAGAATTTTAAAGATTTATGGTCACCGTACTCCCGCGTTCTTACTATAAATCTTAAAAATCCTTAAATTTTGGACCAATTTGCGTGAAATTCGCTAACACTTTCGCATCTCAGGTTGAAATATTTACAACATTTTCACTTTCTGGTCGAAATCTCACGAAATTTCGGCCAAAATTTAAGAATTTTTAAGATTTATGGTCACCGTACTCCCCCCTTCTTACCATAAATCTAAAAATTTCTTAAATTTTGGACCGATTTGTGCGAAATTCGCTAACACTTTCGCATCTCGGATTGAAATATTTACAACATTTTCACATTCTGGTCGAAATTTCACGGAATTTCAGCCAAAATCTAAGAATTTTTAAGATTTATGGTCACCGTACTCCCTCCTTCTTACCATAAATCTTAAAAATTCTTAAATTTTGGACCGATTTGCGTGAAATTCGCTAACACTTTCGCATCTCGGGTTGAAATATTTACAACATTTTCACATTCTGGTCGAAATTTCATGGAATTTCGGCCAAAATTTAAGAATTTTTTAGATTTATGGTCACGTACTCCCCCCTTCTTACCATAAATCTTAAAAATTCTTAAATTTTGGACCGATTTGCGTGAAATTCGCTAACACTTTCGCATCTCGGCTTGAAATATTTACAACATTTTCACAATCTGCTCGAAATTTCACGGAGTTGCGGTTAAAATTTAAGAATTTTTAAGATTTATGGTCACCGTACTCCCCCCTTCTTACCGTAAATCTTAAAAATTCTTAAATTTTTGACCGATTTGTGTGAAATTCGCTAACACTTTCGCATCTCGGGTTGAAATATTTACAACATTTTCACATTCTGGTCGAAATTTCACGGAATTTCGGCTAAAATTTAAGAATTTTCAAGATTTATGGTCACCGTACTCCCACCTTCTTACCATAAATCTTAAAAATCCTTAAATTTTGGACCGATTTGCGTGAAATTCGCTAACACTTTCGCACGTCGGGTTGAAATATTTACAACATTTTCACATTCTGGTCGAAATTTCACGAAATTTCGGCCAAAATTTAAGAATTTTTAAGATTTATGGTCACCGTACTCCCCCCTTCTTACCATAAATCTTAAAAATTCTTAAATTTTGGACCGATTTGCGTGAAATTCGCTAACACTTTCGCATCTCGGCTTGAAATATTTACAACATTCTCACATTCTGCTCGAAATTTCACGGAGTTTCGGCTAAAATTTAAGAATTTTTAAGATTTATGGTCACCGGACCTCCCCCCTTCTTACCATAAATATTAAAAATTCTTAAATTTTGGACCAATTTGCGTGAAATTCGCTAACACCCTGTATATATGACGATCATAATTGACTTTTTTTTTTCATCGTCAAGTTTTTAATTTATAATTTCTATAACTATAGATTCACTATTTAATGATTTTTTTTAATACATTCCAAACGTTTTTGTTTATGATTGCAAATTGCTAATGTCTGACACATAAGCGCTATTTTTTTTAAATTTGTGTATCCACGTGTGGATATTATATATATATATATATATATATATATATATATATATATATATATATATATAATATAAAACCGAGTTACGGCTCTTTTTGGCCTCATGTGATTGATGTACCTACAATATATAATGTTCATAGAAATATAAAAAAATTGCGTTACAAAATATACAAACCGTTTATTAAAGAATGCTTTCCTTTTCATGGCACCATTTGTTTAATATACAAAAGATTTGTTATTGTATTCATTCGTAAAATTCGGCGGCACACTTCAAGAATCTCGCATACTAAAGCACCGCGGCACCGTGGTGAATAATCACTGACCTAGAGCTTGGGCCAAACTAATTTTCTTGTGAGAGTGAAGATGAAAAACTTACTTAATTGTAATTGTCAAATTTATTTGCTTTAAAATCTACCTTTGTATATAATTTATTATCCTATCTGGTTACACAAACTGTTTGTTGTCACACCACTTAAACAATGACCGTTCTTATCAACAAGCTGTAATAGCAAGCAATTTAATGTTTCGTATGTCTGCAGTGATTCATTCAGCAAGGTCTTGCAAAATAAGATTCTTACTATTTTGGGTTTTATACGAAATATAGTTTCTTGTTTTCATTTTGACAAATATATATATATATATATATATATATATATATATATATATATATATATATATATTTATATATAAACAATCATTGTATGCTACCTATCAATAGTCTTTAAGGTGCTAATAAAAAAACACGAAAACCGTTTTTCGATATCTCTTTCTCACTTTTGGTTCATTTAATCAATTTTCCATTTCCCCATGACGAATTTATAATAGCTCATTTCCAATTAGCATACATACAAATTAACTAACACCAGTCTTCCTGATCGCAGCCAACAATGTTTACGCGCCCATTAATTCACCATAAACTAATCGCAAAGTATTCGGTTCTATTTCGCTTCCTCCATATACAGGCACGCGAAATTTCACCATCGTCGCTCTATATTACAAAACACTGCACTTCCTGTTTTCCGCAAAGAGTGAAAACGGGGCAGATTTTTCTCGCGGCGCGCAAACAAATGTAAATCATTCGAAAGTTATCGGCCGCAAATGTACCAGGGATCGTTTTCAGTGCGAGCCCCCCCTCTAGTTATGCGTAGACAAAAAAGGTGTCGGCGAAAACATGCTATAACATTGATTTACCGATATGATTATCATATTTATGGAACGGTTTCGGTTTCAACAGCGGCAGCCGCTTTAATTGCCGATTAGTAATGAATTAATCTGCGATTCGAATGAACATAAATTAACTTCCTCTAAAACATATAAAATTAAATTAATATTAATTAGTGCGTTTATAACGGATGTTGGATGGTGGTGCGACATAAAGGTGGTACAGTTTAAAATTATAATTAAATATAAGGTACATATGTATATAAGTATAGTATTTATAAACAATATGTCTACCTAAGTATGTAATAATGTTGCGACATTGATATGTTTTCAAAACAAACGATGTTTTACTCAAAAGTCGATTGTTTTTGTTATCAATGTATTTAAATTAATATATCTAAATCTCTTAATTAAAACATTTATGCATACATAATGTTTCTTGATATTCTTTTTCTATGTTCCTTGGTGTTTTTTATATTTCATGTTGTTTCTTGTTGTTTTTCTGGAGTTAATTGTGTTTTTAGGAGGGTTGATTGTTTTTCTGGAGTTAATTGTGGTTTTAGGAGGGTAGATTGTTTTTTTTTGTGTTTATTAGGGCTTTTCTGGGATTTCTCATGTTTTTAATTAGAACTTTTCTGGGAGGTTCTCATGTTTTAATGGAGTTAATTGGGGGTTTTCAGATTCGAATCAAAGTTTCGAATTTTCCCACGGTCACGATTTACTTCCCACGCCAAACTATCGTAATACCTACTAAAGCGTGCTCAGTATTATTTTGTATTAAAGGACATTTTTTATTCAATTTTATTTTAATTTGACTATCCTGCACCGAATTTATAAAAGAGGAATTATATTTATAAATAAAATTTTGATATTTTTGCATTTAAAGTGGGTTTCTCTGAAGTTAGAGGTATATATCTATATTTAAAATATGTATATATCTATCTTTATAACTGTCAGCCCTCAGGATGTTCAACCTTTCCACCAGGTATATAATACGTTTCATAATATGTTTCATATTGTTTCTTGTTGTTTTTCTGGAGTTAATTTTGGTTTTAGGAGGGTAGATTGTTTTTTTTTGGTTAATTGGGGCTTTTCTGGGATTTCTCATGTTTTTAATTAGAGCTTTTCTGGGAAGATCTCGTGTTTTAATGGAGTTAATTGGGGTTTTTCAGATTCGAATCAAAGTTTCAAATTTTCCCACGGTCACGATTTACTTCCCACGCCAAACTATCGTAATACCTACTAAAGCGTGCTCAGTATTATTTTGTATTAAAGGACATTTTTTATTCAATTTTATTTTAATTTGACTATCCTGCACCGAATTTATAAAAGAGGAATTATATTTATAAATAAAATTTTGATATTTTTGCATTTAAAGTGGGTTTCTCTGAAGTTAGAGGTATATATCTATATTTAAAATAGGTATATATCTATCTTTATAACTGTCAGCCCTCAGGATGTTCAACCTTTCCACCAGGTATATAATACGTTTCATAATATGTTTCATGTTGTTTCTTGTTGTTTTGCTGGAGTTAATTTTGGTTTTAGGAGGGTAGATTGTTTTTTTTTTTGGTTAATTGGGGCTTTTCTGGGATTTCTCATGTTTTTAATTAGGGCTATTCTGGGAGGTTCTCATGTTTTAGTGGAGTTAATTGGGGTTTTTCAGATTCGAATCAAAGTTTCGAATTTTCCCACGGTCACGATTTACTTCCCACGCCAAACTATCGTAATACCTACTAAAGCGTGCTCAGTATTATTTCGTATTAAAGCACATTTTTTATTCAATTTTATTTTAATTTGACTATCCTGCACCGAATTTATAAAAGAGGAATTATATTTATAAATAAAATTTTGATATTTTTGCATTTAAAGGGGGTTTCTCTGAAGTTAGAGGTATATATCTATATTTAAAATAGGTATATATCTATCTTTATAACTGTCAGCCCTCAGGATGTTCAACCTTTCCACCAGGTATATAATACGGTTAATAATATGTTTCTTGTTGTTTTTCTGGAGTTAATTGTGGTTTTAGGAGGGTTGATTGTTTTTTTTTTGGGGTTAATTGGGGCTTTTCTAGGATTTCTTATGTTTTTATTTAGAGCTTTTCTGGGAGGTTCTCGTGTTTTAATGGAGTTAATTGGGGTTTTTCAGATTCGAATCAAAGCTTCGAATTTTCCCACGGTCACGATTTACTTCCCACGCCAAACTTTCGTAATACCTACTAAAGCGTGCTCAGTATTATTTTGTTTTAAAGCACATTTTTTATTCAATTTTATTTTAATTTGACTATCCTGCACCGAATTTATAAAAGAGGAATTATATTTATAAATAAAATTTTGATATTTTTGCATTTAAAGGAGGTTTCTCTGAAGTTAGAGGTATATATCTATATTTAAAATAGGTATATATCTATCTTTATAACTGTCAGCCCTCAAGATATTCAACCTTTCCACCAGGTATATAATACGTTTCATAATATGTTTCATGTCTTTTTTTGTTCTTTTTCTGGAGTTAATTTTGGTTTTAGGAGGGTTGATTGTTTTTTTTTGGGTTAATTGGGGCTTTTCTGGGAGATCTCATGTTTTTAATTAGAGCTTTCCTGGGAGGTTCTCGTGTTTTAATGGAGTTAATTGGGGTTTTTCAGATTCGAATCAAAGTTTCGAATTTTCCCACGGTCACGATTTACTTCCCACGCCAAAGTATCTTAATACCTACTAAAGCGTGGTCAGTATTATTTTGTATTAAAGCACATTTTTTATTCAATTTTATTTTAATTTGACTATCCTGCACCGAATTTATAAAAGAGGAATTATATTTATAAATAAAATTTTGATATTTTTGCATTTAAAGGGGGTTTCTCTAAAGTTAGAGGTATATATCTATATTTAGAATAGGTATATATCTATCTTTATAACTGTCAGCCCTCAGGATGATCAACCTTTCCACCAGGTATATAATACGTTTCATAATATGTTTCATGTTGTTTCTTGTTGTTTTTCTGGAGTTAATTTTGGTTTTAGGAGGGTAGATTATTTTTTTTTTGGGTTAATTGGGGCTTTTCTGGGAAATCTCATGTTTTTAATTAGAGCTTTTCTGGGAGGTTCTCGTGTTTTAATGGAGTTAATTGGCGTTTTTCAGATTCGAATCATAGTTTTGAATTTTCCCACGGTCACGATTTACTTCCCACGCCAAACTATCGTAATACCTACTAAAGCGTGCTCAGTATTATTTTGTATTAAAGCACATTTTTTATTCAATTTTATTTTAATTTGACTAGCCTGCACCGAATGTATAAAAGAGGAATTATATTTATAAATAAAATTTTGATATTTTTGCATTTAAAGGCGGTTTCTCTGAAGTTGGAGGTATATATCTATATTTAAAATAGGTATATATCTATCTTTATAACTGTCAGCCCTCAGGATGTTCAACCTTTCCACCAGGTATATAATACGTTTCATAATATGTTTCATGTTGTTTCTTGTTGTTTTTCTGGAGTTAATTTTGGTTTTAGGAGGGTAGATTGTTTTTTTTGTTTTGGGTTAATTGGGGCTTTTCTAGGATTTCTTTTTTTAATTAGAGCTTTTCTAGGAAGTTCTCGTGTTTTAATGTAGTTAATTGGGGTTTTTCAGATTCGAATCAAAGTTTCGAATTTTCCCACGGTCACAATTTACTTCCCACGCCAAAGTATCTTAATAGCTACTAAAGCGTGCTCAGTATTATTTTGTATTAAAGCACATTTTTTTATTCAATTTTATTTTAATTTGACTATCCTGCACCGAATTTATAAAAGAGGAATTATATTTATAAATAAAATTTTGATATTTTTGCATTTAAAGAGGGTTTCTCTGAAGTTAGAGGTATATATCTATATTTAAAATAGGTATATATCTATCTTTATAACTGTCAGCCCTCAGGATGTTCAACCTTTCCACCGGGTATATAATACCTGGTGGAAAGGTTGAACATCCTGAGGGCTGACAGTTATAAAGATAGATTCTTTTTTGCATCTAAAGGATTACACAAGTAAGCTTAGTTTTTAATTGTCGTTATACTAGTAATCTCAAAAATTCACACTCTGGTAGTACTGGAACCCATGTGCCTCGCTATCGTGACTAATTTATAATATTGGGTTCGAGTGTGAATTTTTGAGATTATTATTATTTAATTCGATAAATATGATGATTAAAAAAATAACTTCTATCTTTTATAGGGCTATCAGCCGTGAGGCTTTTCTGGTGATTATTTACTCAGATAGCTATATTTCGGTGAAATCCTTCTCACTTATAAAATATTCTTATTGGGACTAATCTCAAAAGGGCATTTTTTATAAATTTTATTTAAAGAGTTATATGTGTTTATTTTATATATTTATTACTTGTATCCCTGTAGATAAACCAATAAAGTATTATTATTAGAGAGATTATATCTCTGTGTCATTAGAAATTGTATATTGCTGTATTTGCCAATTTCAATTATTTGTTCTCTCTACATCGGATTTTCTGGTAAGGTGAACATTTTTTTAATTAACACATAAATAATGGCTTTTAATAGACACAGCCCGTATCTCGAATCGAAGAAATTGAATGATGCTCATAATATCTATGCCAATGGCACCAATAATGCACAAGTCGTGCGCTTGTGTAGACAACAAAATTGTTGGTGTTTGCAGACCGACTGTTTATCCCACGTACAATAACCGGCACGAAGGTTAATGGGTTGAAAAATCGCAATCGAATTGCGAGAAAGTATTTTGCATAATTTAATCGGTGTGGATATTGAGAAGACTTTTCACTCGATGCTACGAAATATATAGTAATAATAATATATTTATTTATTTAATTCTAAATTATTAAAGTAACAATAATAACTTAGCAACAAATTGAGTTAAGGCACATCTTCCAACACTAGTACTGTTAAGAACATTTACTGTGAAGAATCGTAAAACAGCGTACCTACGACATATCTTCAGAAGTACAAAATATAGCCTTCTAAAATTAATAATGGAGGGCTAGATAGAGGGTTGCCGTGGTCCAGGACGAAGGAAATGCTCCTGGTTAAAGAACATAAGGGACGGGACTGGCCTGGAGTCCCACTCATTGTTTATTAGAGCGTCACAAGACCGTGCGGAATTTGCCATGATTGTTGCCAACCTTCAGTAATGGAGGAGGCACCTAAAGAAGAAGATTAAGTCGTTTTATGAATTTTTAATACTTTAATTTTTGGATAAATTATACAGATATAAAAAAAACTTCTATCTTTTAGGGTGAGGCTTTTCCGCCGGTCAAGGGAGAAGCTCAGAGGAGTTTAATCACCCGGTATTTACCTTAACTTCACAGAACCCCTCTGAAAAACTGTGAAAGGTGATTCGCGTAAATTCGCTCCCCGCTGGGGATCGAAATCAGGCTCCCCAATGCTCAGTACGATATACTGATAAATATATCAGTATATCGTATTTTACAAGCCTTATAAAATATTATAAGGCTTCTAAAATTTGTCAGTCTGATCACTGTGTATAATTGTGTTTTTAGGCTAAAAAATTAAATTGGTTGAGAAGATCATTATATCCCTCAGGACAACAATCCGGACCATGCTCTATAATAATAGTGTTCTCAACCTTGATATATAAAGTACTATTATTAGTCCATCATAAGACACTTGAAAGTATATAATTAATGTCTTCATATCCCTCCCACGGATGGCGTAATGGAATACAGTACGCGTTATGCATTCACAAATATAAATTTCACTTGCTAAAAGGATTGCAAAAATCTCGCGAGCTGGAAAGCGCCCGGAGAATGCAGGAAGGACACCGCCTGACGACGCCCAGTGAAATTCTCGGATAAGCAACACAGTGTATCCAAGTTCTAGGTGAAAGAGCGCGTTTCCTCAAACTTTTCCGCGCGCATTTTTCTATTATTTATTCCGTCGTCGGCTGGTTTATTGCGTGCCCGATTGGGGCGACACTTTCACGCGCCGCGGTCTTCGTTTTGCGCGCACAGGATTTCTGGCGTTATTTACGAAAGGAAACAGATATTATAAAATCACCTGTTATTGATTGCAAATACAAACACGAAGTTAATCGCTGCTAATGCGGGATAAATTGTAATTATAAGAGAAATTCAGATGATAATTGTGTTATTTACATTAGAAATTATTTTGAATCGAATTGTTTTAAATATAATCAATCTTTATTGGGCCATCGACCTTTCTCGGCTTTATTTTATTTGTGAAGTTTATTTACAATCGAGCAATTGTATATATTTTCTCAGCATTTTGCTGTATAACATTCTCCAATCACGATTGTATTAAAATTGGCTTATTTAGGGGGAGGTGGTCAGAGACCTAAAAATTTTCATTTTTTCACTTATCATTTATCCTAGGGCATTATGGCCAACAGGATGAAGCCACAATACCAACAATAGGCGGTCGTCTAGTATAAAATATTGTCTAGTAGTGAAATATATGGGGCATAAGGGTGAAAAACTAAACGTTATAAGAACAAACATACCAAATACACTCCAAACAACAAAAATCAACGACACAGAAAGCACTTCAATAAAACCCGAATACGGCATACCGCAAGGAGCCAAGCTGCCACCTCTATTATATATACTATATACAAACAATATATATATATATATATATATATATATATATATATATATATATATAATGAGACGTTGCCGCGACAGCCGGAGACGTGGGTTCGATTCCCACCGGAGGGTGAAATTTTTAGAGTAATCTCATTAATTAGAATTCAGGAGCCTCCCATAGGCAATACCTATCACTTCAAACTATATATATATATATATATATATATATATATATATATAATGGCTGCATTTGATATAAAAACTTCTTTATAGATATCAAGGATTTTCCGCTGGCAGCGGGAGAAGCTCATAAAAATATTATTAAAAAAACACCTTACAATTATTCTAGTTTGAATAATTTATTTTATTATTGTCTTCCCAAGATTAAAATATCTCAGCAACCAATACTAATATTTAGAATTTCATGTAAAGCATCAATGTTCCAACCCATACGTGTTCTTAAGTCTTTCATAAACATTAAAATACTAATAAACATCATATAATGTTAGGGAAGACAGATATAATTCCTCATCAACTAATAGAAATATTTTCAGTTATTTCCGGCATCACAACAATGCACTAGTTCGTACATTTCCTGCTCAATATTATTTTTCGAATATGTGTGAATCGACTTTCGCCGACCGCATTGCGGTTTCATCTCTTGGCTCGCACAATCGTTGCGAGAAGACAGTATCACAATTCCCTGCTAATTGTAATTGTGCGACTATTTATTGTTGCAGTTTTAATTAATTCGTTAATTGGGTAATTATGGGTCATTAATTGCGTGTTTCTTACTATAAAACGCGCTGGGATCGGTGCGATTATTAGTGTGATAGGTTTGAAATGGTGGAAATGAATTTAATACTTGTGGTGTACTGTTAGCTATTGTTGATGCGAAAAATAATGCAGTTTATAATGAGAACATGTAAGGAGAATGAATATAATATTGATAAAAAATTGTATGCAATTTATAGCTGTACAATTTCACAGGAAGATTTATAAATTCTAACTGATCTGCATGTTGATTTAGGCCAGAATTGTGACCTACAGCAGTTTGCAGAGTGATTAATTTAATTTAATTATGATTGAATTATTCAGGTCTCTAATACATATAATAAATATGTACTAGATAAGCGGAATCTAAACGGGGTATTCTAAATATTCTTATATTATAATTGTTCTAGCCTCTATATGGCTACTCTTCTGAAAAAAAAAAAAAGAATATTGATACTCAAAGGTGCAAACAGAAATAATCTGAAATTTACTGAATGTGCACTTATAGGTATAATATAATTCTTATATTATAAAGGCACCAAACACAGGGAATATTTTAGAATATTGACAGTATTGATGGAATGAACAGAATACTGACGTTAATCCGAATAATTTGTAATGCAAGCAGAAGCGAGAATTATTGCGAGGCAAGCTTTTTTGGATTATGTTACGAATTTCATGCGATTATATATATATATATATATATATATATATATATATATATATATATATATATTTATATATATATGGATATATATATATATATATATATATATATATATATATATATATATAATCGCATGAAATTCGTAACATATTTGCGTCTTGGTATAAAACTCATAACATTTTGGCGCTCTGAGTTGAAATTTCAAGCAATTTCGGCCAAAATTATGAATTTTTAATATTTATTAACCCATGCCCTCCCTCCTTTGTGTTAATAAATCTTAAAAATTCTTAATTTTTTTACCAAATCACATGAAATTCGTGATATATTTGCGTCCTGGTATAAAATTCACATTTTAGCGTTCTCAGTTAAAATTTCAAGTAATTTCGTCAAAATTTAAGAATTTTTAAGATTTATTGACCCATGCTCTCCCCCCTATGGGTTAATAAATCTTAAAATACTTAAATTTTTGACCAAATCACATAACATTCGTAATATATTTGCGTCCTGGTATAAAATTCATAACATTTTTCTGATTTCAAATTTCAAGTAATTTCGGCCAACATTTAAGAATTTTTAAGATTTATTGACCCATGTACTACCCCTTAGGAAATCTTAAAAATTCTTAATTTTTGACCAAATCGCATGAAATTCGTAACATATTTGCGTCCTTGTTCATAAACATTTTGGCGCTCTGAGTTAAAATTTCAAGCAATATCGGCCAACATTTAACAATTTTTAAGATTTATTGACCCAAAGACTACCCCCTTAGGGTCAATAATCTTAAAAATTCTTAATTTTTTGACCAAATCGCATGAAATTCGTAACATATTTGCGTCCTGGTATAAAATTCATAACATTTTAGCGTTCTGAGTTGAAATTTCAAGCAATTTCAGCCAAAATTTAAGAATTTTTAAGAATGTTTGACCCCTGCTCTCCCCCCTTTGGGTTAATAAATCTTAAAAATGCTTAAATTTTTGACCAAATCACAAGAAATTCGTGACATATTTGCGTCCTGGTATAAAATTCATAACATTTTAGCGTTCTGAGTTGAAATTTCAAGCAATTTCGACCAAAATTTAAGAATTTTTAAGATTTATTGACCCATGCTCTCCTCTCCTATGGGTTAATAAATCTTTAAAATTCTTAAATTTTTGACCAAATCGCATGAAATTCGTGACATATTTGCGTTCTGGTATAAAATTCATAACATTTTGGCGCTCTGATTTGAAATTTCAGACAACATTTAAAAAAGTTTAAGATTTATTAACTCATCTACTACCCCTCTAGGGTCAATAAATCTTAAAAATTCTTAAATTTTTGACCAAATCCCATAAAATTCGTGACATATTTGCGTCCAGGTATAAAATTCATAACATTTTAGCGTTCAAGGTTGAAATTTCAAGCAATTTCGACCAAAATTTAAGAATTTTTAAGATTTATTGACCCATGTACTACCCCCGCTGGGTCAATAAATCTTAAAAATTCTTAATTTTTTGACCAAATCACATGCAATTCTTGAGATATTTGCGTTCTGGTATAAAATTCATAACATTTTGGCGCTCTGAGTTAAAATTTCAAGCAATATCGGCCAACATTTAACAATTTTTAAGACTTATTGACCCAAGTACTATCCCCTTAGGGTCAATAATCTTAAAAATTCTTAATTTTTTGACCAAATCGCATGAAATTCGTAACATATTTGCGTCCTGGTATAAAATTCATAACATTTTAGCGTTCTGAGTTGAAATTTCAAGCAATTTCGGCAAAAATTTAAGAATTTTTAAGAATTTTTGACCCATGCACTCCCCCCTTTTGGTTAATAAATCTTAAAAATTCTTAAATTTTTGACCACATCCCATGAAATTCGTGACATATTTGCGTCCTGGTATAAAATTCATAACATTTTAGCGTTATGAGTTCAAATTTCAAGCAGTTTTGCCCAAAATTTAAGAATTTTTAAGATTTATTGACCCATGCCCTCCCCCCTTTTGGTTAATAAATCTTAAAAATTCTTAAATTTTTGACCAAATCGCATGAAATTCGTAACATATTTGCGTCCTAGTGTAAAATTTATAACATTTTGACGCTCTGAGTTGAAATTTCAAGCAATTTCAGCCAACATTTAAAAAAATTTAAGATTTATTAACTCATGTAGTAACCCTTTAGGGTCAATAAATCTTAAAAAATCTTATTTTTTTTGAGTAAATCACATGAAAATCGTGACATATTTGCGTCCTGGTATAAAATTCATAATATTTTAGCGTTCTGTGTTGAAATTTCAAGCAATTTCGGCCAAAATTTAAGAATTTTTAAGATTTATTGACCCGTGGACTACTGGGTCAATAAATCTTAAAAATTCTTAAGTTTTTGACCAAATCGCATGCAATTCGGGACATATTTGCGTGCTGGTATAAAATTCATAACATTTTGGCGCTTTGAGTTGAAATTTCAAGCAATTTTAGCCAACATTTAAAAAAGTTTAAGATTTATTAACTCATGTACTGCCCCTCTAGGGTCAATAAATCTTAAAAATTCTTAAATTTTTGACCAAATCACATGAAATTCGTAACATATTTGCGTTCTGGTACAAAATTCATAACATTTTAGCGTTTTGAGTTGAAATTTCAAGCAATTTCGGCCAAAATTTAAGAAGTTTTAAGATTTATTGACCCATGCCTTCCCCCTTTGGGTTAATAAATCTTAAAAATTCTTAAATTTTTGACCAAATCACATGAAATTCGTAACATATTTGCGTCCTGGTATAAAATTCATAACATTTTGGCGTTCTGAGTTGAAATTTCAAGCAATTTCGGCCAAAATTTAAGAATTTTTAAGATTCATTGACCCATCTCTCCCCTCTTTGGCTTAATAAATCTTAAAAATTCTTAAATTTTGGACCAAATCACATGAAATTCGTGACATATTTGCGTTCTGGTATAAAATTCATAACATTTTAGCGTTCTGAGTTAAAATATCAAGCAATTTCGGCCAAAATTTAATAATTTTTAAGATTCATTGACCCATGTACCCCCTTAGGGTCAATAAATCTTAAAAATTCTTAAATTTTGGACCAAATCACATGAAATTCGTGACATATTTCTGTCCTGGTATAAAATTCATAAAATGTTAGCGTTCTGAGTTAAACTATCAAGCAATTTCGGCCAACAGTCATTTTTTTAAAGATTTATTGACTCATGTACTACCCCTTTAGGGTCAATAAATCTTAAAAATTCTTAAATTTTTGACCAAATCACATGAAATTTGTGATATATTTGCGTCCTGGTATAAAATTCATAAAATTTCGGCGAGTTAAACTTTCAAGCAATTTCGGCCAAAATTTAAAAAAAATTAATATTTATTGACTCATGTACTGCCTCTGTAGGGTCAATAAATCTTAAAAATTCTTAAATTTTTGACCAAATCGCATGAAATTCGTAACATATTTGCGTCCTGGTATAAAATTCATAACATTTTGCTCTGAGTTGAAATTTCAAGCAATTTCGGCCAACATTTAAGAATTTTTAAGATTTATTGACTCATGTACTACCCTTTAGGGTCAATAAATCTTAAAAATTCTTAAATTTTTGACCAAATCACATGAAATTCGTGACATATTTGCGTTCTGGTATAAAATTCATAACATTTTAGCGTTCTGAGTTGAAATTTCAAGCAATTTCGGCCAACATTGATTTTTTTAAAGATTTATTGACTCCTGTACTACCCCTTTAGGGTTAATAAATCTTAAAAATTCTTAAATTTTTGACAAAATCACATGATATTCGTGACATATTTGGGCCCTGGTATAAAATTCATAACATTTTGGCACTCTGAGTTGAAATTTCAAGTAATTTCGGCCAAAATTTAAGGATTTTAGAGATTCATTGACCCATGTACTACCCTCCTAGGATCAATAAATCTTAAAAATTCTTAAATTTTTGACCATATCACATGAAATTCGTGTCATATTTGCGTCCTGGTATAAAATTCATAACATTTTGGCGCTCTGAGTTAAAATTCCAAGCAATTTCGGCCAAAATGTAAGTATTTTTAAGATTTATTGACCCATGCCCTCCCCCCTTTTGGTTAATAAATCTTAAAAATTCTTAAATTTTTGACGAAATCGCATGAAATTCTTAACATATTTGCGTCCTGGTGTAAAATTTATAACATTTTGACGCTCTGAGTTGAAATTTCAAGCAATTTAGGCCAACATTTAGGAATTTTTAAGATTTATTGACCCATGCACTCCCCAATTTGGGTTAATAAATCTTTAAAATTCTTAAATTTTTGACCAAATCGCATGAAATTCGTAACATATTTGTGTCCTGGTATAAAATTCATAACATTTTGCTCTGAGTTGAAATTTCAAGCAATTTCGGCCAACATTTAAGAATTTTTAAGATTTATTGACTCATGTACTACCCTTTAGGGTCAATAAATCTTAAAAATTCTTAAATTCTTGACCAAATCACATGAAATTCGTGACATATTTGCGTCCTGGTATAAAATTCATAACATTTTGGCGCTCTGAGTTGAAATTTCAAGCAATTTCGGCCAAAATTTAAGAATTTTTATGATTTATTGACCCATACACTACGCCTTAGGGTCAATAAATCTTAAAAATTCTTAAATTTTTGACCAAATCACATGAAATTCGTGACATATTTGCGTTCTGGTATAAAATTCATAATATTTTAGCGTTCAAAGTTGAAATTTCAAGTAATTTCGGCCAACATTTAAGAATTTTTAAGATTTATTGACCCATGCACTCCCCCATTCGGGTTAATAAACCTTAAAAATTCTTAAATTTTTGACCAAATCGCATGAAATTCGTAACATATTTGCGTCCTGGTATAAAATTCATAACATTTTGGCGCTCTGAGTTGAAATTTCAAGCAATTTCGGCTAAAATTTAAGAATTTTAAGATTTATTGACCCATGACCTCCCTTCTTTGGGTTAATAAATCTAAAAAATTCTTAAATTGTTGACCAAATCACATGAAATTCGTGACATATTTGCGTCCTGGTATAAAATTCATAACATTTTATCGTTCTGAGTTAAAATTTCAAGCAATTTCGGCCAACATTTAAGAATTTTTATGATTTATTGACCCATGTACAACCCCTTAGGGTCACTAAATCTTAAAAAATCTTAAATTTTGACGATATCGCATGAAATTCCTGACATTTTCGTATCCTGGTATAAAATTCATGACATCTTGGCGTTCTGGATTGAAATTTCAAGCAATTTCTGCAAAAATTTAAGAATTTTTAAGATTTATTGACCCAAAGAGGGGAGGACAATATATCTTAAAAATTCTTAAATTTTTGCAGAAATTGCTTGAAATTTCAGTCCAGAACGCCAAAATGTCATATACCAGGATACGAAAATGTCAGGAATTTTATGCGATATCGTCAAAATTTAAGAATTTTTAAGATTTAGTGACCCAAAGAAGGAGAGCATGGGTCTATAAATCTTAAAATTTCTTAGATTTTCACCGAAATTGCTTGAAATTTCAACTCAGAGCGTGAAAATGTTATGAATTTTATACCAAGACGCAAATATGTTACGAATTTCATGCGATTTGGTCAAAAATTTAAGAATATTTAAGATTTATTGACCCTAAGGGGGTAGTACATGGGTCAATAAATCTTAAAAATGCTTAAATGTTGGCCGAAATGACTTGAAATTTCAAATCAGAGCGCCAAAATGTTATGAATTTTATACCATAACGCAAATATGTCACGAATTTCATGTGATTTGGTCAAAAATTTAAGAATTTTTAAGATTTGTTGACCCTAAGGGGTAGTACATGAGTCAATAAATCTTAAAAATTCTTAAATGTTGGCCGAAATTACTTGAAATTTCAAATCAGAGCACCAAAATGTTATGAATTTTATACCAACAATATAATATTCAATTGAATTTCAAATGTTATTGCCAAGAATGATTTCTATAAAAAAAATCTCCACCGTCTTGAAAGGTTGTCAATTGTCTAGCACCTCGAAGAGAGGTGAAAATATGAATATCTTCTCGGCGCAAATAAAAACGTCAAGCCGTTAAGAATTTTCACTTTTGTCCCCATAGTTGAAATCACTGACGATGTTTAATTAGACAATAAAACGTGTTTTTCTCGTGGCCTAATAAATTATGCCTCCCTGTCGGCTGCATGCCTCTAATTCGCATGAAATTACAAATTAATCTCGCTAGCATCTCGACAGAATTGCATTGAAATAAAAAGTTCTGCGAGCGCACGCACTAGAATTCTATGTGAGAGCCAACAAATTCATTCACGCGCTATGTTATCATCATGAAACTTATTTTTCTTAGTAAGGACTTATACTTATTAAGTAATAAAACTAACTACAGGTAAACATAGATGAATAATAAATTAATACTAGGTGAGATTTCCATTTTAATACGGCGTATGATCAACTATATCGCAACCTCGTCTAAGCCCGTATACTTTACCTCTTAAAATAATAACAAAAGTATTGTTGTGCTCTAGTATAACTAACAATAAAACTGAATGTCGAGATTTGAACATGAAATTTAAATATCGAAATATAAAAATATTGGCTTTTAACAGGAATTACACGTTTTTTTTATATAAATTATAAAGATTATGTATTTTTTAGAGAGATAATCCTTGATTTCTAAGCATAAACTAATTTCCTAGCATAATCAAAATTTAGAAAAAAAAAATTGGCTTTTATCAAGAATTACACGTTTTTTATATAAATTATAAAGATTATGTGTTTTTAGAGAGATAATCCTTGATTTCTAAGCATAAACTAATTTCCTAGTATGAGATTCAATCAAAATTCAGAAATACTATGTTATCAGGTCAATGTTTATACGAAGTTGATTTGTGGTGACTGAGGAAAAATATGTAATGATCGCCAAGCGAGATATAATCTGGCTAATCTGGCTATATTTATTTATTGGCGAAATTGAAGTACAAATTGCACGGGCATGGGAAGGTCGTGAGATGGGAAAGTAATGAACGCTGTTGCCCCACTAAAACGGAAACTGTTACACACCTGTGCGACCAGCAGAGGCTGCGTTTTATTTATATATTGTATGGTTACATTTGTGCTCAATCTGTTCCACGTAAAGGATTAATATCAATTAGTGGCAGTAGATTAATATGCATTCCAACAAGTAATTAAAATGCAAATTTCTTGTAATATGTTATTAACATTAATAATAATCCAACGGATCAAAATTCAATTACAAGACAACAATTTAAATATATATATATATATATATATATATATTATTCGTATTCGAATGATAATAGTAATAATTTTCTTCTTTTGACTTGAAGATAACTTTACCCCAAACATTTGTTACAAGCTGTAAGCCATTATGTATATATATATATATATATATATATATATATATATATATATATATATATATATATTATTCATTCGTATTCGTATTCGAATAATAATAATACTAATTATTTTCTTTTTTTGACTTGAAGATAACTTTACCCCAAACTTGTGTTACAAGCTAAAGGTTATTTTGGTCTTACAATCTCCGTTATGTAGTACAAACAAATTATTACTTGTCCATATTTGTTCGAAAAAATAAAAATCGATTTACACCTAGTCTCTAACAATTACTAATTTCATAACTACATGTTCATGTTTTAATGATTATTGTACTGGATTACACAGTACACGTAGCTGTATTACATTGTACGGAAATGATCTATACGGATATAGCAATGCGTACAATTAATCCATGCAAATTAGTCTGCACAGATGCCTTATTAAAGGAAAGCTTTGTGGCCGGCTTCAATAAAGTAGAAACGCGTTGTGTAACTAACGTTCCTTTTATTTCCAATTTACTATTCATTACAAACAAAATATAAATCATATTCTGATGGGAATGCAATTTCGGTTACAGGATGAGTCCAGACAGTGAAAGCTCGTTGCGGCTAATGCATAGAAAATTACTCATTGTTCCCTAACGATACGGAAACGATCAATGAATTTTAATAAATTCCGGAATACATATATTATACTAACGTCTACAAGTCTTCAGTGTTCATTATCAATCAATTTGTTTCAAATACTTGTTCCTCAGCATCTTTTGCAGTTCTATCAGCTCTGTCTTTACCGTGCCCGTCTGAATTTGTGTGTGTATATATGTCTGTCTGTCTGTATGTATATATGCCTGTCTGTCGTTCTCTATTACACATACATCAAAAGAGGAGGTACGTGGCCAACAACCAGGACTGAATTGATGGAACCATACAGAATTTTTTTCGAAAACTTTCTTAAAAACATTAATTTTGTTATATGTAACGTAATATACAAACTCTTTATATGATAAGCATGTAGTACTATCTTGTAGTGGAGCATGTTGAAAATAATAAATATAAAATATACATACAAACACACAAACAGACATACATACATGCATACAGATAGACAGGCAGACAGACATAAATGGATGACAGAATTAAATAACGTATATACATTTCAGTGATATAGCAAATTTTTGTATATAATCTTGTAGTATTATTTTTTTTAATCACAATCTAGTTACTCTTTGTAACTAGTTTTTTTTAGCTAACCTCCATGGTTAATTAATCTCAAAATTTTACACTGGAAAGCATAAATGGATGACATAATTATGTATGCACATTTGAGTGATATAGCAATTTTTGTATAAAATCCTGTAGTATTTAAATTTACAAATGATACACAACATCTTTTCAAAATGTTTTATTATGTTATTCAAATTGTATACGATAGTAATCCATAGTCAGATTGTACACCCTTTGGCAATTGATTCACGAAACCTCGTCGAACAACGGAAATTTCTTCTAGTAAAATAGTAATACAAAAAAATATGTGCTGTACATATATGTAGTGTACCTTTTTTGCACCTCCGTTACACTAGCATCCGCCTCCATTTCCTCATAATTCGCAGTGCGTCCCGCGGCACTCACCGCCGCCGCCGCAGTAGTGTCACCCGGGCCAGGTAGCTGCCCGCCCCCGGGTGCATATTCATCCGCTCCATGCGGGCGTTTCTGGTCGTAATGATATGTATTTCAGCGAGCACACCGATCCGCACCCGCGACAGGACGCATTCCTGCTGCTACCGCCGTACCCACGCCGCCGCCGCACCGCTCAGCAGGACCCCGACTGAGCGTTCCCGCCGCCTAGCCGCCGGCACGACCTACCCCAACATCGCAGGGGAGCGAAATCGATAACCCAATTTCAGGAGCGGATCTCTGCATAAGTGGGTCTAGATTTTCGCTCGATTTGCTTCACCCTCGCGTGAAATCTAAAGGCGGCTTTACACATAACGAATTTTCTTATATTTTTGTTAGATAAATCAGTATAATATTAATTCTAAAGGTTAAATCGCAAATTATTAAATATTTCAAAAAATCCTTGTTGGATATTTTTCAAACTTGTCTAATGCATTAGTAATATATTAATCTATCCATTAAAATTAGTCTAATGCATTAGCAATATATTAATTTATATTAAATTTATAATCAAAAATTAAAAAATTAAAAGATTTTGTATGGTTAAATCGCAAATTAGTAAATATTTCAATAAAACCCTTGATGGAGATTTTTCAAACTTCCCTAATGCATTAGTAATATATTAATCTATCCATTAAAATTAGTCTAATGCATTAGCAATATATTAATTTATCCATTAAATTTATAATCAAAAATTAAAAGAATAAAAGATTTTGTATGGTTAAATCGTAAATTAGTAAATATTTCAATAAACCCTTCATGGATATTTTTCAAACTTCTCTAATGCATTAGTAATATATTAATCTATCCATTAAAATTAATCAAAAATTACGGGATTCGTGCTATTTAATGCCAAAGTCGGTATTTCATAAAAATACGATTTTGTCTGTTTGAACTGTAAATTTATAAATATTACAAATTTTTAACTAGTACAATTTGTAATATTTATAAATTTACAGTTCAAATAGACAAAATCGTATTTTTTTATGAAATACCGACTTTGGTATTAAATAGCACGAACCCCGTAATTTTTTAATATAAATTTAATGGATAGATTAATATATTACTAATGCATTAGACAAGTTTGAAAAATATCCATCAAGGATTTGTTGAAATATTTACTAATTTGCGATTTAATCATACAAAATCGCATTTTTATGATATGCTAACTTTAGCATTAAATTGCACGAAAACTAGTAAACCCCTAAATTGCGATTATGACTTTAACTAATATATTACTAATGCATTAGAGGAGTTAGAAAAATATCCATCGAGAGTTTTTTGAAATATTTACAAATTTGCGGTTCAGCCATGAATGATAGTATTTATATAAAATACTGACTTTGGCATTAAATAGCACGAAAACTAACAACACCATCATTTGTGATTATGGCTTTAATGGATAGATTAATATATTGGTAATACAATAGACGAGTTGGAAAAATATTCATCGAGGGTCTTTTGAAATATTTACAAATTGACGGTTCAATCATACAAAATTGTATTTTTAATGATTGACATTAAATAGACCGAAAATTAGCAACTATTTTTACAGAGAGTTGCCGACCAGAAAAACTTTTGAAAAAATAGACGCAGCAACCCCCATAATTTGTGATTAATGGTTAAATTAATATATTACTAATGCATTTGATTTACCACCACCCCCGGATAGATACGGCCCTGCTGTCATACAAATCATGTGATAAAATATATTTTGTTTCAAACAGCTATAACTCATAATTAAAAACAATATCACGAGTATATTTTTTTTCCTTATTACGAACTTTATTAAATACATTCATAGTAAATTTCAGAATTGTAGCTCCAAAAGTATGTACTTTATGATTGTATTTGCCTATAGTAGTCACTGTCATGCAAATCATATGATAAAAAATATTTTGTTTCAAATTGCTATAACTCACGATTAAATAATATAACACTAGTGTTAATTTTGTTTCCTTATTACCTACTTTATTAAGTACATTCATAGCAAATTTCAAAATTGTAGCTGCAAAAGTACGTACTTTATGATTTTATTTGTCTCCAGTAGTCACTGTCATGCAAATCATGTAATAAAAACTATTCTGTTTCAAACAGTTATAACTCGCGATTAAATAATATAACACAATTGTTAATTATTTTCCTTATTACCAACATTATTAATTATATTTATAGCAAATTTCAGAATTGTAGCTACAAATATATACACTTTATGATTTTAATTGTCTACAGTTGTCACTATCATGCAAATCATGTGATAAAAACTATTCTGTTTCAAACAGTTATAACTCGCGATTAGATAATATAACACAAGTGATATTTTGTTTCCTTTTTACCAACATTATTAAATATATTCATAGCAAATTTCAAAATAGTAGCTACAAATATACACACTTTATGATTTTATTTGTCTACAGTTGTCACTATCATGCAAATCCTGTGATAAAAATATTTTGTTTCAAACAGCTATAACTCTCGACTAAAAAATATAACACGAGTGTTAATATTTTTCCTTATTAACAGCTTTATTAAAAATATTTATAGCAAATTTCAGAATTGTAACTACAAAAGTACGTACTTTATGATTTTATTTGTCTCCAGTAGGCACTGTCATGCAAATCATGTGATAAAAACTATTCTGTTTCAAACAATTATAACTCGCGATTAGATAATATAACACAAGTAATTTTTTCTTTTCTTATTACTAACATTATTAAATATCTTCATAGCAAATTTGAGAATTGTAGCTACAAATATACACACTTTATGATTTTATTTGTCTACAGTTGACACTATCATGCAAATCATGTGATAAAAATATTTTGATTCAAACAGCTATAACTCGCGATGAAATAATATAACCCCAGTGTCAACTATTTTTCTTATTGCCTACTTTATGAAGTATATTCATAGCAAATTTCAGAATTGTAGATACAAAAGTACACACTAAGATTTTATTTGTCTACAGTTGTCACTGTCATACAAATCATGTGATCAAAATAATTTATTTCAAACAGCTATAACTCGCGATTAAATAATATAACACGAGTGTTAATTTTTTTCCTTATTACCAACTTTATTATATATATATATATGTATATATATATATATATATATATATATATATATATATATATATATTGATAGCAAATTTCAAAATTGTAGCTGTAAAAGTACGTACTTTATGATTTTATTTGTCTCTAGTAGTCACTGTCATGCAAATCATGTGATAAAAACTATTCTGTTTCAAACAGTTATAACTCGCGATTAAATAATATAACACAAGTGTTAATTTTTTTTTCTTATTACCGACATTATTAAGTATATTTATAGCAAATTTCAAAATTGTAGCTACACATATACAAACTCTATGATTTTATTTGTCTACAGTTGTCACTATCATACAAATCATGTGATAAAAATATTTTGATTCAAACAGCTATAACTCGCGATTAAATAATATAACCCCAGTGTCAATTATTTTTCTTATTACCTACTTTATTAAGTATATTTAAAGCAAATTTCAGAATTGTAGCTACAAAAGTACACACTTTAAGATTTTATTTGTCTACAGTTGTCACTGTCATACAAATCATGTGATCAAAATATTTTGTTTCAAACAGCTATAACTCGCGATTAAATAAAATAACACGAGTGTTAATTTTCTTCCTTATTACCTACTTTATTAAGTACATTTATAGCAAATTTCAGAATTGTAGATACAAAAATACATACTTTATGATGTTATTTGTCTATAGTAGTCACTGTCATGCAAATCATGTGTGTAACTCGCGATTAAATAATATAACACGAGTGTTAATTTTTTTCCTTATTACCAACTTTATTATATATATTGATAGCAAATTTCAAAATTGTAGCTGTAAAAGTATGTACTTTATGATTTTATTTGTCTATAGTAGTCACTGCCATGCAAATCATACGATAAACAATATTTTGTTTCAAACAGCTATAACTCGCGACTAAAAAATATAACACTCGTGTTATTTTTTTTCCTTATTACCAACTTTATTAAATAGTTTTGTTTCAGAATTGTAGCTATAAAAATACACACCTTAATATTTTATTTTTTCTACAGTAGGCACTGTCATGCAAATCATGCGATAAAGAATATTTTGTTTTAAACAGCTATAATTCGCGATTAAATAATATAACACGAGTGCTATGTTATTGTTTTTATTACCGACTTTTTGAATATATTCATAACAAATTTCAGAACTATAGCTGCAAAAGTACGTACTTTATGATTTTATTTATTTACTGTAGTCACTGTCATGGAAGTTATGTCATCGTTTCAAATTTGCTATAACTCGCGATTAAATAATATAACACGAGTGTAATTTTATTTGATTATTACCTACTTTATTAAGTACATTCATAGCAAATTTGAGAATGGTAGCTACAAAAGTACGTACTTTATGATTGTATTTGTCTGCAGTAGTCACTGTAATGCAAATCATCAGCTATAACTCGCGATTAAATAATATAACACGAGTGTCAATTTTTTTTCTTATTACCTACTTTTTTGAGTACATTCATAGCAAATTTCAGAACTATAGCTACAAAAGTACGTACTTTATGATTTTATTTGTCTATTGTACTCACTGTCATGCAAACCATGTGTTAAAAAATATTTTGTTTCAAATTGCTATAACTCGCGATTAAATAATATAACACGAGTGTAATTTTGTTTTCTTATTACCTACTTTATTAAGTACATTTATAGCAAAATTCAGAATTATAGCTACAAAAGTACACACTTAATGATTTTATTTGTCTATAGTAGTCACTGTCATGCAAATCATGTGATAAAAAATATTTTGTTTCAAACAGCTATAACTCGCAACTAAAAAATATAACACGGGTGTTAATTTTTTTCCTTATTGCCAACTTTATTAAATAGTTTTGTAGCAAATTTCAGAATTGTAGCTACAAAAATACACACTTTATGATTATATTAGTCTACTGTAGTCACTGTCATGCAAAACAAGTGATAACGAATATTTAGTTTCAAACACCTATAACTCGCGATTGAATAATATAACACTTGTGTCAATTTTTTTCCTAATTACCAACTTAATTAAGTACATTCATAGCATGTTTCAGAATTGTAGCTACAAAAATACACACTATATAATTTTATTTGTCTATAATAGTCACTGTCATGCAAATCATGTGATAAAACATATTTTGTTTCAATCAGCTATAACTCACGATTAAATAATATAACACAAGTGTCAATATTTTTCCTAAATACCTACTTTATTAAGTACATTCACAGCAAATTTCCGGATTGTAGCTATAAAAGTACACACTTTATGAATTTTTTTCTACAGTAGTCACTGTCATGCAAATCATGTGAGAAACAATCTTTTGTTTCAAACAGCTATAACATACTATAAAACAAGTGTCAATTTGTTTTCTTATTACCAACATTATTATGTATATTCATAGTATATTTCAGAATTGTAGCTACAAAAATACACACTTTATGATTTTATTTGTCTACAGTTGTCAATGTCATGCAAATCATTTGATAAAAAATATGTTGTTTCAAATACCTATAACTCGCGACTAAATAATATATCACTAGTGTTAATTTTCTTCCACATTACCTACTTTATTACGTACATTCATAGCAAATTTCAGAATTGTAGCTACAAATGTACACACTTTATGATTTTATTTGCATACAGTAGTCCCTGTCATGCAAATCGTGAGCTAAAAACTATTTTGTTTCAAACAGTTATAACTCGCGACTAAATAATATAACACAAGTGTCAATTTGTTTCCTTATTACCAACATTATTAAGTATATTCATAGCAAATTTCAGAATTGTAGCTACAAAAGTATATAGTTTAGGATTTAATTTGTCTATAGTAGTCACTGTCATGGAAATCATGTGATAAAAAATATTTTGTTTCTAATAGCTATAACTCATGATTAAGTAATACAACGTGAGTCATTTTTATTCTTATTACCGACTTTATTACGTATATTCACAGCAAATTTCCGGATTGTAGCTACAAAAGTACACACTTTATGATTTTATGTGTCTACAGTAGACACTGTCGTGCAAATCATGTGATAAAATATATTTTGTTTCAAACAGCTATAACGATTAAATAATATAACACGAGAATCAATTTGTTTCCTTATTACCAACTTTATTAAGTACATTCATAGTAAATTTCAGAATTGTAGCTGTAAAAGTACGTACTTTATGATTTTATTTGTCTATAGTAGTCACTGTCATACAAATCTTGTGATAACATTTTTTTTGGTTCAAACTGCTATAACTCACGATTATATAATGTAACACGAGTGTAATATTTTTTTCTTATTACCTACTTTATTAAATACATTCATAGAAATTTTCAAAATTGTAGCTACAAAAGTACACGTTTTATGATTTTATTTGTTTATAGTAGTCATTGTCAAGCAAATCATGTGATACAAAATATTTTGTTTCAAACAGCTATAATTCGCGATTAAATAATATAACACGAGTGTTAATTTGTTTCCTTATTGCCAACTTTATTAAGTACATTCATAGCAAATTTCAGAATTGTAGCTCCAAAATTACGTACTTTATAATATTTATCATGTGATAAAAAATATTTTGTTTCAAACAGCTATAACTCGCGATTAAAAAATATAACACGAGTGTTAATTTTTTTCCTTATTACCAACTTTATTAAGTACATTTCAAGCAAATTTCAGAATTGTAGCTACAAAAGTACACACTTTATGATTTTATTTGTCTACAGTAGTCACTGTCATGCCAATAATGTGATAAAAAATATTATGTTTCCAACAGCTATAACTCGTGATTAAATAAAATAACACGAGTCTTAATTTTTTTTCTTATTACTAACTTTATCAAGTACATTCATAGCAAATTTCAGAATTGTAGCTACAAAAGTACGTACTTTATGATTTTATTTGTCTATAGTAGTCACTGGAAATCATATTTTGTTTCAAACAGCTATAACTCGCGATTAAAAAATATAACACGAGTGTTAATTTTTTTCCTTATTAATAACTTTGTTAAGTACATTCGTAGAAAACTTCATTATTGTACCTATAAAAGTACGTACTTTATGATTTTATTTGTCTACAGTTGTCAGTGTCATACAAATCATGTATTTTGTTTCATACAGCTATAACTCGTGTTTAAATAATATTATAACACGAGTGTCAATTTTTGTAAACTCCCGCTCAGATACAGCCTGCTGCCTTAATATTTCAGTGAACTGGCAAGGTGCATTGTTTTTACTCCTCGATGCGCAGCTTTCGTTTTTCAGTGCTCGGTGCACGGATCTCGATTCTGGATACCTTAAAAAAATTGTTCTCAGTTCTCGTTTCTTAGTACTCGATTCCTGAATGTTCTTGAGAACAAAGTTCTTGATTCTCAAAAGTTCTTGATTTTCCTCCTCACTAGTTATAGAGAGAAAACTCAAATCTGTATTAGGCGCTCGGCTATTGGTTTTTCGTTGTATTTACTATGTATTTAACCACTCGATGACCTGAGCTAGATCACGATAAATATATAACATGTTTCATACATTGCTTTTAGCACTTCTATTGTTAATATAGGTGTTAATATACACCTCTTTCTTCCCTAAGTAGGTTTATATAGTTAGGGAAGAAAGAGGTGTATATTAACATCTATATTAAGAATAGAAGTGATAAAAGTAATGTACGTAAGTAGGTTTATATAGTTACTGTATTTGTTCCATTCGTAACTTGCTATTGAACATTGGGTCCTTTTGCAGTGTATTTTGAAGGGCAAGGCAGTCGTCTTCAGACTGAAGGGCCTGACAATCCCTCCCATCCTGAGTCTCAGCGCCTGAAAAGTCGTAGCAACAACAAAGCCACCAACAATGGATGCAAGACTCAACTGGCTGCAAGCTATAAAAGGCGATACCCATATAATGTCCATGCTAGTCCACTTTTGCTCTCAAAGTTTACTTGGAACACAAAACATAAATAACAAAAACCTAGCAACAGCAGTGACACACAATTGTCACCCGCGACGCCCGATCCTTGATGGCATCTGTCCTGCCATTAAGTGCTCAATATACAAATGGAAACCAATGACCTGTACGATAACATAGTTGAAACCTCGACGATTTCTGGCGGAAGCATCCGCAAGCAATGCTCGATCAAAATCCAGCCGGCGACCACCGTCGATCTCTCCAGCTTGGTGCCTTTGTACAACAAAGAAACGCCCAAGGAGGAGGTGAAATCAAAACGCTGCAAGAGTAAAGTATCGTGGCCGATATTGCCCTCTAAAATGGTAATATCACCAGAAGCTACTCCAGCAAAAAAGGTGGCGGTGCCCAAGTCATCAAACAATTTGCTGAAGACCAACTCGAAATGCAGCATGCTGAGTACGGGCAGTATAAACAGTATTTTGGAAACTCGGCATAAGAAGTCCTATCTGGATTTGTTCCATGCGAAAATTGGATACGTACAGGGAAAGAATGGGGAGCCTGGGGATGAGACGGCGCGTGCGGTTATAGGCGACTCGACGTTCAGATCGCTCTCGGATAACTCATCAGAGTTTTCTGATGCTAAATCTTATGTGTCTGATTGTAGTAGGTTCGTATATGTATGCCTCTATATTAACTAAAGGCCAGTACTGTTTTTTAGCTCAAAATATTGGCTACTTAAAACCATTTTTCATCATTCTTCATTAAGGCTTTTATCATATTTAACCTCAGTCTAAACACATTCGATACCCGGAACGGTATTAAATATTAAAACAGTAATTTAGTCAAAATTCTTAAAATATTGATTGATACAAAGAGTAGAAGATATTTTTTTACAATGGATGTGGCGTTAGCAGTATTTATAGCTCCAAATATATATATATATATATATATATATATATATATATATATATATATATATATAAGGAAAAAAATTAACACTAGTGTTATATTATTTAATCGCGAGTTATAGCTGTATGAAACACAATATTTTTTATCACATGATTTTCAGTGACTACAATAGACAAATAAAATCATAAAGTACGTACTTTTGTAGCTACAATTCTGAAATTTGCTATGAATGAACTTAATAAAGTTGGTAATTAGGAAAAAACAAAATAATACATGTGGCAATGACAGTGGATGTGGCGAAAGCTGATAATAGCTTCTCCTAAGTTGTTCAAATCTATTATAATCAGCTGATTTGTACATATTTACAATAGATATCCTTGCTTCTTCTTCCTATGCCTTCTCCTCAAAGGAGGTTGATAAAATGTTAATAAAATATAGTTGGTTGTTACTTCTGGCTAGATTTAGTTAGACAATCTATCACGACAATCCAGATTTATCTGGATTGTCTAGATAGAGGGTAGTATAGCAGTTAGGTCACTCGCTAGATCATTAAGACGCTACAAAATATTATTGTTTGTAGTTTTTACTTAAAATTTGTGCAAGATGAGATGCGGAAAGTGGAGTTGACTGAACCAGAATGTATAAGCAAATGTTCGTTGACATCGTCGGATTCGCTGGGGTTGCTGAAAAGCGTTTCCGAATTTTCCGACTCTCGTGACGTGAAACAGGACAAGGATAAGAAAAAGTCATGTGCTCGTAAAATAAGGAAGTTTAATAATAAACTTATGGATGTGCCAGTTCTGGGTCGACTAGGGCCGGATGCGGAAGCGAATAAAGAAAAGGTAACTTCCAATGGATTCTCATTGATAATTTTATGATGGATTTGTATATGAGGCATTAAGAGCAAAAGTGGAGTAACCCTTAAACTAGTTTTATCATATTATTATTATTATCAGTAATAATATAAAACTAGATTTTCATTTATTTTTAATTGTAGGGTTAGTCCTCTCAATGTCTCTTATTATATAGGTGGGAAGCCTATCCAGAAATGTGGTTCAGATAGGGTGATAAATACAATTTTGGTTTCCAGTCCAAACAGTATGCCTCTGTTTGAACCAACGAAAATATAATTGATAATAGAAATGACGGTTTGAACTGCAAACTGCAACTTCAATAATAAGCCCTCAGGATGACAACTATAATTAATTCTATTTGTATTTGTACTTTTGTAGCTATAATTCTCAAATTTGCTACGAATGTACTTAATAAAGTAGGTAATAAGGGGAAAAAATAACACTCATGTTATATTATTTAATCGCGAGTTATAACTGTTTGAAACAAAATATTTTTTATCACATGATTTGCATGAGAGTGTACTGTAGACAAATACAATCATAAAGTGCGTACTTTTGTAGCTACAATTCTCAAATTTGCTATAAATGTACATAATAAAGTAGGTAATAAGGAGAAAAAATGACACTCGTGTTATATTATTTAATCGCGAGTTATAACTGTTTGAAGCAAACTATTTTTATCACATTATTTGCACGACAGTAACTACTGTAGACAAATACAATGATAAAGTACGTACTTTTGTAGCTACAATTCTCAAATTTGCTACGAATGTACTTAATAAAGTAGGTAATAAGGGGAAAAATAACACTCGTGTTATATAATTTAATCGCGAGTTATAACTGTTTGAAACAATCTATTTTTCATCACATGATTTGCACGACAGTGACAACTGTAGACAAATAAAATCATAAAGTATGTATTTTTGAGGCTACAGTCCTGAAATTTGCTACGAATATACTTAATATAGTTGGTAATTAGGAAAAAAATTGACACTTGTGTAATGTTATTTAATCGCGAGTTATAGCTGTTTGAAACAATATATTTTTTATCACGTGATTTGCATGACAGTGACAAGTAGACAAATAAAATCATAAAGTATGTATTTTTGTAGCTACAGTCCTGAAATTTGCCACGAATATACTTAATAAAATTGGTAATTAGGAAAAAAATTGACACTTGTGTAATATTATTTAATCGCGAGTTATAACTGTTTGAAGCAAACTATTTTTTATCACATGATTTGCATGACAGTGACTAGTGTAGATAAATACAATCATAAAGTACGTACTTTGGTAGCTACAATTCTCAAATTTACATAATAAAGTTGGTAATTAGGAAACAAATTGACACTTGTGTAATATTATTTAATCGCGAGTTATAAATGTTTGAAACAAACAATTTTTTAAGGCATGATTTGCATGACAGTGACTACTGTAGACAAATACAATGATAAAGTACGTACTTTTGTAGCTACAATTCTCAAATTTGCTACGAATGTACTTAATGAATTAGGTAATAAGGGGAAAAAATAACACTCGTGTTATATTGTTTAATCGCGAGTTATAACTGTTTGAAACAAACTATTTTTTATCACATGATTTGTATGACAGTGACTACTGTATACAAATAAAATAATAAAGTATTTATTTTTGTGGCTACAATCCTGAAATTTGCTACGAATATTATTAATAAAGTTGGTAATTAGGAAGAAAATTGACATTTGTGGAATATTATTTAATCGCGAGTTATAACTGTTTGAAACAAACAATTTTTTAAGGCATGACTTGCATGACAGTGACTACTGTAGACAAATACAATGATAAAGTACGTACTTTTGTAGCTACAATTCTCAAATTTGCTACGAATGTACTTAATGAAGTAGGTAATAAGGGGAAAAAATAACACTCGTGTTATATTGTTTAATCGCGAGTTATAACTGTTTGAAACAAACTATTTTTTATCACATGATTTGTATGACAGTGACTACTGTATACAAATAAAATAATAAAGTATTTATTTTTGTTTCTACTATCCTGAAATTTGTTACGAATATACTTAATAAAGTTGGTAATTATGAAAAAAATTGACACATGTTTAATATTATTTAATCGCGAGTTATAATTGTTTGAAATAAACTATTTGTTATCACATGATTTGCATGACAGTGACTACTGTAGACAAAAACAATCAAGTACGTACTTTTGTAGCTACAATTCTTAAATGTGCTATGAATGTACGTAATAAAGTAGGTAATAAGGGGAAAAATGACACCCGTGTTATGTTATTTAATCGTGAGTTATAGCTGTTTGAAACAAAATATATTTTATTACATTATTTGCATGACAGTAACTGCTGTAGACAAATACAATCATAAAGTACGTACTTTTGTAGCTACAATTCTTAAATTTGCTACGAATGTACTTAATAAAGTAGGTAATAAGGGAAAAAAATAACACTCGTGTTATATTATTTAATCGCTAGTTATCACTGTTTGAAACAATCTATTTTTTATCACATGATTTGCACGACAGTGACAACTGTAGACAAATAAAATCATAAAGTATGTATTTTTGCGGCTACAGTCCTGAAATTTGCTACGAATATACTTAATATAGTTGGTAATTAGGAAAAAAACTGACACTTGTGTAATATTATTTAATCGCGAGTTATAATTGTTTGAAACAAACTATTTTTTATCGCATGATTTGTATGACAGTGACTACTGTATACAAATAAAATCATAAAGTATTTATTTTTGTGGCTACAATCCTGAAATTTGCTACGAATATACTTAATAAAGTTGGTAATTATGAAAAAAATTAACACATGTTTAATATTATTTAATCGCGAGTTATAATTGTTTGAAATAAACTATTTGTCATCACATGATTTGATGACAGTGACTACTGTAGACAAATACAATCATAAAGTACATACTTTTGTAGCTACAATTCTTAAATATGCTATGAATGTACGTAATAAAGTAGGTAATAAGGGGAAAAAATTACACTTGTGTTATGTTATTTAATCGCGAGTTATAGCTGTTTGAAACAAAATATTTTTTATTAGATGATTTGCACGACAGTGACGACTGTAGATAAATAAAATCATAAAGTATGTATTTTTGAGGCTACAATCTTAAAATTTGCTACGAATATACTTGATAAAGTTGGTAATTAGGAAAAAAATTGACACTTGTGTTATATTATATAATCGTGAGTTATAGCTGTTTGAAACAAAATATATTTTATTACATTATTTGCATGACAGTAACTACTGTAGACAAATATAATCATAAAGTACGTACTTTTGTAGCTACAGTTCTCAAATTTGCTATGAATGTACTCAATAAAGTAGGTAATAAGGGGAAAAATGACACTCGTGTTATATTATTTAATCGCGAGTTATAACTGTTTGAAACAATCTATTTTTTATCACACGATTTGCATGACAGTGACTACTGTAGACAAATAAAATCATAAAGTATGTATTTTTGCGGATACAGTCCTGAAATTTGCTACCGATATACTTAATAAAGTTGGTAATTAGGAAAAAAATTGACACATGTGTAATATTATTTAATCGCGAGTTATAACTGTTTGAAACAAACTATTTTTTATCACATGATTTGCACGACAGTGACAACTGTAGACAAATACAATCATAAAGTACGTACTTTTGTAGCTACAACTCTCAAATTTGATATGAATGTACTCAATAAAGTAGGTAATAATGGGAAAAAATGACACTCGTGTTATATTATTTAATCGCGAGTTATAGCTGTTTGAAACAAAATATTTTTTATCACATGATTTGCAGTAACAGTGACTACTGTTGACAAATACAATCATAAAGCACGTACTTTTGTAGCTACAATTCTCAAATTTGCTATGAATGTACATAATAAAGTAGGTAATAATGGAGAAAAAAATACACTCGTATTATATTATTTAATCGCGAGTTATAGCTGTTTGTACAAAATATTTGTATCACATGATTTGCATGACAGTGACAACTGTAGACAAATACAATCATAAAGTACGTACTTTTGTAGCTACAGTTCTCAAATTTGCTATGAATGTACTCAATAAAGTAGGTAATAAGGGGGAAAAAATGACACTCATGTTATATTATTTAATTGCGAGTTATAGCTGTTTGAAACAAAATATTTTTTACACGTGATTTGCATTACAGTGATTACTGTAGACAAATACAATTATAAAGTACGTACTTTTGTAGGTACAATTCTCATATTTGCTATAAATGTATATAAAGTTGGCTAGTACTTGCTGAACATAAATAATTGAAACTAGAAACTTCTTCAAGTTTCTTGACGAATCTTACTTAAACTTATGCTTTGCTCCTGATCATCCTTCAAGTGAAAAAGGAGGCTAAATGTATTTGGGTTTGTGAAGATAATACATAATATATAATTTTGTGTATTTTTCAGTTGCTGAAATTAAAACGGCAGCAAAGTTACGGGCAAAAAGTGAGCAATGAAAATCGTATTAAAATGCTGGAGATGGAGGTGGTGAAAAATTTCAAGCAGGAGCTTAAAAAGTCTAGTCAGCTGAATAAAAGCACCAAGAGTGTTTTAGATGTATGATACAATATATTTTTATAAATGATGTCTGATTATTTCTTATTTCCGAGTAGTCCATACCATAGACACCCATACCATAGACAACCATAACATACCCAAGGACTACTATACAATATTTAAATTTACCGGCAAATATCCCTGCTAAATCAGTTCGATGAAGAAACATTTTTGCAGTCACCGGATTGGTCGATGGATAATGGGACTTCCTGTTGTATATGGTCCTTGGTCCATACCAACCAAACTATATCCATTCACTATTTCAATTGACGTGAACTCTAAATTACATTGATATCCGCAATTGTTTATGATTTCATCTATTCTGTTGATTAATTACAGCTTGATTCATAAAAAAAATACAAAAAAACAGTTACAGATAACAGTGTAGTGCAGAATTCAAGTCAATTAAAATAGTGAATGGGCATAGTTTAGTTGGTATGGACCAAGTCAATTGAAATAGTGGATGGGCATAGTTGGTATGGACCAAGGACCATCAATATTCAAAGTAATATTAAATAATACAGGGATAGTTTAGTTGGTATGGATCAAGGACCATCAATATTCAAAATAATATTAAATAATACAGCACAATACTATAATGTCCTTATTATATATAAAAATAAGAATAAAACTAACAATAAATAAAATCACATGTTTGTAATAATCCAGTTGTGGTGCATCACTTGTGGCAGGGTCAGTCTTTTCTCAATATTTTTCACCAAAAGCTGCAAACAAAAGTCATTAATCATCACTAGAATTGCCTCTGAATAATAAAATTAAACAAACCTTTCCAATGAGATCTTTGGCACCAGCAGTTATGTGCCCTGGATACTTAATAGACACGGACTTAATTTTAGTGTATGTCTCTTCTGTACAACTGCTCTCAAATGGTGGAAAACCACATAGGAATTCATAACATAAAATACCTATAAAACAAAATTATTGTAATTTAAATACACCTATATTTTATTTTTTCATGGTAAACATGTGTTGCAAACAAACAAGTCTGGAAACATTCAGGGCAAATGTTTACAATATACCTACATGGCAATACCTATACCTATATGGCAAACATATATTGGAAACAAGCAAGTTTGGACACATTCAGGGCAAATGTTTACATTATACCTACATTTTCTTTTTCATGGTAAACATGTGTTGGAAACAAGCAAGTCTGGACACATTCAGGGCAAATGTTTACAATATACCTACATTTTATTTTTCATGGCTAACATGTGTTGGAAACAAGCAAGTTTGGACACATTCAGAGCAAATGTTTAAACATTTGTATTGAAGTGGCAGCAGCAGTGTTAATATTTATAACATTACTAGGTGAAATCCTGTCATCCGATGGGGGATGATTTTTAATTACAAACAGACTTAATTGGGGTGGATAAAGACAAAATTATGCCTGTTTAATATTTCAAATGCCTTATAACTACTGAATAAGATGAAATAGACTCATTGTACATAAAATATTTACCTAAACACCACTGATCAACCTGTGTACTGTATGTTTGTCCCTCAATCATCTCCGGTGGCAAGTAATCCAAAGTGCCACACATAGTTTTACGTTTCAGTGAGGGAGCATGCACAGACCAGCCAAAATCAGCCAACTTTATGTCCCCATTACTTGTTAGAAGAAGATTCTCAGGTTTAATATCTCTGTGGATAACCTGATTTTTGTGGCAATAGTACAAAGCATCTGCTACTTGATAAGTATACTTTGCAGACCTAAAATGAACATTATGATTACTATCTGTCCATACAAAGTAGGCATTTATAACTATACAAATAAAATAAATTACTAATAGGTATAATTGCACATACTAATTTACCTCATTTTTGTTGGACTTTAGAACAAGACTGGAAAAGTAAAAAAAAAAGTGTGATTTTTCAATCAAAACAAAAATGTGTTAATTAGAATGTGCAAGATTTTCATAAAACTAGTTTCATAAAACTGCAGTTAGGTCAGGGTTTAATTATCAAGACCTACTTAAAATATTTGAATTGAAATTTCTCTAAAATAGTAATTTTATGTTGTGCCAAAGTAGCGACTTATAGAATATATAAAAAAAAAACACTTTCTACACCCCTACAAAAGTTCTAAAAAAAGTATAGGTCTTGAGAGGCCACCCCTTTTCAAATCTACAAACAACCTTATAGTAATGACAGTGAGAGAGTTATTTTTATTACTCTCTACTTACAACTTTTCAGTGAAACATCCTCCTGGACTGTTTCGCAAATGACTGTAAAGCTCGCCCTGTCCTGCATACTCCAACACAAGGTAAATTCTAAAATCATCATAGAACCAAGTGAGCAGCTGCAAGATATGAGGATGTCTAAAAGCCAGAAACATAATTAGATCATTGTAACCAAAACATATAATTTATAAACTCACTTTAAATGAGATTGAATTTCAATTTCTCGCACAATCAATCGTTCAACTCTGTCTTTTACAACTTCAGATTTATTGAGTGTTTTCAGCGCCACAATGTAGCCAGTTTTGACTTCTTTTGCTGAATAAACACGACCAAACTTTCCACGTCCTAAACGTTTGCCCAGTTCAAAGTCATCCAATGACCATTCATATCTAGATAGAAAGAAAAATATTATAATAGCACCAATATTAAATATATCATATTAGTATTTCTAAAGTGACACAACTCAAACCCCTATATTCACATGTTCATGTTCTATAAATCTATAAGGCACTTTACATTAGCATGGAATGGAATCCATCAATACTAGTCAATTAGCAAGGGTATTACAAGTTCTTGAAAATGATATAATGAATGCAACACTTTTCAAATTAATATTGACACTATTGTTTATTCACCAGGCATTCATTGAAATGATGTTATTGTATATAATTGAGATACTATTGCCTAATTCAGGACAGTCAGGAAAAAATGGCCACACAATATGCCTACATTCCAACATAAAATATTGTTTGGTTTGTGCCTAAAGTATACAAAATCCAGCAAAGTGGACAAATAATATTGAGCCATATTAAGACTCAAAATACTCATATAAAACATTTGAAATAAATAACAACTTACTCTGGATTTCCATAAGCTTCATGTGAAATCATCGATGCCACCATATTCACAGTACGTTCTTTATACCTTGTTGGTATCATAGCATTTGATTTAACATACTTTTGGGCCGTTTCGAACGCCTTACCCTCTCGTATAGACATTTTCAAACAGTTTCTTCACTTTAGGAAAATATAAGAAACTACAAAATGGTCATAAGAATTAAAACCGTTACGTTTTGACAGATGACAGCGAACAATTTCAAACCGGCTGTGGTGAATTTGATTGGTTGCATATGATGAAGTTTATGTAAAATGACTGCAGGTAATAAACATAAAATTAGTAGTTCAAATAATACGTTTTAAATTAATAATCCAATCATACAATCCAATGCGATTTAAAATATTATATATTACATATTGGTAATAATGGTATAAAATTATTTTGGGTTGTATAGTTGTATGTAAAATATTGGCAGGCAAATTTGCATGAATTTATTAGACTAGTAGTTCAAATAACAGTTAATAGATTAACCATCCAACATGTTTTAAAATATTATTACATTATGGCATAAGCTTAGAAAATCAATTTGATTTATCTATTATAGTATGTGTAAAATACAAGCATACAATTATTAGACTAGTAGTTCAAAAAAGACTCAATATGTTCATCACTTGTCTATGGTTCATCACCTACAGGCAATTCAAGCTAGTCAATATCAGTACTCTATCTGGTGGCAGATAATAAACTATATTTAGTAGGGATTCTGTTTACAAAACCAGCACAAATAATATTTAATTCATAATTTAATATCAAATTAAAATATTCAACAAACAATATAATTTTAGCATTGTACAAAACAGACCATTTTTTTCATCTATCAAGTATAATTTCATTTATAGTTTATAAATAGGTTCAGTTGAAAGTCACTGGAACATAATTATCAAAAATATAAAAAAATAGTATACAATGGAACATAATTATCAAAAATACTAGTACTCAACTAATCATGATTATCAATATCATAAAAAATACTAGTACTCAACTGCACATGATTATTGATATAAACATACTAGTACTCAACTGAACATGATTATCAATATCATAAAAAATACTAGTACTCATCTGAACATGATTATCAATATCATACAAATACTAGTACTCAACCAAACATGATTATCAATATCATAAAAATACTAGTACTCAACTGCACATGATTATCAATATCATAAAAAATACTAGTACTCAACTGAACATGATTATCAATATCATAAAAAATACTAGTACTCAACTGAACGTGATTATCAATATCATAAAAATACTAATACTCAACCAAACATGATTATCAATATCATACAAATACTAATACTCAACTGAACATTGATTATCAATATTTTAAATAATATTGAGATAAGAATCTGGTACAATACTCAACAACACATATCCTTAAAATAATAGGTAAAAAAAACATTTAAACTATACTATACTATACAATAAATAAAATCACATGTTTGCAATAATCCAGTCATGGTGCATCACTTGTGGCAGTGTCAGTCTTTTCTCAATATTTTTCACTAAAAGCTGCAAACAAAAGTCATTAATCATCAGTACAATTGCCTCTTAATAATAAAAATAAACAAACCTTCCCAATGAGATCTTTAGCGCCAGCAGATATGTGCCCTGGATACTTAATAGCCACAGACTTAATTTTAGTATATGTCTCTTCTGGACGAGCACTCTCAAATGGGGGGTAACCACATAGGAATTCATAACATAAGATACCTAAAAAAAATTTAATTTAAAACTTACAAATGAATAAAACATATTAATGATAAGATATTTACCTAAACACCACTGATCAACCTGTGTACTGTACATTTGACCCTCGACCATCTCTGGTGGCAAGTAATCCAAAGTACCACACATAGTTTTACGTTTCAGAGAAGGTGCATGCACCGACCAACCAAAATCAGCCAACTTTATGTCACCACCAGTTGTCAGTAGAAGATTCTCAGGTTTAATATCTCTGTGAATAACCTGATTTTTGTGGCAGTAGTACAAAGCATCAGCTACTTGATAAGTATACTTTGCAGACCTAAAATTTGATTAATGTTCACTTTCTATCCATAAAAAAATAGGCATTTATAATTTTACAATGACATATTATATAAACAACCTTAAACTACTAAAATAAAAACATAAATTTCCTATACCTCCTACTTTTTTCATAAGCATCCATAAATTCACTTAAATAATGATGTTTTACAATTATTTAAGTGAATTTATGGAAATTTAT
Organism: Lordithon lunulatus; assembly: GCA_963942505.1. Lineage (NCBI taxonomy): Eukaryota > Metazoa > Arthropoda > Insecta > Coleoptera > Staphylinidae > Lordithon > Lordithon lunulatus. Next base: position 52,802,237 of record OZ012669.1, read on the forward strand.
GAAAAAAGTTATAGTAACATTCACATATCAGCTTCTGCAAAATATCCATGTATAGTATATAATCATAATTAAGTTTGTGATTTTTTAAGTTTCTGGTTTACAAAATATGTAAACAAGGAACTTAAACACTCAGTGAAAGTCCAAAAAGCACAACTTCGAAACTATCATTACTGTAATATTTTTATCATCAGTTCTTACTTTATTGACATTTCAAGTCAATAATTTTATATACAGTACTGCTGTATAAGGAAGGTATTGTTTTACCAAATGTAAAATATTGTTCTACTTACAACTTTTCAGTAAAAAATCCACCAGGACTGTTCTTCAAATGATTGTAAAGCTCACCCTGGCCTGCATACTCCAGCACAAGATATATTCTAAAATCATCATGGAACCAAGTGAGCAGCTGCAAGATATGAGGATGCCTAAAAACCAAAACATACTTAGATCATTGTAACTAAAACATACAAAATATATAAACTCACTTTAAATGAGATTGAATTTCAATTTCTCGCAAAATCAATCGTTCAACTCGATCTTTAGTAATTTCAGATTTATTCAGTGTTTTGAGTGCCACAATGTACCCAGTTTTAACCTCTTTTGCTGAATAAACACGACCAAATTTTCCACGTCCCAAACGTTTGCCCAACTCAAAGTCATCCAATGACCATTCATATCTAGATAAAAAGAAAAATATAAAAATAGATCAATATTTATCAACATCTCAGATAAATTGGAAATGATTAAGAAATAATGAAATTATTTATTATGTGCTAAACTACTCTAATAATAATAATAATAATCTTTATTTCTCATAAATTGTAGCACAATAATAAAAAAAAATAATTTAATATGGATACAACATATAATAATAATTATTATTATTACTATTATTAATAATAGACTATAAATAATTATCTCTAATAAATAATAATTATTATTATTATTGATAAAGGTACCAATATTACTGTCAATCCTAGTACTGTCAGTATTTGCTTGAATCCTCCTTCAATATTTATCAAGTAATCAATTATCAGGATAAATATCAGTATTCTATTCATTCCATCATTACTATTCCTTACACGATCAGTAATACTGTTAATATTTTAGAATAATGAAAATTTTAAACATATTATCATAAAGGCACCTTACACGGTCAATAATACTGTCAATACTAGTACTGTCAATATTTGCTTGAATCCTGCTTGAATATTTATCAAATAATCAATTATCTAGATAAAAATCAGTATTCTCTTCATTACATCATTAATATACCTTGCACAATGAGTAATACTGGCAATATTTTAGAATAATGAACATTTTAAACATATTATCATACAGTAATACTGTCATTATTCTAAAATATTGACAGTAATATTGATCGTGTAAGGTGCCTTATACAGTAATACTGTCATTATTCTAAAATATTGACAGTATTATTGATTGTGTAAGGTGCCTTATATATGGTCAATAATACTGTCAATCCTAGTACTGTCAATATTTTGAAGCAAATAATCCTCCTTTTATATTTATCAAGTAATCAATTATCTGGATAAACATCAATATTCTCTTCATTACATCATTACTATACCTTACACGATGAATAATTCACAGCTATGCTACCCTCCAGCCAACTACACGATGAATAATACTGGCAACATTTTAGAATAATGAACATTTTAAACATATTATCATACAGTAATACTGTCATTATTCGAAAGTATTGATTGTGTAAGATGCCTTATAAACTTTTTATGATCAATATTACTGTCAATATTTTAGAATGACAATATTACTGTGCAATAATATGTTTAAAATGTTCATTATTCTAAAATATCGACATTATTACTTATCGTGTAAGGTATAGTAACAATGAAATTAAGAGAATACTGATGTATATCTGGATAATTAACTACTTGATAAATATAAAAGGAGGATTGAAGCAAATACTGCCAGTACTACAATTGACAGAATTATTGACCATGTAATGTGCCTTATAGACTATAGTTATCCTTTAAATTGAGAGTCAGATTATTATTGATAGAATATAGTTATCCTGTAAATTGGGAGTCAGGAAAAAGTGATCTCAAAACATTGTTATATTCTAACTTTTTTTATGTTTCTAAAATACACAAAATGTAGCAAGTTGGGTAATACAATTGAGCAATATTAAGATGCAATTTAAAAAATCTAAATACTCATATAAAACATTTGATATAAATGTAACCAACCATAAGTATTTTTTGTACAACTTACTCTGGATTTCCATAAGCTTCATGTGAAACCATTGATGCTACCATATTCACAGTACGTTCTCTATACTTTGACGGTATCATGGGATGCGATTTAACATACTTTTGTGCCGTTTCATACGCCTTACCCTCTGATTTAGACATTTTCAAACAGTTTATTCTGTTTTGTAAAACATAAGAACCATACCAAAATAGACGTACTAAAACCGTTACGTTCTGACAGCGGACAATTTCGAACTGGCTGTTTAATAATGGAGGGAGAGTTTGATTGGTTGCATATGGTGAAGTTTATGTAAAATGACAACAGACAGGTAAAAAACATAAAATCATTTAACTAGTAGTTCTAATAAGACTATGAAATCATCATCCAACGAAATTTAATATATTATTATATATTACATACTGGTAATAAGCATACAAAACCATTTTAGGATGAATAGTTGTATGTCTGCAGGCAAAAAACATTCAACTTAATAGATGTAGTTCAAATAACACTTGATAAATTAATAATATAAAACGATTTAAAATATTATTATAGATATACTATTATTATCCTTTAAATTGGGAGTCAGATTATTATTGATAGACTATAGTTATCCTTTAAATTGGGATTCAGATTATTATTGATATGACTATAGTTATCCTTTAAATTGGGAGTCAGAAAATAACCACAAAAGGTAATAAGCATACAAAGCCATTTTAGGATGAATAGTTGTGTGTCTGCAGGCAAAAAAGATTCAACTTATTAGACATGTAGTTCTAATAACACTTGATTAATTATTTATATAAAACGATTTAAAATATTATTATCCATTATTAGATACTAGTAATAAACATACAAAATCATTTTAGGATGAATAATTGTATGTCTGCATGCAAAAAAAAATTCAACTTAATAGACATGTAGTTCAAATAACACTTATAATCATACTTATAATCATATAAAACGATTTAAAATATTATTATCTATTATTAGATACTGGCAATATGCGTGCAAATATATTTTGGTTTGTATAGTTAGTACATGTAAAATGCCGGCGGGCAAAAAAAAACATTAAATTTTGATTAGAACTACTAGTCTATAGTTAGAATAACATATGATCGAAAGACATTTCAAATAATTAGAAGCCTGATTTGAAGTGGGAAATGAGAAAAACTGATACTTCGGTTATTTTCTATAATATATTTATTTGTTTTCAGTATTGCTAAATAAAAATTAAGGTTTAAAGGCCGGTTCTACAATAGACATTTAACTCGAGAATAAGGTTATTCGTGGAATAAGTGTGAGATATTGATGCCAATATCTCAAACTTATTTCACGAATAGCCTTATTCTCCAGTTAAATGTAAATTGTAGAACTGGCCCTAAATAAAGTATTAACTCATGCCAGTAGGGTAGTTCAATTACCACCCGACCGTGTTATGTATTTTGCACGTTATGTATAATGAATCATTTGAAGGTTAAGTTTCTACTTGTTGATCTACTTGACAGATGTCAAAATTTTATATGATTTATTTACTGTACATTTATAGGTAGTAATTGCAACGGTTTAATGCGACCAAAGACAAAACGAGACATGTAAGCGTCAGCAGTGGCACTAGAAAACAGTAAGTCACATTTTGTATGGTAATAAGCAGCCCGCAAATCATAACAAACATATAGTATGTTTGCAGGTGTCCCACTGTAGTGCAACCCTGAAATAAAATACCTGTAACTTTAGTTGTATTGATTCTGAATGTAATAACAACACGTTTTATTATGATTCATATACACATATTACAAACTTGTGTATAGGTATAATTAATTATTGTCATTGTTATTTCCACTTCTGATGTAGGTGAGTGGTGGAGTTAATTTGCTTAGTATAATCAGAATTTATTATTAACACATTAACTGTGGCAGTCATTTTTGGAAAAGGTCTCTTGAGCCATGTTATTTTAAAAAACTAACCTAAAATACTATAATTTGGTATTTGCAGATATTAATAGCCATAAAGGCACCTTACATGGCTAATAATACTGTCAATATTTTAGAATAATGACAGTATTACTGTACGATAACATATTTAAAATGTTTATTATTCTAAAATATTGACAGAATTACTTATTGTGTAAGGTAATGATGGAGTGAAGAGAATACTGATGTTTATCCGGATAATTGATTACTTGATAAATATAAAAGGAGGATTGAAGCAAATAGTGACAGTACTAGGACTGACAATATTATTGACCGTGTAAGGTGACTTATAAACACCTTAAAATGTAATGATTCCTACTGATTTTGTTTTCAAAGCACTCTGTTATAAATATATGAAATTATCATGTGTAATACATCATTATTCAGGGCAATTTTCTGAAGTAGCAAGTTCTTACACCCACATACATATGTCCTAGCATGTAGTAGAAGGACCCAAAGGTCGATTGTCAGTTAAGACTGTTTTAGACAAGAGAATTTCTTGACTCAAAAGTTAATCAAGATGCAAGACAATCTAAATTGTCTTGTATCATAATTTTATTTGAAATATTGAATTGGATGGTAGATCGAATGGAAAACTATAACACGTTCTATTTGTCAATGACAAATTGTATGGGAGAAGGATATATGAATTCATTTCTTGAACAACTTTTGAGCTAATAAATTGTCTTGTCTAAAACGACCCCATGTTTACTGATGAAAAATAGGCACCCTCTATATATGTATATGCAGAACACATCTTACATTTATGATGTCTGATTTTATTTTAGATGGCTAGAGACACAGTGGATTATGATAAACAGTACCAGGATGACTTGGAAAGGGCACAGGCATTGAGTTTGGAGTCGCTTGCTTTAGAGCAGTTTAAAAACCAGAAACGTCTACAGGAATTGAACATATCTAATAGCAATAATGGTACCAAATCAACGAAAGCAGGTAATTAGTAACATTTATGTGATCAAACATACTTATTTTAGAATTTTTGTACTGATTTTAAATGAAGTGTGCAGTTATTTTAAATTTATGCTATAAGTATCTTTATTTGGCATAACTATCACCCAAAAACAACTCTACGTAATAACAGCTCAACAACTAAAAACTTGCTGCCTAGTTTTATAGATTATATATGATACATATAAGCCACTTTCGTTTATTGTTTGGGAGTTGTTCCGGGCTATTCTAACTCAGCTAAGACCTAAACAAACATCTACACATGATGGGTCTGGTGGACAGCCCATTATGTAGAGAGTGCAATGAAGAACTAGAAACAGCAGAGCATGTAATATGCCTCTGCCCAGCTCTAGTAAACACTAGGCATCTAATACTAGGGAGTGCTGGCCTAGTATTGCCAGCATTGGCAACTCCTCACCCGCCAGTTTTACAGCTAGCACTCAAAATTGACTGGTTGGACGAGTGAGTAGTCTTAAAGGGAGGTTTCACAATGGGTCTATTTTGAGGCCTAAGTGTCTGTAGCTATGCTACCATCCAGCCAACTATCCAGAAGACCAGCCCAGAACAATAAACGAAAGCGGCTATAGTAAAATTATATAATAACTATAAATAAATTTTTTTCTTTCCAGTATCACGTGCGTCCTCCATGACTGAGACGGACTCGATAAGGAGTGAACGGCTGCAAGTTAAATCACGGCCTAGACCTGGGGCCGGCAGCGGAGGTCAAAATCAATCTCTAATTGCACCTCCGCCCCCAGTCACGTGCCGCCGCAACAGCACAGTGACGGTGCCGGCTGATTCGAGCACCCCTGATCTCATATCGTTCACAAATGCGACACCAATCACCGAAATTATTGATTTATGTCAACAATTGTACAAGTAAGCTTGATTAAGGATATTTGCTTTATTAATGTCTTATCACAATTCTTACAAATTTAGACCATTTTTGATTTTCCAAATTTCTAGTAGTAGCTCTCGCTCTTCTTTAAAGAGCCAAGCCAAGGACTATGTACAAAAAGACAAAGAAATTGCAGATCCAATAGAGCAATCTACGAAAAATGCGACGTCCTTAAGTTATTGTCTCTGTTATTGGTGCGATTTTGCTCAAATCTTCAGGGTCGATTTTGATAAATCTGATATAGTTTCATCATTGCTTCTATATTTATTAATCTATCTCTTTCCTTGGGGGTTTTCTTTATTCATCTCATTTCTTCCCTCTTCTTCTGAATGATTCTCTCCATCTCTCTACTATTGTTCCACCTCTTTTAATAGTTCTCATTTATTGTTTTAATTCTTGTATATCTTCTGTCACTTCTTCCTTTCTCATTGATTTTAATGTTGTGTAGAATAGTTTCTAGTTTTCTTTGCTGTTTTTCTCATTTTTCCCCCAAATTTTTTTTTTGATATACCTTTTTCTCATTTCTTTCTTATATATAGTATTTCAGTATTTTCCTGTCTGTTACATAGTTTTTCCATGATGTCTTTATTTCTTGCGTCTACCATGCTGTTTGTTATTTTTTTGCCCATCCCACATATTTCCATTCCTGTCTCTATCAGTGCTGTTTTGTATTTTCCATAGATGTTCTACATCTTTTTTATGCTTTCTTCTAAACTTGTGCTATTTCCGGTTACCTTAATCTATATGTTCTTATTGAATATGTAAGAATATACATATTAAATTTAAATAATTTAGATGTATGTGTATAACAAATAAATATAAATGACTTTTTGTTTGTAGCAATGTCAATAATCAAGTGGCAACAATCAATCCACCACCACAACCACAACAAGCTCAAACCTATCAATATCCCAACACTGGGGGGTATATGCAGACCCCATATACACAGACTCCAATTGGATGGAATGAGATGGCTATATTTGGGAACTCTAATGGAGCGCAAACGCCTACAAATGTGATGGCACAGGGTGGTGGACAAATGGGGTTTGGAAATGGTTTGGGTGTGAACAGCATTCCAACGAGTACTAGTACTCCTTCAATGGGCACAACTATCTTCATGAGGAACCAAACGCCTCAAATTCCAGCCACTGTTATACCTCAGGTCAGTTGAATTCGATATTTTAAGTATTGTTGATAGTCAGAAACCGACATTTTCATATCTCAAATTTAGTTTATTACTCTGAAATTAAATTTATTACCATGGTCCTACAAGTATTGTAATCGTGCGGTTAAATACATTCTAATTTATGAAATATCGTCTTTATTAGTTCATTTATCTTTGGCAAATATCTGTTAGTCAGTCTGTGATACATTCTTCCTCCACGTTTTTAGAAAAACTGCTGCAAACCATGTGTTATTCACATCTAGATTAGTTTTTTTGCGTGGAAATCGGCCGAAATACAATTCATTTCTACCAACTGAATTGAATTTGTCTAGTTTTAATTATCGAAATTTTCACATTTCTCTTTTATAAATTTGTTCTGTTCATTTTAAATATATTCCTTCTTGACGTGTGTAAAATACAATGTATTGGTTGATACAAATAAACTATCTATCTATCTATAACTGCAAATCACCGATTTTGAAAAAATATATAACGTTTACAATTTTTCTTTACAAAATTCGAAAAGTTAGATTATTAAAACTTAAAATCTAGTGTTTAGAGGCTATTCGTGGGATAAGTGTGAGATATTAACGCCAATATCTCAAACTTATTCCACGAATAGCCTTATTCTTCACTTAAATGACAATTGTAGCACCGGCCCTTACCAAGTTAATGAATATATAAACAAATACTTACATAGCTCTTAATTATGTATCGTTCTTTTTTGCACACAAATGTACGTAATCACTGCATATTTAAAACATCATTATATTCGTAATTGTGCGATTGTTTCCCCCCCTACTTTTCATATAGCACTTTTCATAATGCATACACACGAAACACAATTTTGATTGATACCTTAATAATCACAACTCTCACACGGAACAACAACTCGCGCACAATGAGATTCGCCTCGTAAATGGCACTGAATTATCAAGAGGGAGTCATTCATGCATATACATAAACATTATAGGATTCCATTGTGTAATTATTAATTAATTCGTTGGGAAACCCGCAGTATAAGTTTGCAATATTTGTATGTGCAGGAACGGTTCAACTAATGTTAGAAAAGTGGTTTAATAAATGTACTTGGTTTAGGAAGGGATTATCTGGTGTTGTTTGAGTAATCAGTGAGTAATAAAGTATAGATATGTATGGACTGAAATAGAAATGTTAAATAAGGAGAGTTTGAATATAAATTCTGTTATAAATTAAAGTGGAAAGGCCAATGAATGATATATGATTAATGTTGTTTATTTTCTTTCTGTACTTATTCTACTATGTGATACCACAGATTAACATTCATATATGCTAATTTGTTGTGATACTGTGCTAATATATACTTTATATAACACTATCATCTATATGGACAAATTAATACAAAATAATGCTAAATGAAGCTAAATAAGACAACTAAATGAAGTAAAATGAGAACATGAAAATTACGAAATAAGACAAAATAATGCACAATGAGACAAAAGGAGATAAAATCAGACTAAATTATGCAAAATGAGGCAAAATAAGACAATTGAAGACAAAATAAGGCTAAATGAGGCAAAATTAGGCAACACGGAGCAAAATGGGGCAATATTCAATAGTTAAAACTTAAGTTATAATACATATAATAAAATTTAAAATTAAAAAGGTAAATTAAATTTAAAAAATTCACTAAAACGTAAATTGTTTATATTACACTATCGTGCTGTGGCTGATGGTTTATAAACATGTTTTCACTATAGTATTGTATTTTTATAGTAATGTTGTTTTTGTATATTGTATATTTATAGTAATGTTGTAGCTATTAACTACAACTCAAGTTACAGCAGTTTTAATATTTATATTTATTTATATTTATTTATATTTATTTATATTTATTTATATTTATTTATATTTATTTATATTTATTTATATTTATTTATATTTATTTATATTTATTTATATTTATTTATATTTATTTATATTTATTTATATTTATTTATATTTATTTATTTACTTACTTATTTACATTTATTACATTTACATTATTGCATTTAATAATTTGAATTTACAGTAATTAATATATAGCCCTGCTTATGCACCTAAGTGTCTAGGCACTTGTATGTGCGTAAAAATAAATGTATCATATTTTTACTAATCCAATATACAATATGATACATTATATATTGGATTAGTAAAAATATGATACATTTATTTTATTAAAACTGCTATTGAATATTGCCCCATTTATGGAGCAAAATGGGGCAATATTCAATAGCAGTTTTAATAAAATAAATGTATCATATTTTTACTAATCCAATATATAATGTATTGCCTAATTGTTCCTCATTAAGTCGTCGTATGTTGCCTCATTTTTCCTCATTTAGTCATCATATGTTGCCTCATTTACTCTTATTTTGTCATCATTTGTCTTCATTTATTTATTTTGCCTCAGGTTGCCTCATTTTGCCTCGTTTTGCATAATTTAGTCTCATTTTATATCCTTTTGTCTCATTGTGCCTTAGTTTGTGTTATTTCGTAATTTTCATATTCATTTTACTTCATTTAATTGTCTTATTTAGCTTCGTTTAGCATTATTTTGTCTTAATTTGTCCATAATGCTGGACTTTGTCTTAATTTGTCTAGCATTATTTTGTCTTAATTTGTCTATAATGCTGGACTTTGTCTTAATTTGTCTAGCATTATTTTGTCTTAATTTGTCTCGTTTTACCTAAATTAGTCTCAGTTAGCCTCAATTTGTCCCATTTAGCCTCAATCTTCCCATTTAGCCTCAATTTGTCCCATTTAGCCTTAATTTGTCTCATTGAGCTTAATTTTGTCTCGTTTTGCCTTATTAGCCTCATTTTGTCGAATTTTATCTAATTTTTTCCCTTTTGTCTTATTTCGTCTTATTTTGTCATGATCATTTTCTTATTTTATCTCATTTAATCTTATTTAGTCTTAATTACTCTCATTTAGACTAATTTTGTTTATTTCTCATTTTGCTTGGGAACCCAAAGCAAAATGAGAAATAAACAAATGTAGCCTCATTTTCCCCCGTTTTACCTCATTTAGCATTATTTTATCTCATTTTACCACATTTCTCGTCTCATTTAGACTCATTTTGTTTATTTCTTATTTTGCTTTGGGTTCCCGAAAATGAGGCTACACATTTTTCCCCGTTTTACCTCATTTGGCATCATTTTATCTCATTTTACCACATTTCTCGTCTGATTTAGACTTTCTTTGTTTTAATTTGTCTCATTTTGTCACAGGTTGTCCTATTAAGCCTCCTTTTGCCACAGGTTGTCCTATTAAGCTTCATTTTGCCTCAGTTAAAATGTGACAAAATAAGACAAAATAATTATAATAATTTGAATGTAATTAATATTACCCTCTTTATGTACCTAAGTGCCTAGGCACTTGTATGTGCGCAAAAATAAATGTATCATATTTTTACTAATCCAATATACAATATGATACATTGTATATTGGATTAGTAATAATATGATGCATTTATTTTATTAAAACTGCTGTAACTCGACTTGTAGTCAATAGCTACAACATTACTATAAATTTACACCTATAGTAAAAATATGTTTATAAACTATCAGCCACAGCATGATAATGTTATATAAACAATTTTATTTTAAAATGAGTCTATTTTATTATATATAACTTAAGATGTAACTATTGAATATTGCCCCTATTTGCTCCGTTTTGTCTAATTTTTTCTTATTTAGTCGTATGTTGCCTCATTTAGTCTAATTTTGTCTTCATTTGTCTTATTTTGCCGAAGGTTCCCTCATTTTGCCCCGTTTTGCATAATTTAGTCTCGTTTTATCTCCTGTTGTCTCATTGTGTCTTATTTTGTCTTATTTCGTAATTTCATCTTCTCATTTTACTTTATTTAGTTGTCTTATTTAGGTTCATGTAGCATTATTTTGTCTTAATTTGTCTAGCATTATTTTGTCTTAATTTGTCTAGCATTATTTTATCTTAATTTGTGTCGTTTTGCCTCAATTTGTCCCATTTTGCCTTAATTTGTTCTATTTAGCCTCAATCTGTCCTAATTTGTCTCAATTTTTCCCATTTAGCCTCATTCTGCCCCGTTTTGCCTCATTTAGCCTCATTTTGTCGAATTTGTTCTCATTTTGTCTTATTTTGTCATTTATTTTTTATTATTTAATCTCATTTAGTCTTATTTAGTCTCATTTAGACTTATTTTATTTAATTTGTCTCATTTTTCTTCGGGTTGCCAATTGTAGCCTCATTTTGCCTCGTTTTGCCTCATTTGTCCTCATTTTTTCTCATTTTACCACATTTAGTTGTCCTATTTAGCCTCATCAAGTCTTATTTAGTCACATTTTGTCTCATCTTACTTCAATTTGTCCTATTATATATTATATTTAGTCGTCTTATTTAGCCTTATTTTGCCTTTCTTTGTTTTCTCATTTTGCCCCAGGTATAGGGCAACCTGGGGCAAAATGAGAAAACAAAGAAAGGCAAAATAAGGCTAAATAAGACGACTAAATATAATATATAATAGGACAAATTGAAGTAAGATGAGACAAGCCTCATTTTGCCCCTAATTTTGTCCCATTTAGCTTCATTTTGCCCCGTTTTGGCCTTGGTTAAAATGAAGCAAAATTGTATTATTTAGCCTCACTAAGCATTATTTTGTCTCATCTTTTCTCATTCTATCATTTTTATTTTCTCATTTTACCTCATTTGACTAATTGACTAAAATAGGTAAAATAAGAAAATGAAAATGATAAAATGATTATTTTCTCATTTTATCATTTTTATTGTCTCATTTTACCTCAAATAAAATTGATAAAATAAGGCTTAGTGAGGCTAAATAATACGATTAAATAAGGTAAAATTAGGCTAAATAGGGTAAACTGAGGCAAGATGAGACAAAATTAGGTATAATGAGGCTAAATAATACGACTAAATTTTGCCTCAACTTACCTCATTTTGCCACGTTTTGCGCATTAGGCTCATTGTGTCTAATTTTATCTCACTTTGTCTTATTTTGGCTTATTTTGTCATTTTCATTATCTCATTTTACCTCATTTAGTTGTCTTATTTAGCATTATGTAGCCTTATTTTCTCTTTATTTGCCCTATTCTGCCTCAGTTTTCCCTATTCAACAGTTTGCCACATTTAGCCACATTTTACCCCATTTTGCTTCATTTTGCTAATTGTATCTCAGCTTGCCTATTTTTTTCACGTTTTGTCTTATTTTGTCATATTCATTTTCTCATTTTACCCCAGTCGTCTTATTTAATAACCCCATTTAGCCTCATTTTGTCAAATTTTGCCTTGGTTCGCCTCATTTAGTCTAATTTTACCTCATGTAATCGTCTTATTTAGCCTAAGTTAGCCTTATTGTGTCTCATTTTGCATGAATTTGCCTTATTTAGCCACATTTAGCCTAATTTTACTTCATTTAATCGGCTTATTCAGCCTTATTTAGCCTTATTTTGCCACAGTATGCCCTATCTAGCCTAATTTTGCGCCATTTAGCTTCATTTTGCACCTTTTAGCCTCAATTTGCCCCATTTTGCCCCTTTTAGCTTCATTTTATCTTATTTAGCCTCATTTTATCATATTTAGCTTCATTTTGTCTAATTTTATCTCATCTACCCCCATCTTGTCTTTTTTGTCATTTTCATTTTCTCATTTTACCTCATTTAGTCGTCTTATTTAGACTTATTTTGTATCAATTAGTCAAGATTGCCTGATTTTGTCTCGTTTTGCCTCATTTAGCTTTATTTTGTCTAATTTGATCTCATCTTGCCTCATTTAGTCTTATTTTGTCATTTTCATTTTCTCATTTACCTCATTTAGTCGTCTTAGTTAGCCTTATGTTGCCTCAGTTTGTCCTATCCAGCCTCATTTTGCCCTATTTAGCCTCATTTTGTCGCATTTAGTCTTATTTTGTCTAATTTTATCTAATTTGCCTTATTTTGTCTTACTTTGTCATTTTCATTTTCTCATTTTACCTCTTTTAGTTGTCTTATTTAGCCTTATTTTTTCTCATTTTGCCTCAGGTTTCCTGATTTACCCTCATTTTGTCTCGTTTTGACCCATTTTGTCTATTTTTTTCTCATCTTGCCTTATTTTGGCAAATTTATCTCATTTTACCGTTGTTTCCCTCATTTAGTCGTCTTATTTTGACCCTAAACGGGTCTTATTTGGTCTCATGTTGCATCAGTTTGTCCCATTAAGCCTGATTTAGTCTCATGTTACCTCATTTAGTCGTGTTATTTACCATTTTTCTTTCTCTTAAGTTGTTCTATTTTACCTTAGTTTGCCTATTTATCCTAATTTCCCCCCATTTTGCCTCGTTTTGACCATTTTGTCTATTTTTTTCTCATCTTGCCTTATTTTGGCAAATTTGTCTCATTTTACCGTTGTTTCCCTCATTTAGTCGTCTTATTTTGACCCTAAACGGGTCTTATTTTGTCTCATGTTGCATCAGTTTGTTCCATTAAGCCTGATTTAGTCTCATGTTACCTCATTTAGTCGTGTTATTTACCATTTTTCTTTCTCTTAAGTTGTTCTATTTTACCTTAGTTTGCCTATTTATCCTAATTTCCCCCCATTTAGCCTCATTTTACCCCCCATTTACCTCATTTAACCTCTTTTTGTCTAATTTTATCTCATCTTTCCTCATTTTGTTTTATTTCGTCTTTATTTGTCATTTTCATTCTCGTCTTAATTAGCCTCATTGAGCCTTATTTTGCCTTGGTTTGCCTTATTTTGCCTTATTTTGCCTTGGTTTGCCTTATTTTGCCTTGGTTTGGCTTGGTTTGCCTTATTTTGTTTCTATTTGCCTCATTTTGTTTCTATTTGCTTCATTTTGTTTCTATTTGTCTCATTTTGTTTCTATTTGCCTCATTTTGTTTCTATCTGCCTCATTTTGTCTTAAATCGTTTTATTTTGTCATATTCATCTTCTCAGTTCATTTTCATTTTCATTCGCTAATTCCCCGCGCGAATTACATATGGCGGCTAAGGAATAATATCATGCGTTCGAGGAGCGCCGGATAATCGAACAGTCCGGAACAGCCCCCTAACGTTAAACGAAAGCGGCTACTATCTCAATTAGCTTGAACTCACCGCTAAGTATATTGCGCTCTATGAGTCAATCATTTTTTATTAATTATGAGTCCTTCATATTCGAATTCTTTACAATTCTTCAATCAATTTTTATTTATTATGAAACCTTAATATTCAAATTCTTTACAATTTTCGATAATTACCAATTAATATTTGTAAATAATTTATACGTTTATAGTGGGTAATGTTCAATACAATACCGGACGCCCACAACAACTCAGTCCCACACTCATATTTATGCAATTATTACTTAATGTGCTGATGTGTTTAGAAAAGTTGATTGTAATCTCTTCTATAGGTATAATTAAGCACTTGAGATTTATATTGATAAGGCATTGCTACCGCAACGGCTGATTCGTGCACTGCTTTCAGTGCGGCGTTTAGTTAATAGTGAGCTGTTTGTAATTGTAAATATTGAAACATTTAGCAAATCAATTGTGAAAAATAAAACATTTATATCAAACTAGGAATTGTGAGAGGAGTGAACAAAATACAGTGAGTAACACAAACTTGTTTAAAGAGGAGTTTTATAAACAGCTATATACATATATACATATATACATGTATACATGTATACATGTATACATATATACATATATACATATATACATATATACATATATACATATATACATATATACATATATACATATATACATATATACATATATACATATATACATATATACATATATACATATATACATATATACATATATACATATATACATATATACATATATACATATATACATATATACATATATACATATATACATATATACATATACATATAAAAATAATGGATAGGTGGCCCATACAAGCCAAACTATGCCCATCCATTATTTATGTGGCTTGAACAATGCAAAAAAAATAGTACACATTTTCATTTTACTATTTCTTGTGTATATATTTCAATAAAAAATTATTATTATTAGTGTCAGAAAAAAATACATTGGGTTTAGAATATAAATTTAATATAATGCAAATATTCGTCGTGATGGGCTATCAACCCACCGTCTTACTGCTTGAATCCCATCAATATAACACAAAATACAACAGTAAACTAGAAATACACTCCCTTATTAGTTGCATATTCCATCTTTCTACCTTCCCTTTTCCTTCACTCGCTCACCGGACACAAAAATGGACCTTTTATTGGCATTATCCATGACTCCATTAATATAACACAAAATTCAAGTGTAAAATAGAAATAACACTTCCTCATCTCCCTTTTTACTTGCATATTCCATCTCTCTGCCTTCGCCTTTCCTTCACTCGCTTCCTCACCCACCCAAAACCAAAATATTGTCATTATCCATCACTCCATCAATATTACACAAATTACAACAGTAAACTAGAAATACAGTCCATTAACCCATCTCCCTTGTTACTTGCATATTCCTTCTCTCAACCTTCCCCTTTTGTTCACCCACTTTTCAACCACCCCAAACATAAAAAATACGACCTCTATTGGCATTTTCCATACCCTATCAATATAACACAAAATATAACATTATATTAGAAATATACACCCTCATCTTCCTTCTCACTTGCCTAGTCCATCTCTCTACCATGGCTTTTCCTTCATCCACCCCAAACTTTAAAGAAATTTCACCTTTATTAGAATTTTCCATCACCCCATCAATATAACATAAAATACAACAGTAAACTAAATGTACATTTCCTTGCATACCTTCTAACTTACATATTCCATCTCTCTGCCTTTTTCTCGCCCACTTTCTCACCCACCACAAACATACAAAATTGGACTTGTATTGGCATTATCCATCACCCCATTAATATAACACAAAATACTTCAAAGGCATACATATTATTATTATATTTTTTAGGCTTTAACTCCGACAAGCACATCATCCGTACCAGTCTTGCCGCCGAAAAACGCATCTCGTCTGGCACCACCTTTGGCAGTGCCATCGACCAGTAGTACACACACGTATACCCCCCGGCCAACCACCAGAAAGTCATCAGGCAATCTAATCGACTTAACACCTCCAACTGATGACCGGAACAGCGTGCGAGTGAGCATCCTGGAGGCGTTTGATCCTCTGATCAGTGGCAATTCGGATTACGAGACGGTGCGGACAATAAGCCCGGAGTGCTCAGGTATGTTCACATTGGATACTTTTTAATGAGCTGCTGCTACAATAAAAAGGCATTGCTTTATTTTGTAACTGAGCACTTGGTATGGTATGGGAAAATATTTATTATAGATTTGTAGTTTGAAATACGACTATATTTGTTGTTTACACTGACATTGGATAACGGACCTGGGAGTGATTTCAGCTAGGACCAGTCGGTTAGAATAGTTATGCATATGCAACTGCTAGTATTTTACACTTTCACTAGTTTACAGATGTTGATTATTGTGTAATGTAGTTTTATGTTTGTGTTTCAGTGGACGATTCTGTGTCAGTATGTGATAGCATTTATGATGAGTACGATCCGTATGATTTTATCTATTCGGGATCGGGTAGTAATAGTTTATCTGATCCAATGTACGCTGCTGTGGTTAAGTCGGAGCATGCACCTATATCGCCGCCACCGCCACTACCACCAAGGGCACATAAATCGACTATTGAGCGAAAGCAGAAGGATCCATGGGTGAGTTATTACTATCTAATCAGTATGTATCATGTCTATAGGATGTCTTAGAGACGCCAAAGTTGGCTAATTCTCAGAAGGATCCATGGGTGAGTTATTACTACCTAATCAGTATGTATCATGTCTATAGGATGTCTTAGAGACGCCAAAGTTGGCTAATTCTTGCGAACTCATTCCTTTGTTCGTATTCCTAGACACGAGTTTCTGCGCGAATCTTATTTATTTATCTTATTATTCGTCAAAGACAATTCACGATTCGAGTTTGTTCTATGATAGAATTTCGGGTTTTTTAAGCTGCTAAACGAAAGTTGTAATTATATCGTGAATTGTCTGTATTTTGCTGAGTTAAACGAATACGTCTTGTTCGTCACTAACTGCACGTTTCATGTTTAAGGAATAAGTTAATGCGTATGGTTAAATGTATATTTAAACTATCTAAGACCAAACTTCGTTTTGAAAACATTCATTTTTTAGGTGAAAAGGACATCACGATTGTACGACACGATCAAAGTCATTGATAAGAAGAAACCTAACCCCAATAATGACTTGAGGGCATTCCATGAAATGGTGCAGAATTTGAGAAGTACGTATTTTTTTAACAAACAGCTGTATTTATTTCTACGAACATTTGTAAACATTACACTAATTGAATATATCAAAGATAAAATTATAGCTGCAACATGCTCGAAACTATCTTCAACGCAGCCTAAGGTATAACTTATTTAGGATTATTTTAAGCTAAAAATAAATATTTTTTAGCGTATATTTTTATAACGGCCATTTTTCCGACGCATCAATTCATAAGGAACTAATTTTGTTTTTGTACATTTTTTTTTAGATAATTTCAAATTTGACTCTCCTGATACAAACATGGGTCTAGTTGTGAGTCCAATGATGGACTACCAATACCGGGATGGTACTAGCATCAAACTATGCGTTTATCCCCAGTATGACGGCGCTGATTCCACAAAAGCTAGTATTTTTACGTGCGATGGTAAGTTCAAAATTTAACGTATAATATATAACAATAACAGTACAGATGTTGTAAAGGTCCTTTTTAGTAGATGTAATAAGTGTTCTAAAAATGTTGTAGAAAATGAATACTCAATATATGTAAAATACTAGTAGTCCAACAAACAAAAATGAGTCAATTATTTTATTATTTAAAATATTTGGTGTGGGCCCCACATGACTTTCCTAATGACTTAATTAATATTATATCAAAATTTAAGATATTTCGATTCAACTCGGTTCGATTCATGTTTTTTTCTGTTTTTCACATTTTCACCTTTTTTCACATTTCCTCACATTTTCCCGAATTTACTCCAATGTTTTCTCACTTGTCAATAAATCCAATTTACTAATAGCCCTACAAAGATAAAAAATTGAATGGTTTTGGCTTCTACTACGTGGTAATTCATTTTCAATACAGGAGATGAATAAAACTACTATGTTTTTTACCACTTATTAATAAGTAGTAAAAAACATAGTAGTTTTATTCATCTCCTTTATTGAAAGATAAAAAAATTAAAATTATTATCTATAATGTTGATTTTTGTTTACTAGTTACATCAAGTGTTCAGCATGTAACTTTACAACTCACATTCGATCTGGAAGCACCCACTACGGAACATTACACCCTTAAAGTGTGGGGTTACAATGAGTATCTAGCACCAACTACACTTTTATCCCAGTATGAGTATGTGCACAATTGTATTAAATTAGAAGAGGATGTGGTATTAATACTAATACCGGACAGACTAGTCGATAAATCATTGAGGAGAACTGTAAGTGAAAAAATTGCAACTATGCGCAGTTTAAAATCTCATTTTATTTATTTATTTCTATTCTAGAAACAAGATGATAATTGTGATAAGGAGATAAAGGTAGAGGATATCATTCCGCAAGAGCCTAATTCGCCAATATCCTGTGATAATTTGAAGATTTTATTAGGTAAGTCAATATTATATGCAGCCACATAATATTATATATATTGTGTAGACTACCAGCCACATAATACCAATAATAATACTCTAAAGTATTATAATTATCGTGTTGATTGTTTTGAATTATTATTTACAATCATCACATTCAAATATATTTCTATGCGCATGCGCGAGAACTAATTACGAATTACTAATAAAAATAGTATATATTTGTACTCAAAAATTCAAATCTCAAGCAGCCCTGTTCAATATCTAGGCATATTCAAAATCCTAACGGAACTACCTACGAAAGTGTCTTATATTGTACTTGGAAAGTAAATAACTTCAAGCAATTAATTTCTATTAGTATATATTTGTACTTAAAAATTAAAATCTCAAGCAGCCCTGTTCAGTATCTAGGCATATTCAAAATCCTAACGGAACTACCTACGAAAGTGTCTTATATTGTCCGTGGAAAGTAAAGAACTTCATGCAACTAATTTCTATTAGTATATATTTGTACTTAAAAATTCAAATCTCAAACGGCCCTGTTCAATATCTAGGCATATTCAAAATCCTAACGGAACTACCTACGAAAGTGTCTTATAGTGCACGTGGAAAGTAAAGAACTTCATGTATCGTGCAGAAAGTAAATCATATCGTAACTTGCTGCGCTTTTTACTTTAAAAAATTGCGTGGGAGTGATCGGGCATGCGCGTGTGAAAATAAAAAAATCTACAGTAGATTTTACTGACATTGGTAGCAAACAGTTAGATATTAAATATTTAAAATTGATCTAAATATTAATAATTTTATTAATATTTAAATCAATTAGATAATGTTTAGGGTCTTAGGGAATTAAAGTCTAATTTCACGCTTATGTGAGTTATTTCAATTTCCGCGCTCCTTAAATAATATCATTGATTAATCATCACATGATTAATCAATGGTAATATACTATTATATTGCATTGCTTTAATGCTATCACGCGGTAGTAGACATCAGACCTTCGGAGTGCCATAGCCTTGTGCTGTAGCCTTCTGCCTTAGCCTTCTGCCTTAGCCTTGTGCCATAGCCTTGTGCCATAGCCTTGTGCCATAGCCTTGTGCCATAGCCTTGTGCCGTAGCCTTGTGCCATAGCCTTGTGCCATAGCCTTGTGCCATAGCCTTGTGCCATAGCCTTGTGCCATAGCCTTGTGCCGTAGCCTTATGCCGTAGCCTTGTGCCGTAGTCTTATGCCGTAGCCTTGTGTCGTAGGAGTAGCCTCTTATGAGAATCCTGAAAATTCGCCTATTTTTTCGTCTATAAAAATATTTTCTGTGTTTAATTGTAACTATACTCATCATTTACAATATGTCAGGATTTTGAATATCGACATTTTTAATATCAGGATGCTCAAGTTAAATTTGAACACTGAGATTTGAGAGGGGAAAAACATGTGGAGATGTATAAATAAAAAAATAATGGTCATTGAATATCAATTTAATTTTAATGTGTAAAATTGTTCTTGGTCTAGAAACTTTCGAGAACGAGGTTGATAAAATAGTGGCCGCAGCGACCGAAATGGAGCAAAGCAATAATCCATCTAGTATACCACTGCTACAGCCCTCAGGTGTAATACAATCAGTGAAATTAATTGTTCAGCTAATGGGATCGCTGGAAACCTTGGAGATCACGGAAGCTGTAGAAACACTGCAGGATGCATGCAACAACTTTTTACCGAATCCAAACGATGTAAGTTAATATTTATGTAATTATGGTTTTTACTCAGGAGAATCACTGGTCTAGATCTTAAATTGTACTTTATTGTCTCTATTGTTTGCTCAATTTATAAATAAATTTTAAGATTCCATACGCACCTGATGTGCATGTCTATGCTACAGGTTACAATCTTCCATCAGTGGCAGCTTATTAGTAGATAGATTATCTATCTATTTATCTACATTAGTAGATAGATTATCTATCTATTTATCTACTAATGTAGATAAATAGATAGATAATCTGTATATATTACATAATTTTTGTCTGTTCTAGCGAATTGATAGTAGGAATGGCAAAACCTTAAGTGACATAATGCAGAACAATTGTGAGAAAATCCGGGATGCATTGAAAGCGCTGATTCGGATGTACAGCCAGGCGTTTCGTGTGGATTTTGAAATTAACAGCCACCATGATGAAAGAATATGTAATTGCAATGCCGTAAACAACATGAAATGTTATAATTATCATGTCCTATCATTTCAGCTACCTGTTGTGTACCTGACGTTACGGATACCGTTTTGATTAGGGTATGTGCGATTTACCGCCCGTCGCCTGATTGGAATTATGATAATTACATGATCGCCGCTCAAATCTATCATGGTACTAGGCCGATGGGGCATCCCGAACTGTCGCAACCTTGCGAAATTACTAAGTCGATGTATCCAAGAATATTCTTTGATTGCTGGTAAGAATTAATTTATCATGCATGTATTTATTGTTGCTATAACAACGAATACTTATGGGTTCGATAGCTATTAAGGCACCTTACATGGTCAATAATACTGTCAATCCTAGTACTGTCAGTATTTGCTTCAATCCTCCTTTTATATTTATCAAGTAATCAATTATCCGGATAAAGATCAGTATTCTCTTCAATACATCATTAATATACATTACACGATGAGTAATACTGGCAATATTTTAGAATAAAGAACTTTTTAAGCATAATTTCGTACACTAATACTGTCATTATTCTAAAATATTGACAGTAATATTGATCGTGTAAGGTGCCTTATAGATTGATTTATAAGACACCTTACACGGTCAATAATACTGTCAATCCTAGTACTGTCAGTATTTGCTTCAATCCTCCTTTTATATTTATCAAGTAATCAATTGTTCGGATATACATCAGTATTCTCTTCATTTTATCGTTACGATAAGTAATACTGTCAATATTTTAGAGTAATGAACATTTTAAACATATTATTGAACAGTAATACTGTCATTATTCTAAAATATTGACAGTATTATTGATCGTGTAAGGTGCCTTTATGGAACGTCGGTGAATACGGGGGTATCAGTATTATTGACTGTGTAAGGTGCCTTTATGTTAAAGTAAAAATAATAATGGACAATTATTTTTAATATTGCGCTGGTATTTAGAAAATCAACTGTCATTTTATTATTATCAATTATTTATTTGGTTTATAGTATTTGTTTCGTTTTGTTTAGGTTGGACATGCATTTATCCATCTGCTCCTTAGCCCGTGAATCTCGGCTAGTCCTAGTGATATACGGACGCACCCTGTCGCAAGTACAAGAAAACAGCGACAAAGAGCCCATGCCGCAATTCAAACAGGAAGAGATCGGCTGGGCTTCTATCCAATTTTTTGACTACAACAAGTAATTACTACCCACTACATGGCTTGTGTTTTAGGTTCTATATTGCGTTTTTTTATTTTGTAGCGTAATGGTGCAAGGTAACGTTTTGCTGTCAATATGGCCTAAAGAAACTAGTCATATCTACGGGCCTGCCCCAAGCCCGGGTACATATCCCTTCGCCGAGCATCCTGTGCTCGGGGTACAAATCATGGGACCATCTAAGACCATCTTTCCGCCGGTTGTCTGTGCTCCAATGCAGGCTAGTGGGGACTTTTATAGTTTGGACCAGCAAACACAGCAACAGTTGTCTGATGTCGTCGAACAGGATATGCTGTACAAGTGTCCAGCAGAAATCAGAGAGGTAAATTTACTAAAACCAATAGAGCAATGAATGATTGATTGACACAAGCTATTAGCAATGATATAGCAGTGAACAATTTGTGGCAATCAACACTACCTAGTTTTATTTGTAGTTTTTACATAGATTTATTACTTTCCGAATGGGAAATGGCGATCGATCAGCATGGTGATCACGAAATTATCACGCAAATTTTGACTTTTCAACGATTCATGGCACCAAGTCGAAATAGACTATTTTAGAAAAATGCCTCTCTCATTCCCCCGTATTTACCGACGTTCCATAAATCTATAAGGCACCTTACACGGTCAATAATACTGTCAATCCTAGTACTGCCAATATTTGCTTCAATCCTCCTTTTATATTTATCAAGTAATCAATTATCTGAATAAAGATCAGTATTCTCTTCATTACATCATTACTATACCTTACATGATCACTAATACTGACAACATTTTAAAATAATGTACATTTTAAACATATCGTACAGTAATACTGTCATTATTATAAAATATTGACAGTAATATTGATCGTGTAAGGTGTCTTATCTATTATGAAGCACCTTACAGGTCAATACTATTACTGTCAATATTTGCTTCAATCCTCCTTTTATATTTATCAAGTAATTAATTATTCAGATAAACATCAGAATTCTCCTAATTCATTACTATACCTTACATGATAGGTAATATTGTCAATATTTTAGAATTATGAAAATTTTAAACATGTTATTGTACAGTAATACTGTCATTATTCTAAAATATTGACAATAATATTGATCGTGTAAGGTGCCTTTATCTATTATAAGGCACCTTACATGGTCAATAACACTGTCAATCCCAGTACTGTCAATATTTGCTTCAATCCTCCTTTTATATTTATCAAGTAATTAATTATTCAGATAACCATCAGAATTCTCCTCATTCATTACTATACCTTACACGATAGGTAATACTGTCAATATTTTAGAATAATGAAAATTATAAACATGTTATTGTACAGTAATACTGTCATTATTCTAAAATATTAACAATAATATTGATCGTGTAAGGTGCCTTTATCTATTATAAGGCACCGTACATGGTCAATAACACTGTCAATCCTAGTACTGTCAATATTTGCTTCAATCCTCCTTTTATATTTAACAAGTAATCAATATCCAGATAAACATCAGTATTGTCTTCATTTCATCATTATATATGTATCATGTTATCCTACAGTAATATTGTCAGTATTCTAAAATATTGACAGTATTATTGATCGAGTAACAATAGCTGTTGAACCCCATAAGTATTCATTGTTATATCAACAATATTTATCTATACATTATCTAGGAAATGTAGTTACTTTAGATTCTCCCTATTGCAAACACTGAATAATTAAACAAATGGTGTTATCAAAGCTCCAATCACAAGTGCTATTCAAGGTGTTTGACATTTGTTTTGGCATATTCTGTCACAATGACGTTGTCAATTTAACATTCAATACCTTATGGGACCTATAAAGTTTATGGGATGTTGTTGAATACGGGCATCTGTATGTGTTTGCACATCTGTGAATAAAATTGCGGGAAAACTGCTGTATATAGGTCGAGACCAAATTTCTAAATTGGGTATCATATCCACACATACCCGCTGTAATTTGACTAAAACTGGACTGCTAAAACTGACAGTTTATCTGATACATATTTTATAGGTACAAAATTATCTATACAATTGCCATTTCTATTCTAGGTTCTGTGGGACAAACGACATTACTTATACAACTTGCCTAATGCCTTGCCTAAAGTATTACTCGCATCACACAGTTGGGAGTGGGCGCGGTTAGCCGATCTACACGGCATGCTCAAGTGCTGGTCGTCAATGAAGCCAGTTGAAGCATTCCAACTTCTTCTGCCCACGTAAGTAAACAAAATACAAAATTTAATTTGTGGTTGGGGTTTTCGGTTTCAAGGAATTCGAATTTGAAGTGGACACTTTCAAAAACGTTCAGATGAAAACGATCGACAAACTCAAATTGATATGATTATTGCATAATTCAGTACTCAAGGGTTTTCAGGGATAAGTAATTTCAATCAATCTGTAAGTTCTAATAGATTTGAGTTTATTTCAATTGATATGCTCCCGCATTCCCCTACATTCCATAAATCTATCAATAGCTTACACAATCAATAATACTGTCAATATTTTAGAATAATGACAATATTACTGTGCAATAATATGTTTAAAATGTTCATTATTCTAAAATATTGACATTATTACTTATCATGTAAGGTATAGTAATGATGAAATGAAGAGAATACTGATGTTGCATAATAGACTACATGATAAATATAAAAGGAGGATTGAAGCAAATACTGACAGTACTAGGATTGACAGTATTATTGACCATGTAATGAGCCTTATTGAACCCATAAGTATTCGTTGTTATAGCAACAATAAATACATTATAAGGCACCTTAGACGATCAATATTACTGTCAATATTATAGAATAATGACAGTATTACTGTACGATAGTATGTTTAAAATGTTCATTATTCTAAAATATTGCCAGTATTACTCATCGTGTAATGTATATTAATGATGTAATGAAGAGAATACTGATCATTGATCGGATTATTGATTACTTGATAAATATAAAAGGAGGATTGAAGCAAATATTGACAGTACTAGGATTGACAGTATTATTGACCGTGTAAGGTGCCTTTATCTAAAAAATGTAGTTACTTTAGATTCTTTCTATTGGAAACACTGGGCAATTAAACAAAAGGTGTCATCAAAGCTCCAATCACATGTGCTATTCAAAGTGTTTGACATTTGTTTTGGCAATTTCTGTCACAATGACGTTTTCAATTTATCTATTCAATAGCTTATGGGACCTATAAAGTTTATGGGATATTGGTGAATACTTTATAGGGCCCATAAGCTTGAATGGATAAATTGACATCGTCATTGTGACAGAATATGCCAAAATAAGTGTCAAACACCTTGAGTAGCGCTTGCGATTGGAGCTTTGTTGACAGCTTTTCTTTGATTATTCAGTGCTTCCAATAGAGATAATCTAAAGTAACTACATTCCCTAAATAATCTATTTATTGTTGTTATAACAACGAATACTTATGGGTTCAATAGCTATTGATAGATTTATAGAACGTTGGTCCCATATTCACCAACGTTCTATAAATCTTAGTTAGTCTTACTAATTTATGATGAGTATTGTACTTATCTTTACTTAATCAAAATCAGTTTATCAGCTTTAGTTTGTTCACCAAAAATTGTGAATAGCTAGCCTATCATCATATACTCAAACTAAATGTATGCAAGTATTAAATAAATCTATCTATCTTACAAATATCCACAGCGCATAAGACCAAACTAGTAGTTTTTGATTCAACATGTCACTCTCTGTAATTTGGATATTAATGTTTTAATGTCTTCAATTGCTTGCTAGACCTAAATGTTGTACTTATTACAAAGTCTATGTTGTTTCAGTTTTCCTGACATGGAAGTGCGTAAGCTAGCAGTGAAATGGATAAACCCTATTAGTAGTGACGAGCTAGTTGACTACTTACCGCAGTTAGTTGTAGCGCTAAGACATGAAACATACGAAGATTCGCCATTGGCCAAGTTTTTATTGGAACGCGCTCTTAAATCGCCCAGAGTAGCCCATCACCTGTTCTGGTTGTTGAGTCATAATCTTCCCGGAACGAGTCCACAGGTATGACACTTATATACAGGATAATTATTAGGATAGTGTTGGTCTAGTGGCACCTCCTCACCCACACACGGTTGATTGGTGGGATGAGTGCGTGGCCTGATATTGAGGTTTTACAGAAGACAAAAAAAAACAGATGCCTGGAGAGGTAATATTTAGGGGGCAGCAATGAACATAAATATCTATCTTTCACTATTTACAGCTGTAAAATATTCGTTATCAAACCAAGGTTTTAATATTTGTTATGAATCTGGATAGTTGGCTAATACTTTTTTTTTACACCAGCAAAATATTAGTTACCAAACCAAGGTTTTTAATATTTCTTATGAATCTGGATAGTTGGCTAATATTTAGGCCATAGAGTAGGCCTAAATATTAGCCAACTATCCAGATTCATAACAAATATTAAAAACCTTGGTTTGGTAACCAATATTTTGCAGGTGTAAATAGTGAAAGATAGATATTGCTGCCCCCGAAATATTACCACTCTAGACAGCTGGATTTTTTTGCCTATTGGATAATGTGGTCCTGTTTATGTTTGTAAATATGATAATATTGGATTGTTAAGACCTCTAATCTTTGTAATATTTAATTTTATTTATCTATTTTATATGATTTTACAATTGTGCGTTGTTTTAGAATTATGGTTTCGATATTGTCGACAAGGAGCAGATTAATATAAGCGAAATCAGGCATCACAGAAGATTATTGCTCATGTTGCGGGCGTTGCTTGCCATCTGTGGTGAGGCCCTACGAAACTGTTTCATTAGGCAACAGTTTTTAGTAAAGGTATGTACAGTGGGAACTAGAGTGCCTTTCGTTTATCACTCTGGGCTGTTACGGGTTTATTGTTTCTTGTTCTTCCGATGCGCATAATTCTACCTCGGCCCTTACAACCGACGGCGCACGACCGCAAGTGCTGAGCGATACTGCCCGATACGAGGGCGAGTAGCAATGATAAACCATGCTAAACGAAAGCGCCTTATATTGGTGAAATAAATCATTTTTTTGTAGCAATAAATTCATGTATATTTCTTGATTATTTCATCTATATTTCTTGAGTCTGAAAAAAGTGAAGGTGTTTAGAAACCGATATTTAAGTCTGGTTTGTTTTAGGAACTTCATGAAATCGCTGTATCGGTACAAAAAACAAAAGAAGCTCAACGCATGTCACTATTGACGAACTCTTTGAGAACAGTCCATCAAGTGCTGGAAGAAAAGTCTACTAGTCTACCATTGTCGCCCACACTGCGCATGTCCGGAATTAACATTAACTCCTGCTCGTACTTTCCATCCAATACGTTACCATTGAAGATTAATTTTATTGCAAAAGATGGATCTACGATACCTGCAATTTTTAAGGTATAGTACTATTCAAGTTCATCAATATTATATTTAGAGCCATTATAGACACCAGAAACTAGTGGGTTTGTACAAAATGTGCAATATAAATAATTAGGTAGTTTTCAACATCAAAATAAACTATTGTAATCGTGTAAAATTATATGCGATCAAACAATAATAAGTTTATACTCACTAGTTACCTTAAACATCAATGTTAATTGTTGGTCATTATTTAAAACATTAAAACTAATAAGTCATTAATTTAGGTTGGCGATGAACTGCAGCAGGATATGCTCACGCTACAGATGGTGCGTTTAATGGATAAACTGTGGCTAAAAGAGCGGTTGGATTTAAAAATGGTCGCTTATGGTTGTGTGCCAACAGGAAAAAAGAGAGGTATGTATAAGAAAATCGTTTTTCCATTACCTGAATATAATACTATTGTATATAATAAACCTAAAAAATGATTTTATAATATTTTTTTTTAAATTACATTTTCAAAACGCTTTTCAGGTATGATTGAGATGGTAACAAAAGCAGAAACACTGAGAAAAATCCAGGTAGAGCATGGTTTGACTGGTTCATTCAAAGACAAGCCGATTGCCGAGTGGTTGGCTAAGCACAACCCTTCGGAGTTGGAGTATGAACGCGCTGTGGAAAATTTTACAGGTACATTTTTTAATTCATTTCCAAATACAGCACTGCTGTATAAGGAAGGCGAAAATAATAGCTAATATTTACTTTTCTTTACATTTTGTGAGTAATATGGTCGAAATAGACAATTTTTGGAAAATGTATGTCTGTGATCAAAATAGCGGGAAAACAACTGTATCGATCCACTAACAGTTGCATAAACTGTTGTTTCTTAGCCTCATGTACCTCTGTTTATATAGTGCAACGTCGCATTATATGTCAATGTAATGGACCTCTGTATATGGCAACGTCGCATTATATGTCAAAGTAATGGACCTCTGTTTATATATGGCAACGTCGCATTATATGTTAATGTAATGGACAATATAGTTGTTGGCTTTGTACTTCATGCCAACATATACCTCTGTTTATATATGGCAACGTCGCATTATATGTCAATGTAATGGACCTCTGTATATTGCAACGTCGCATTATATGTCAAAGTAATGGACCTCTGTTTATATATGGCAACGTCGCATTATATGTTAATGTAATGGACAATATAGTTGTTGGCTTTGTACTTCATGCCAACATATACCTCTGTTTATATATGGCAACGTCGCATTATATGTCAATGTAATGGACCTCTGTTTATATATGGCAACGTCGCAATATATGTCAATGTAATGGACCTCTGTTTATTGTTTATGTATGACAACGTCGCATTTTATGTCAATGTAATGGACCTCTGTTCATTGTTTATGTATAGCAACGTCGCATTATATGTCAATGTAATGGACCTCTGTTTATATATGGAACGTCGCAATATATGTCAATGTAATGGACCTCTGTTTATTGTTTATGTATGACAACGTCGCATTTTATGTCAATGTAATGGACCTCTGTTCATTGTTTATGTATAGCAACGTCGCATTATATGTCAATGTAATGGACCTCTGTTTATATATGGCAACGTCGCAATATATGTCAATGTAATGGACCTCTGTTCATTGTTTATGTATAGCAACGTCGCATTATATGTCAATGTAATGGACCTCAGTTTATATATGACAACGTCGCATTATATGTCAAAGTAATGGACCTCTGTTTATATATGGCAACGTCGCAATATATGTCAATGTAATGGACCTCTGTTTATTGTTTATGTATGACAACGTCGCATTATATGTCAATGTAATGGACCTCTGTTCATTGTTTACGTATAGTAACGTCGCATTATATGTCAATGTAATGGACCTCAGTTTATATATGACAACGTCGCATTATATGTCAAAGTAATGGACCTCTGTTTATATATGGCAACGTTGCATTATATGTCAATGTAATGGACCTCTGTTTATATATGGCAACGTCGCAATATATGTCAATGTAATGGACCTCTGTTTATTGTTTATGTATGGCAACGTCGCATTATATGTCAATGTAATGGACCTCTGTTTATTGTTTATGTATAGCAACGTCGCATTATATGTCAATGTAATGGACCTCTGTTTATATATGACAACGTCGCATTATATGTCAAAGTAATGGACCTCTGTTTATATATGGCAACGTCGCATTATATGTCAATGTAATGGACCTCTGTTTATATATTGCAACGTCGCAATATATGTCAATGTAATGGACCTCTGTTTATTGTTTATGTATGACAACGTCGCATTATATGTCAATGTAATGGACCTCTGTTTATTATTTATGTATGGCAACGTCGCATTATATGTCAAAGTATTGGACCTCTGTTTATATATGGCAACGTCGCATTATATGTCAATGTAATGGACCTCTGTTTATATATGGCAACGTCGCATTATATGTCAATGTAATGGACCTCTGTTTATATATGGCAACGTCGCAATATATGTCAATGTAATGGACCTCTGTTTATTGTTTATGTATGACAACGTCGCATTATATGTCAATGTAATGGACCTCTGTTCATTGTTTATGTATAGCAACGTCGCATTATAGGTCAATGTAATGGACCTCTGTTTATATATGGCAACGTCGCATTATATGTCAAAGTAATGGACCTCTGTTTATATATGGCAACGTCGCATTATATGTCAATGTAATGGACCTCTGTTTATATATGGCAACGTCGCAATATATGTCAATGTAATGGACCTCTGTTTATTGTTTATGTATGACAACGTCGCATTATATGTCAATGTAATGGACCTCTGTTCATTGTTTATGTATAGCAACGTCGCATTATATGTCAATGTAATGGACCTCTGTTTATATATGGCAACGTCGCATTATATGTCAATGTAATGGACCTCTGTTTATATATGGCAACGTCGCAATATATGTCAATGTAATGGACCTCTGTTTATTGGTTATGTATGACAACGTCGCATTAAATGTCAATGTAATGGACCTCTGTTCATTGTATATGTATAGCAACGTCGCATTATATGTCAATGTAATGGACCTCTGTTTATATATGACAATGTCGCATTATATGTCAAAGTAATGGACCTCTGTTTATATATGGCAACATCGCATTGTATGTCAATGTAATGGACCTCTGTTTATATATGGCAACGTCGCAATATATGTCAATGTAATGGACCTCTGTTTATTGTTTATGTATGACAACGTCGCATTTTATGTCAAAGTAATGGACCTCTGTTTATATATGGCAACGTCGCATTATATGTCATTGTAATGGATCTCTGTTTATATATGGCAACGTCGCAATATATGTCAATGTAATGGACCTCTGTTTATTGTTTATATATGGCAACGTCGCAATATATGTCATTGTAATGGACCTCTGATTATTGTTTATGTATGACAACGTCGCATTATATGTCAATGTAATGGACCTCTGTTTATATATGACAACGTCGCATTATATGTCAAAGTAATGGACCTCTGTTTATATATGGCAACGTCGCATTATATGTTAATGTAATGGACAATATAGTTGTTGGCTTTGTACTTCATGCCAACATATACCTCTGTTTATATATGGCAACATCGCATTATGAGTCAAAAGTGACGTTTAAATCACGGATTGGAAATTATCTGCTTTATACAACCGAGCCAAAGTCATGATGCCATATGTAAACAGAGGTATATGTTGGTATGAAGTACAAAGCTAACAAGTATTCATGCAACATCAATCAGTGGATTACATGTAATCATGGGCTACAGATAACTAGCCTTTATATAACGTCAATTTCTAATCCGTGATTCAAAACGTCACTTCTGACATTGTCATTTGTAAATAGAAGTAGGTACATGAGGCTATGAAATAAAATGTGATTACAATTGATCTATCAGTGGTTTGCTGTAATCGCGGGTTACAGTTAACTCGCTTTCGTACAATCCATCCTAATGCCCGTATTCAACAACATTCCATAAACTTTATAGGTCCAATATGCTATTGAATGGATAAACTGCCAACGTCATTGTGACAGAACTGGCATATTCTGTCACAATGACGTTGGCAGACACAAAACAAATGTCAAAATCATTGAATAGCGCTTGCAATTGGTGCTTTGATGACACCTTTTGTTTAATTATTCAATATTTGCAATAGAGAGAATCTAAAATATCTACATTCCCTAGATAATGTATTTATTGTTACTATAACAACGAATACTTATGCGTTCAATAGCTATATAGATAGATTTATGGAACGTCGGTGAATACGGGGGTAGGTAGGTGTATTAGTGAGTGTAGTAATAATATAATAACATTTTGAAAACTAAATAATTGGTGGTTGATTCAGGATATATTTTATTTCAGCATCCTGCGCTGGCTATTGCGTAGTGACGTACATTTTAGGTATCTGTGATAGACACAACGACAACATTATGCTCAAAACGTCGGGACATTTGTTCCACATCGATTTCGGCAAGTTCTTGGGCGATGCACAAATGTTCGGTAACTTCAAAAGGTAAATATTCTTTCTTTACTGAACTATCAGGCTTTTACATCAGTAAAGCGTAGATGTGGTTTGAACTCTCGCTCCTAGTGCTCAGTATGAGACGGACTCAGCGTTGCCAGATATCTACCTCTAAAATATCGTACCATCTGGACGAATTTATCGTACATTATTGTACAATGGCCCAAAATTAAATATTTTCATAATAAAGTTTAAAATTACAACTTAGTAGTAACGCAGAAGGAAAATGAAATAAAGTATTATTTAGGCCAATCAGTGTTATTAATGGTTAAAAATACTAACATATTATTTTGTAATAATACTTTGTTCTTATACTAAGAGAAAGGAATTTACAACATATTTATTTACAGAGATCGGACACCTTTTGTTTTAACATCCGACATGGCTTATGTGATCAACGGAGGAGACAGGCCATCAGAGAAGTTTCACAAATTTGTAGACCTCTGCTGTCAAGCATTCAACATCATTAGAAACAATGGGAACCTGTTTCTCTATCTTTTCACATTGGTAAATATTTATATTCAATTATTTTAACTATTAGTGACATTTATGCCCGTATTTACCAACATCCCATAAACTATTGAATGTATAAACTGACAACATCATTGTGACGGAATATGCCAAAACAAGTGTCAAACACCTTGAATAGCGCTTGCGATTGGAGCTTTGATGGCACCTTTTGTTTAATCATTCAGTGTTTGCAATAGAGAGAATCTAAAAGGCACCTTACACAATCAATATTACTGTCAATATTTTAGAATAATGACAGTATTACTGTACAATAATATGTTTAAAATGTTACTTATTCTAAAATGTTGCCAGTATTACTTATCATGTAAGGAATATAACTGATATAATGAACAGAATACTGATCTGGAGGATTCAAGGAAATATTGACAGTACTAGGATTGACAGTATTATTGACCATGTAAGGTGCCTTTAAAGTTGCTACATTTCCTAGATAATGTATTTATTGTTGCTATAACAACGAATACTTATGGGTTCAATAGCTATTCATAGATGTATAAGGCACCTTACACGGTCACTAATACTGTCAATCATAGTACTGTCAGTATTTGCTTCAATCCTCCTTTTATATTTATGAAGTAATCAATTATCCTCATACACTTCAGTATTCTCTTCATTTCATCGTTACTATATCTTACACGATAAGTAATACTGTCAATATTTTAGAATAATGAACATTTTAAACATATTATTCAACAGTAATACTGCCATTATTCTAAAATATTGACAGTATTATTGATCGTGTAAGGTGCCTTTATGGTACGTCGGTGAATACAGGGGTTAGAGGTATTATATATGATAAAAATACCTATATTGCACTATTCCAACTGTAATATAAATTTTTGTCTCATGTATTATTATCAATGCTTCCTACCTTATGGCAACGTAACGTTCGATTCACCTTAATAATAATAATTATTATATCTTGGTTGTTAGTTGTGTGATAACTGTCAAATACATATATTAACACTCAATATACTTTCAGATGGCGTCTTCAGGAATAAAAGGTGTTACAACTGATGCGGTATCAAATTTACACAAAGCCCTTCTACCAAACCAATCAAACCCCGAGGCGGCCGCGTACTTTGCGCGCCTTATCGAGAGCTCACTGAAGTCATGGTTCACTCAATTCAACTTTTTCTTGCACAATTTGGCTCAACTCAAATTCACCGGGGATCATGGCGACGGGGAGACGCTGTCGTTTGTTCCAAAAACATACAGGTACGCAGAGTTTTAATGTACTTACCGACATGGAAATTGCAATCTCAAGAAAAAATAAGATGATTTCAACCAAATTTGTTAGAAACCTTTAACTTGGCAAATTTTCCGCAAACATTAGTGGCTTTCCGCCATGAATTACAAGGTGCTTGAATTATAATCATTCTAAATAACACGAATCAAGGTTTTTTTTTAAATAAATATTGCGCTGGTTAATAATGTTATTATGTATGCACTCCCTCATCCTTCATGGCATTAATTCCAATACATGGACAAGGTATATTTGAGGTGCAAGCACCTTGCAATTCATGGCAGGAAGCCACTAATGTTTGCAGAGGATTTGCCAAGTTCGTTAGCTTCCTATCATGTGGCACACATGTTCAATGTACAGAACTTTAAATAATAAATGAAAAATGAGAACTAGAGTAAAGATACCGGATAATAATATTCGCAGAGACTTAAATAATTGTCAAAAGTCACGGTAATGCTGATCTAAATTAAATCAATTTTTAAACCAGTATGTATCTCAGGAATAAGAAATGTTCAACAACATTTGGTACATTTATACCAAATGTTGTTGAATAATTCTTATACCTTCTTGGTATTGCACCTTCTAGGTCACTAAGTATAATCTTAGGATGTTCAAATTATTATTTAAATGAAAGTTGTGCATAATGAAATTTAACACTTCATATTTGGGCTGTGATTCTCAGGGGGGTCGCAGAAAATATTGATCTACATCTATCTACAATTTTACAACATGAACCGATTTGTAATTTACTTTCCGAACAACCGGGTAGGCTTTGAAAAAACATTTGAAACACAAATTTGTATCTATAACTTTGTAATAGTTTGTTTGTTTGGTGCGTCTAGCATGGAAACTGATGGTAAACTGACCCACGTCCAGGTAGTTGGCTACAAAAAGCGTTACGACCCGGACAAGTACTACGTTTACGTTTTGCGTGTGAGCAGGGAGAACCAAACACAAGCCATGGAGCTCCTGAGAACCTACAAAGAATTCTGTGAGCTGCACCAGAAGCTGTGTTTGAATTATCCCCTAGCCAAACTACACAGGTAAGAATTTGAATTAGAATTGGTTAATATAAGAGGAAATTCAAATTTTATTTTAATACCAATAAAGGTTTCCAGATATAATATTATTATCACAAGTACAAAAGTAACACAGTTTGAGAACCTATGGTATAAACTATATTATTTTTATACTGATGTACTGATGAAAAATTAATATTATTACTAAACTTTATTATAATACATTTTTTTACATTTACATAAAATGATCTAAAGGTGAGTTTATGCTGATATTTTTTTATTTTTTATATTCACAAAATAAGGATATTCACTTACAATTTATTTCTTAGTACTTAATTGTCACAGTAAACAATATTATGGAAAAAAAATCTGAAGTTGACTCCTTATTTACTCTTTGTCACCATAAACTCACCTTAATATGAAAGGTGAATATTATATTGAAGGTCAGGTAGTTGAGATGAGCTCTATAGTTATAAGGATATAATTCTAGTTATTGTTCTATCATATAAAAATTGTTAGATTAGTGTTTAATCTATAAAGGCACCTTACACGATCAATAATACTGTCATTCCTAGTACTGTCAGTATTTGCCTCAATCCTCTTTCAATAAGGCACCTTACACGGTCAATAGCACTGTCAGTCCTAGTACTATCCGTATTTGCACCAAGCCTCCTTTTATATATAATAACTAATCAATTATCCGAACAAGCACTAGCATTCTCTTTATTCCATTATTACTATACCTTACATGATAAGTAGTACTATTAATATTTTAGAATAATGAATATTTTAAACATGTTACGGCATAGTAACAATGTCATTATTCTAAAATATTGACAGTATTATTGATCGTCTAAGGTGCCTTAATATTTAACGTAATCAATTATCCGAAAAACCATCAGTATTCTCTTCATTCCAACATTACTGTACCTTACACGTTCATTAATTCTGTTAATATTTTAAAATAATGCAAATTGTACCCGTGTTATTGTATAGTAATACTGTCATTATTCTAAAATATTGACAGTATTATTGAGCGTGTAGGTGCCTTATAAAGGCACCTTATACGATCACGTTCAATAATATGTTTAAAATGTTCATTATTCTAACATATTGACAGTATTACTTATTGTGTAACATATAGTAACGATGAAATGAAGAGAATACTGATGTATATCCGGATAATTGATTACTTGATAAATATAAAAGGTGGATTGAAGTAAATACTGACAGTACTAGGATTGCCAGTATTATTGACCATGTAAGGTGCCTTATAAAGGCAAAGAATACTGATATTTATCAGAATAATTGATTACTTGATAACTATTGAAAGAGGATTCAAGTAAATACTGACAGTACTAGGATTGACAGTAATATTGATCATGTAAGGTGCCTTATAGATAGTTTGATACTATCCCAACAATCGATGCGTTGATATTGTCACAACTATCGATAGTTTAACATTGTCATAGCAATCAATAATTCGACAGTGTCACAACTATAGATACTTTTAAAGACACCTTACACGATCAATATTACTGTCAATATTTTAGGATAATAATAGTATTACTGTACGATAATATGTTTAAAATGTTTTTTTTATTCTAAAATGTTGCCAGTATTACTCATTGTGTATGGTATAGTAATGATGGAATGAAGAGAATACTGATCTTTAATCCGAATAATTGATTATTTGATAAATATAAAAGGAGGATTGAAGCAAATATTTACAGTACTAGGATTGACAGTATTATTGATCATGTAAGGTGCCTTTTATACTATCCCAACAATTGATGCATTGATATTGTCACAACAATCGATATTTGATATTGTAATTGCAATCAATAATTCGACAGTGTCACAAGTATAGATGCTTTTGTACTATCCCAACAATCAATACATTAATATTGTCACAACTATCGAAAGTTTGATATTGTCATAGCAATCAATAATTTCGACAGTGTCACAACTATAGGGCACCTTACACGGTCAATATTACTGTCAATATTTTAGAATAATGACAGTATTACTGTACGATAATATGTTTAAAATGTTCATTATTCTAAAATATTGCCAGTATTACTCATTGTGTAAGGTATAATAATGATGTAATGAAGAGAATACTGATTTTTATCTGGATAATTGATTACTTGATAAAGATTGAAGGAGGATTGAAGCAAATACTGACAGTACTAGTATTGACAGTATTATTGACCGTGTAAGGTGCCTTTATAGATAGAACCCATCACTATTGTTTATCCCACAACCTTTGCACATCACAATATCTAAATAAGTTTTCAAGCACTAGTCTGACTATTCATTGATGTCCTATCCAACTCCTGTTGAGGCGCGCCCAATTTAACTTTTCTTTGTTTTTTCGGTTCTTCCTCTGTGAAAAATATACTAGCAGCATTACTTGTATATGAAGGTCTAGGTAAACCATTATTAGATCTTTGGGCTGCATTCCCAAATCTGGTATTTAGAGGCTTAGTTTGAGGTTCGCTTATAACAGCAGTGCTTCCACTCGAGTCTGAACAGGATCTTGATATGGTTTCATTCGATGCACTCTCCCAGTCTGCTGATATTGACTTTGATATGTGTTGAGTTGGTTCCGTGTAATCTGAATCTAGTGAGTGATCACTTGAAGCTCTTTCATGTTTCACACCAGCATTTTGCATAATAATTTCATCTGATTTACTTTGGTTTACATCTGTTTTATTTTCATATGACTTATTTTCTTCACACTTTGATGCTGATTTTGATTCATTTTCTAACAAATTACCATCCATTGACAATGCTGAAACAAATTTATCTTTCTTTTGTAATACATTTCTGTCATCACATGTTTTTGAGTCTTCTTCTAGCTTCAGATTTGAGACTGGTTTTGTGTCCATATTTATTGATTCCTCCCATTTCAATGGTGATGTATTACTTGAAGGCCATTTTATAGTTGACTCAGTTTCCCAATCGGTCGCCGATGATTCCTCATGGTCGCCAGTCATAAAAATCAATGTTGACTCTTCATCATTGTTATCAATAGTACTGGTGATAGCTGTTTGTGGTGCAAGCACAGGTGTTGTGGGTGCAGATTTCTTTAAAATGCTTTTTGGGGTTTGAGGTGATTTAGCTTCAATCTGCTTAGGTAAATTGTTCTTTGTTATGGACTTTTGTTCAATTTTTTTGGGTGTGTGACTGGTAGATTCATTTATATCTATAATATATCCAAAAAAAAAAATTATTCATGTGTCTGCTTGGCCTTGACAGTGGGAGTAAGTAATTAGCAACATCGACCATAACAAAGACCCCTCTTGTTATGGTCTATGTTGCAAATTACTTTCAGGATAGATTTCAGATTCTGCTCAATAATAATAGGCTTTATTGTCCTATGGAAAGAAAAATTCAGTTACAGGACAATAATATGCAAAAAGTATAAATATATATAGGTATAAAAAAATAAAAAATATAACATATAATATTGGCGTACTTTTAGTACTACTAAAGTCCTGAAGTCAAAAATTCTCACTGGACTCTCACTGACTGGCTTCAAAGGAAACTCCTTTTTAAAATCAATCTTGATTTTAAAAAGGAGTTTCCTTTGAAGCCAACTAGTCCAGTCAGTGAGAGTCCAGTGAGAGTTTTTGACTTCAGGACTTTAGTAGTACTAAAAGTCCCTACCTTTGGTAGATGAGCATAAGGTGGGAGGGCGAGAACTTTAAGAATATTATATATCTACTTAACCATATTAGAAAATTACTATTAACTACAAAAGACTTACAGTTTACATCAAAATCAGGCTTTGACCAGTATGCCAAACCAACAACAGCCTCACTCTCTTCGCTCTTCGACGATTTTCCCAAGGAAAACACTTTTTTAAAATTAAAAACCATCATCAATCACACAACGAACTTTTTACATATTAAAACAACGAGCTCAACGTAGCGACTAACGAGCAAAACACGATTGTATTTTTCTTAAATCATACAATCGCACTACATTTCTGTGTCACCAGATACGACGCCTCCTTACAATTTTGGCATTTTATCGTGGACGGTATTTTATCTTGTTTCATAGATAATAGCGGCGATAAGGTACGTGCTTTATCCGTGTGTAAGCACCAATTAAATAAATTAATAGTAATTAACAGCTATATAAATCAAAGAAAGGAAGTCAGAACAGAACAAAAATTGTCTAGTTCGACTATATTAGTCTTTAAATATAAAGAAAAGGCAATTTTTTTTAGCACTTATGTATTCGGAAAATAAATATTAACAAGGACACATATCTGGCACCACATTACAATTACATTGACATTTTCGACATTATATTTTTGATATTTTGACAATATTTCGCGACATTTGCCAATATTTAACGATATTTGACAATATGTAATGATTTTTGACAATATTTGTAATTATTAGAAAATATTTGTCATTTTTGTCTACTTGCAATGACATTTTGATGATGATTTTTTTTATTTTGAGGATATTAAACAGTCTGAATTCAGGAAAGAATATATATTTGAAGCTATTTGACGATATTTGATAATGTTTGACAATATTTCAAAATATTTGACAATATTTGACTATATTTGAAAATATTTGTCATTTTTGTCTACTTCCAATGCCAGTTTGATGATGATTTTTTTATATTAAACTGACTGAATTCAGGAAAAAATATAATAACATTTGAAGATATTTGACGATATTTGATAATATTTGGCAATATTTGAAGATATTTGACAATCTTTGAGTATATTTGACAATATTTGACTATATTTGAAAATATTTGTCATTTTTGTCTACTTCCAATGACATTTTGATATGATTTTTTTATTTTACGGATATTAAACTGACTGAATTCAGGAAAAAATATAAAATATTTGAGGATATTTAACGATATTTGACAATATTTGACTATATTTGACTATATTTGAAAATATTTGTCATTTTTGTCTACAATGACATTTTGATGATGATTTTTTTATTTTGCGGATATAACTGACTGAATTCAGGAAAAAATATAATCATTTTTGAGGATATTTGACGATATTTGATAATATTTGAAGATATTTGACTATATTAGAAAATATTTGTCATTTTTGTCTACTTCCAATGACATTTTGATGATGATTAATTTTATTTTATGAATATTAAACTGACTGAATTCAGGAAAAAATATAATAATATTTGAAAATATTTGACGATATTTTACGATATTTGACAATATTTGATAATATTTGACAATATTTGATGATATTTGACTATATTTGACTATATTTGAAAATATTTGTCATTTTTGTTTACTTCCAATATCATTTTGATGATGATTTTTTTATTTTGCGTATATTAAACTGACTGAATTCAGGAAAAATATAATAATATTTGAAGATATTTGACGATACTTGATAATATTTGACGATATTTGATAATATTTGACAATATTTGACGGTATTTGAAAATATTTTTAATTTTTATCTACTTCCAATGTCATTTTGATGATGACTTTTTTATTTTGCGGATATTAAACTGACTGAATTCAGGAAAAAATATAATAATTTTTGAAGATATTTGACGATATTTTATAATATTTGACAATATTTGAAGATATTGGACAATGTTTGACGATATTTGAAGATATTTGACGATATTTGACTATATTTGAAACTATTTGTCATTTTTTTCTACTTCCAATGTTATTGTGAAGATGATTTTTATATTTTGCGAATATTAAACTGACTGAATTCAGGAAGAAATATAATAATATTTGAAGATATTTGATAATATTCGACAATATTTGAAGATATTTGACAATATTTGACTAACTTTGACTATATTTGAAAACATTTGTCAATTTTATCTACTTCCAATATCATTTTGATAATGATTTTTTTATTTTGCGGATAGTAAACAAACTGAATTCAGGAAAAAATATAATAATATTTGAAGATATTTGACGATATTTGATAATATTTGAAGATATTTGTCATTTTTGTCTACTTCCAATATCATTTTGATGCTTTTTTTTATTTTGAGGATATTAAACTGACTGAATTCAGGA
This sequence comes from Lordithon lunulatus, assembly GCA_963942505.1. Lineage (NCBI taxonomy): Eukaryota > Metazoa > Arthropoda > Insecta > Coleoptera > Staphylinidae > Lordithon > Lordithon lunulatus. The sequence goes on from OZ012669.1 coordinate 52,843,342, forward strand.
AAAAATATAATAATATTTGAAGATATTTGTCGCTATTTGATAATATTTGATAATATTTGATAATATTTGATAATATTTGATAATATTTGACAATATTTGAAGATATTTGACAATATTTGACTATATTTGAAAATATTTGTCATTTTTGTCTACTTCCAATGTCATTTTGATGATGATTTTTTTATTTTGCGGATATTAAACTGACTGAATTCAGAAAAAATAAATAATATTTGAAGATGTTTGATACTATTTGACTATATTTGACTATAGTTGAAAATATTTGTCATTTTTGTCTACTTCCAATGACATTTTGATGATGATTAATTTTATTTTATGGATATTAAACTGACTGAATTCAGGAAAAAATATAATAATATTTGAAAATATTTGACGATATTTGACAATATTTGATAATATTTGACAATATTTGATGATATTTGACAATATTTGACTATATTTGACTATATTTGAAAATATTTGTCATTTTTGTCTACTTCTAATGTCATTTTGATGATGACTTTTTTGCGGATATTAAACTGCCTGAATTCAGGAAAAAATATAATAATTTTTGAAGATATTTGACGATATTTCATAATATTTGACAATATTTTACGATATTTGACTATATTTGAAACTATTTGTCATTTTTTTCTACTTCCAATGTCATTTTGAAGATGATTTTTATATTTTGCGGATATTAAACTGACTGAATTCAGGAAGAAATATAATAATATTTGAAGATATTTGACGATATTTGATAATATTCGACAATATTGGAAGATATTTCACAATATTTGACTAAATTTGACTATATTTGAAAACATTTGTCATTTTTATCTACTTCCAATATCATTTTGATAATGATTTTTTTATTTTGCGGATAGTAAACAAACTGAATTCAGGAAAAAATATAATAATATTTGAAGATATTTGACGATATTTGATAATATTTGAAGATATTTGACAATGTTTGACTATTTGAAAATATTTGTCATTTTTGTATACTTCCAATATCATTTTGGTGCTTTTTTTTTATTTTGAGGATATTAAACTGACTGAATTCAGGAAAAAATATAATAATATTTGAAGATATTTGTTGCTATTTGATAATATTTGATAATATTTGACAATATTTGAAGATATTTGACAATATTTGACTATATTTCACTATATTTGAAAATATTTGTCATTTTTGTCTACTTCCAATGACATTTTGATGATGATTTTTTTATTTTGCGGATATTAAACTGACTTAATTCAGAAAAAATATATAATATTTGAAGATATTTGATACTATTTGACAATATTTGATAATATTTGACAATATTTGACTATATTTGACTATAGTTGAAAATATTTGTCATTTTTGTCTACTTCCAATGTCATTTTGATGGTGATTTTTTATTTTGCGGATATTAAACTGACTGAATTCAGAAAAAATAAAAAATATTTGAAGATATTTGATACTATTTGACAATATTTGATAATATTTGACTATATTTGACTATATTTGAAAATATTTGTCATTTTTGACTACTTCCAATATCATTTTGATGATGATTTTTTATTTTGCGTATATTAAACTGACTTAATTCAGGAAAAATATAATAATATTTGAAGATATTTGATGATATTTGACGATATTTGATAATATTTGACAATATTGACGGTATTTGAAAATATTTTTAATTTTTATCTACCTCCAGTGTCATTTTGATGACTTTATTATTTTGCGAATATTAAACAGACTGAATTCAGGAAAAAGTATAATAATTTTTGAAGATATTTGACGATATTTGATAATATTTGACAATATTTGAAGATATTTGACAATATTTGACTAAATTTGACTATATTTGAAGACATTTGTCATTTTTGTCTACTTCCAATATCATTTTGATAATGATTTTTTTATTTTGCAGATAGTAAACTGGCTGAATTCAGGAAAAAATATAATAATATTTGAATATATTTGACGATATTTGATAATATTTGAAGATATTTGACAATGTTTGACTATTTGAAAATATTTGTCATTTTTGTCTACTTCCAATGTCATTTTGATGATGATTTTTTTATTTTGCGGATATTAAACTGACTGAATTCAGAAAAAATAAATAATATTTGAAGATATTTGATACTATTTGACAATATTTGATAATGTTTGACAATATTTGAAGATATTTGACAATATTTTACTATATTTGACTATAGTTGAAAATATTTGTCATTTTTGTCTACTTCCAATGACATTTTGATGATGATTTTTTTATTTTGCTCTTATTAAACTGACTGAATTCAGGAAAAATATAATAATATTTGACGATATTTGATAACATTTGACATTATTTGAAATATTTGACAATTTTTCAAGATATTTGACAATATTTGATAACATTTGACAATATTTGAAGATATTTCACAATATTTCACTATATTTGAAAATATTTGTCATTTTTGTCTACTTCCAATATCATTTTGATGATGATATTTTTTATTTTGCGGATTTTAAACTGACTGAATGTAGGAAAATAATATAATAAAAAAGTGAACAATATGGAAATATCTAAAATAAATTTTAAAATCTAAGCTTATTTTATATATTTCCATATTATTGAACAAAATGAGGTACATTGGCATACAGAATGACGAAACTTACCATTATGCCATTAAGTTGACCTTGAACTTTAATCAATATATTAATGTTCATAGCAAAATCTATAAAAAAAAACGGTTGTTGTGTATTTTAGTTTATCAAGTGGCCTCCACGTGGGCCGTTCTAATATCAAGCAAGTGGCCCACAAACGGTTCCACGACATCACGCTGTTCCTAACATCCCTCTTCAAGACTGCCGACGAAATTGCACATTCCGAATTAGTTTACACGTTCTTCCATCCGCTGCTGCGGGACCAGCAGTTCCCCGACCAGTTCTCCAAGAAATCCAAGGACCGTCGGCTGGAGGAGAAGAACAACGTGGGCCGACTCAAGGGCCAACTTAAGTTGTCCATACATTTCAATAGGGGTGTATTCACCGTGATGGTGCACCACGTAAGGGGTTTACCGTTGGTGGGTAGCGCTCAAGAGCCTTCTACTTATGTTAAAGTTTACTTGCTGCCTGATCCTACGAAGGAGACCAAACGCAAGACTAAGGTGGTGAAGAGGAATTGTCATCCCAGTTTTATGGAAATGGTGAGTGGATGCTATTTTACACTACTAGTGAAATAAACAACCATTATGGACTTTATAATACAACTTTCACTCTAGAGAGAAAGTTTAAACGCCATCTGGGGACATTAAATCAATTAACAAGGCACACCCATAGTAGATTGATTAGAGGTTCACGTTTTATATATATATATATATATATATATATATATATATACCTATATATATATATATATATATATATATATATATATATATATATATATATATTATATATATATATATATATATATATATATATATATATATATATATATATATTTATATAGTAGATATAGATTTGGCTGTATAACTATAATTCAAACGGGAAACCGAGGTAAAAAAAAGGAACTAAGTACTTGAATTTCAACTAAATAGCGTTTTATTGCTGCACCACCCTTAGGCCCAATTCACACATAGGAGGCGAAGAGGCGACGCTTTCACGCTTGCTCTATATAAACATATGGTACAATGCCCACTTAGGTGATAAGGCGCGGGCATTTGCCTCGTGCTCTCGCCGTGCCGGCACCGCGTCTTAGCCTCTTCGCCTGAGACACGGTGACTGCGAGGCGAGAGACACAACTCTTCCACGCCGTCTCTATGTAAACATATGTTGAATTGTCCACCACTTCACTGCATATGGACATCACAATCGCCTGTGCGACGTCTCGCCTGCACCTCGCCTACACCGCGCCTCCGCTCGACGCCGCTTATGTGTGAATTGGGCCTAATAAGCTAGGAACATCGGTTTTGAACTACATGTAATTTTGCTTTAAAAATGTTCCAGATTTATTTATGAATACAATAATTTGAATAATAATGCCACAAAATGTACTGAAAGAATATGAAATTAATTATTTATCATGTTGAAAAGGTTGTACCTCAAAACCAAAAGATTTTTGAGAGGAAGAATGGGTACCTGGCCCACGATATTATGTACATATGAAATTTTGAAAAATAAGATAATTAGGCTTCAATCATTTGGAGTCCTGTTTTTGTAATAGTGCTGCGAGACATTAAATTTGTATTTTTGAATTTTCTAGTTGGAGTATAGAATGACGTGGGATATAATCCGTGATCGCACTCTGACGGCGACAGTGTGGAACTACGATGCGCTGCAAGAAAACGAGTTTCTAGGTGGCGTGGAGCTCGAGCTGCACAAATTCGATTTGAGCAAAGAGATGACCGAGTGGTTCCCATTGGTGAACGTGCGCAGATAGCATTCGGCGCATGCGCCGTTTCGGTTTGGTAATTTTTGAAGTCACACTCACTCATTTTTATTCAATTGGTGATTTGTTTGGTTGTTCCATGTTTTAATTTTATTTCTCGCGTTTATAAATCTAATTTTCAGAGAGAGACGTGTTTAGAATTTGAAAGACACCACTCGTTCCGAACGTATTCGTTTAATCAACATAATATTGTCGAAATATAGATAGATTTTAAAAGGAGGGGGTCTATTAAGTAAGTTTAAACTAGGGGGTTTATCAAGTAAGTTTAGACTGGTCTGTTAGCTCTTGCTTCCTCGGAGAGTGGTCGCTTCAAAGCGGCCGCTTTTGACGTCATTTACACATCACAAACATCATTTTTAAGTATATGTAATTGAAGAACTCACAATTTTTCATCCTAATTAATTTAATTGTCTTTTTGAGGTATGACCCTTTATGGGAAACTAATATATATAGATAGATATATATATATATATATATATATATATATATATATATATATATATACGAAAAACTATTTTTATGACGTAAGAATGAATAAGAAGCGGCCGCTTTTATAGCCTTATCTAACCCCGGGACTTTACCTATGACCAAGGACTGTACACAATCCTTGACCCATGGCAACTAAATAAACAACTATTGGCATGCACCACGTTCTGCGAACGCTACTGTAATACTGTTTTATGTCAAATTTCACAAATTTGTCAAGAGTGACAGGATAATAACTTACTTTACTATTTTAACATCACTTTTGACACGTTTGTGACATTGGCATAAAACAGTAGGAATAAGGCAGCATGGGGCATACCAATAGTTGTTAATTTGATTGCCATGGGCCAACAATTGTTTATTTGTTTGCCCTAGGTAAAGTCCTGGTTTCCTAACAAGCGGTGTCGATAAAGACGGCCGTTTTTGACGTCGTTTACACATTACAAGATATGTTTTAAGTACATGTAATTGAATAACTCACCAGATTCCAGTGTAGTTCATAACATTTTCCCAATACTTTGAAGTATACCGCTATACCGCGGATTACCAGATTTATTTAAATATACGTTAAAGAAATGTGTGACGTCAAAATGACGTGAAATACGGCCGCTTTTGTCGACACCGCTTCCTAGGAAACCAAGGCTTAACAGACTAGTCTAGAATTTACAGTGTAGTCCCTCAGGAATCGAACTCCAGATGTTTAATGGTTTTAGAAATTTGAAAATGCAATCAGATCAGTTAGAGAAAGCAATTTTTGAGGACGAAAACCATTAGTTACTAAACTAACTTGCCATCGTTTCTCTCAACAGTACATACAAGTCTCAAGTCATTTAAATTATTTATTTATTATATATTCAACGTTTTATAAATTATATACCAAAGGAAATTATAAATATGTTGGCCGTGCGCCAATTACGATTTAGGTTGTAGGATCGTGGTTTATTTAATGCTATATAAATAATTTCTTGTACCCCACCCCCACACCCGCTCTGCACGTAATATATAATGCAATTTTTCAAATAATTTATTCGTACTAACGTCTTACTTTGTGGCGTGGGGGCGGATACACCCTCATAAAAACACACATCACGTTTTTTTCTTCTTTCATACATATATTTTTTTTTTAATATAAACTAAGCGATTAGTGAAGCATTCCGTGTAGGAAGTTGTATCATGTAGGTGATTGTAATTTTGTAGTTTTCTACAGTATTTTTTTTGTTTGTTTTCTTTTTAGGAGTCATATATTCTTTATACTGTAATAGATTTTTATAAACTAAATAGATCTACTGATAATAGTCATATGTAATCATTTATTTTGATATATGTTGATTTTGATGACTTGCGACTGCACACGGGTGGTTTTTGTTGGTTGTTTTAATTAATAATATTCACAGGAAGAGATTTCTAAGGATTTGGAGATGGAAATAATGATATACAATCCTGCAAAGAGTATATACAGAAAAAGTCGAGCTTTTGCGTTTACATAAAGCACTAAATAATAGGTAGGTCTTCAGACAACGACAAGAATTTAGGATAAAACTCTGACAATTCATAATTAAAGATAATATGATGACAAGATAAAATCATGACACCTGCTAGATACGATAATATAACAAGATAATGAAGATGACACATTTGCTGATAAGACATTTCTCACGGTCATGATTTAGTTCCCAGGCCTAAAGTTCCGCCTACCTATTATTTATTGCTTTATGTAACTCTACATGAAGTAATAAATAATATATAAACCACTTTAGTCTGGGAACTAAATCGTGACCATGAGACATTTCTTATCAGCAAATGTGTCATCTTCATTATCTTGTTATATTATCTTATCTAGCAGGTGTCATGATTTTATCTTGTCATCATATTATCTTTAATTATGAATTGTCAGAGTTTTATCCTAAATTCTTGTCGTTGTCTGAAGACTGATTCACTGATTAGATATAGACTAGTTACGAAATAAATCTGGTTTTATACAACCCAGCTTTACAATTATATTGGCGATTCAAGCCGGCTGATACTCTATCTGGTGGCAGGAAATGAACTACATTTAGTAGGGAATTTGTTTGTATAACATTTGTTCTTTCATCTTATATATGACTATGGAGTCAAGATTATACTATTTATACCTTAAACGTATATTAACAATAGCGCATTATTGTAGAAGTGACTGAAATCATATGATTATAATGCAATAATCAGCTGATCAAACAATAACAAAGATCAGCTGTTTACCTACTACTTTGAAGAAAACCGTTAATGTTTGAATCGCGAATACTTTCTCACTCCTAATCATCCAGTTTTTGGTGTAGTATTTGTTATCTTAGTCGACCTTTGGCTTTAATGTTCTTACTATGTATCTTACAATGACGGAAACATTAAGCAGGTAGCGAAATAACTGGACAGGTACCATATGGAAATAACAGGGCTGAGTAAGTTCAGATAGAAAGATAGAAAGGAAAAGGAAAGATACAGATACATACTGGTCAAATATTCTCAACCTGTAATATATATATATATATATATATATATATATATATATATATATATATATATATATATATTATCAATTGCCTTTTACCTTTCGGTGTAGGCTATTACATTAACATTATTATAGTTTCCAATTACTGTTGTTTATATATTTGTAAATTCTTTCCACTCCTTTCTGTTCTTTGCCAGTTCTCTTGCTTGCTTGACTGTTTTTCCTTTCTTGATTATTATGTCCTCTATTATGTTGTCCCACTCTTTTCTTGGTCTACCTCTTCTTCTTTTATTTTCAGTTCTTGCTTCCCATACCTGTTTTGTTTGATTCTTTTTGTCCATCCTAATTAAATGACCCCACCAGTTTAGTTGTTTCTTTTCTATATACTTATGTACAGCTTCAATTCCCAGTTCTTCTCTGATGTCCTCATTTCTTATTCTGTCTCTTCTCGTAACTTGTTTTACTCCTCTGAGATATTTAATTTCCATTGCCTGTATTCTACTTTTGTCCCTCTTCGTTAGCTTCCACGTCTCGCTTCCATATGTCAGTATATATGCTTTTATATATATTTATTTTTGTCCTTCTGCTGATCTCTTTCTTGTTAATCAGTATATTGCTCAATGCGTGGTATGTTTTAGCTGTGTTGTTTATTCAGTTACTAAGTTCGCCTTCCATTTTTCCGTCTTCTGTCAGTGCTACTCCCAGGTATTTGAATTCTTCTACTTGTTCTATCTTTATATTTATTTGTTCTTTCCGGTTTCCTATTACCATCACTTTTGTTTTGTTATAATTCATTTTCATGTTATACTTTTCTAGGTGTCTGTTCCATACACTAAGGTTGTGCTGCAGATTACCTTCATTTTCTGCTATCACTACTACATCATCAGCGAATGCTCCTTCCGATATTTTTACAACTTGCATGTTTTTGTACCCTTTGTACCCCTTTGTTTGTTTTTTTGGTTTCTGGTTTCATGCTCTTCATTATTTCATCCATGTATATGTTAAATAATGTAGGACTGAGCCCGCCTCCTTGTCATAGTCCAGTGGTTGTCTGAAATGTTCTTGATGTTTGTCCCTTGTGTATTATTGCATTGGTGTTTTTGTTGTATATGTTTTGTATTAATTCGACTGTCTTTCTTTCTACACCTCTCTCTTCCAGGATTTTCCATAATTTATTTCTTGGTATCATGTCGAATGCTTTTTCCAGGTCGATGAATCCTAGGTATGTGTTTTTATTATTTGCAATTCTTTTTTCTGTGATTTGTTTTATCGTGAAAATGTTGTCCTGTGTGGATCTTCCTCTCCTAAATCCACATTGCGATTCTTCTAGCGTCTGCTCTATTTTTGCTAGTATTCTTTTGTTAATTGTTTTTTCTAAGATCTTCATACCTATGCTTATGAGTGTTATACCCCTATAGTTTGAACATTTTGTCTTATCGCCTTTCTTGTGTATCGGTACGATTAACGATACTTGCCAATCTCTGGATATTTTATTCGTCCTCCATATTTCGTTTATTAATTTTAGTAGTATTTCATTACCTGCAGGTCCCATATGTTTAATCATTTCCGTTGTGATCTGGTCTTGTCCTGGTGATTTCCCTATTTTCATTTCCCTGATTATCTCTAGTATTTCTTTTCCATCATCTCTATATCTTCTTCCGAGTCGTTCTGGTCTCTTGTCTTCTGTTTGTTTCCACCATTTTGTGATAGTAAGTCTTCAAAATATTCTTTCCATCTTTCCAGTATTTTTTCGTTGTCCATCAGCAATATTCCTTGATTGTCTTGTATATAATTTACTTCTTGTCCTTTTTCTTTTCTGTTTAGTTTTAGTGTTTTATAGAATAATTTTTGGTTTTCCTTTGCATTTTTCTCCATTGTCTCTCCGAGCTTTTCCCATTCCCTGCTCTTTGCTATTCTGACCTTATCTTTTACTATTTTCCTCTTTAAACTGTATTCTTCGTAGTTTTTACTATTTTTGTCATTTAGGTATCTTTGCCATGCTTTTTCCTTTTCCTTTATTTTCTCTCTTATGTCCTGCGACCACCATGCTGTCTGCTGCTTCTTGTTTGTGTTTCGCTTTGTCCCTCATGTCTCTTGTGCTGTCTCCAGTATATTTTTCTTTAATTTATTCCACATTTCCTCTACTTCTTGTCTATAGTTGCCCTTTACTAATTTCTCCTCTATTTTCTTTTTATAGATTTTTGCTATTTCTTTTTCCCTTAGTTTGTATGTTCTTATCTTGTTGTAGTTTATTGCTATATTTGGTCTCTGCTTTTTTTATCGCTATCTTGGTAGTCTTCCTTTATTTTCGTCTCTACTAGATAGTGATCACTTCCAATTTCGTAACTTCTCTTTACTCTTGTGTCTATTATTTTGCTCCTTTTCCCTTGTTCTGCTAGTACATAGTCTATTATAGATTTTTCGTTCCTGCTTATCACTTCCCTGGTGTATGTCCTTGTGTTTGAATAGTGTATTCGTTATTATTAGATTATTCATTCTACAATAATCTAGCATTTTCTTACCATTTTCGTTGAGTACGTCTTCTCCATATCTTCCTCTCATCGCGTCATTTTCTTTTACTTCGTTGCCAATTCTGCTGTTGAAGTCTCCCGCCACGTACACTTCTCCTTTGGCTTTTTCTGTTGTTTCGTTGAGTTGCTCCCAGAATGTTTCTTTGTTGCACGCAGTATCATCTTCGTTTGGTCCATACACTGCTATGATAGTTTTATGGTAGCCGCTTCTTTGATCTCTAACTTCGATAGACAAAATCCTCTCCGTAATTGCATCCCATTTATATATATTCGATTTCAGTTTTTTATGCACTATACATCCTACCCCTGCTGCGGCTCTCCGATTATTATCTACACCGCTATATATGAATATATGTTCCTTGTCCATTTTGTACTCTCCCTTCCCCTTCTTTTTTGTTGCTGTTACCACTAAGAAGTCTAGTTCAGCTTTCTCAAATTCTTCTTCCAGCTCTTTTTCCTTTCCATTTATACTCCTGATGTAATAAATAATGTTTATTTATTACAGGTTGAGAATATTTGACCAGTATGTATCTGTATCTTTCTTTCTGCTTTCTATCTGAACTCACTGCGCCCTGTTAATTTTTATTAATCTGAGCTGACAACAATATACATGAAAATGGAGTAGAATAGACAAGACAATTTCTTGACTCAAAAGTTAGTTAAGATGTGAGACAATCTAAATTGTCTCGTATCATACAGCAAATTATTTGAGATATTGTATTGGATAGTAGATCGAATAGAAAAATATAACGCGTCCTATTTGTCAAGGACAAATTGTATGGGAGGAGGATATATGAATTCATTTCTTGAACAACTTTTGAGCTAAGAAATTGTCTTGTCTAAAACTACCTTTAAGGTCGTTTTAGACAAGACAATTTCTTAACTCAAAAGCTGTTCTAGAAATGAATTCATATATCCTCCTCTCATACAATTTGTCCTGGACCAATAGAACGCGTTATATTTATCCATTCGATCTACCATTCAATTTACTATTTCAAACAATTTGCTGTATGATACGAGATAATTTAGATTGTCTCGCATCTTGACTAACTTTTGAGTCAAGAAATTGTCTTGTCTAAAACTACCTTTAGACTGATATATGCTCGATTTAAGCAGACGCTTTTAGATTTTAATCATCAATAATAATCATGATTACTCAATGTTTTAATGTTCAGTAATCTTTAATTGTCTAAAATATATTTTTTAATAGTGAATTTTGTTCAACGAGTTCCGCGAACGCGCTCAATCTGCCAATCAGCAGCGAGAAAGAAAGGAAATATAAAACGCGCGTAATTGCGGCCCTCCGCGTTGCCGTGCTCGAAAAAGGAGCAGAAGCGGCAGAATGCAAAAGGAAAGGAGCGCCCGAAAAACGGCATTTCGGAATGCCGAACCTGTACCGCTCGCAGGACCAGTTAGTGCAGCGCTCGAATTGTTTCAGGCTCTGATAATTGCCCACCTAATTAGGTCTACACTGTACTGGCTATACATAGCATACAGCTGTTGAGGGTGGTTAAACGCGATTACCCGCTTCGATGTGAAATGGATTTATGTAAGGAGGGGTTTACTGTAAGACTTCTTGGAGTGCACACGGTAATAAATCTGTAAGAAGCTCGGTAATGCGTTTATTGGATCAGAGTAATACAGAAATGTAAGCAAAGTGTTTTGCAGTCATATGCAAGCATATTTTTTTGCATGCACCGCAAAGCATGAATTACAAAAAAAAACTTCTATCTTGTATGTTGACTCAATATAATGCCCGTCTTACATTGAGCAACGGCAACTCGCAATCGCAACTTGCAATAAATCGCTGCAATAGATTTTCAGTTAAAATTGCACGTGCAACTATTTCCGTATTACATTCGGCAACTTGCAATAGCAATAAGAATAACAGCTGATATTAAGCCTACAGAGCATAGACAAGCTACAGAGGTAAACAAACCGAAGTGCCAATATAAGAAATATAAAATTCTAACTTAACCTAAAAAGCATATAGTATAAACAACGATAAAGTTTATCGGGCTAGTTATTTTACGATGGGAATTTTATGAACCCAATAATTAAACCTAACAATTGTATTACGATGTATAATGTATATAAAATCAAGTTAACAATAGGCTAATATAACATAATACATTTCTATGATTGGCAGCATTGGGAGTTGCACGCAATGGTTGCCCGGAATTAGAACATGTTCTATTCGACGCAACTACTTGCTTGCAATGTGTTGCTCGGGCAATTAGTGTATTACACTGAGCAACTTCATGTCAAAATCGATTGCTTGCAACGATTGCACGCGCAATCTTGCTCAATGTAAAACGCGCATAAGAAGAAGCCCCCAAGTTGCTTGTTCAAGTTTCTTGACGAATCTAGTTCAATTCACTTGACGCTTTATACAAGTAACCGAAAATTGCGCTTTAACACAAACACCTGTTGAAAGTGCACGTTACGTTACATTCAGGATTATATTTTCTTTGGTTACATTATACGTGTCATATTAATTCTAAGAAATATTTTGTTTGTAAAACATATTATGGTGTTTTACAAATAGAATATTTCTTAGAATTAATGTGACACATGTAACGTAACGTGCACTTTCCACAGGCGTTTTAAATTTGTGTTAAAGCGCGTTAAAAATAATTAGATATTCAGAAATTAGACCTTCCAAGATCAATCCGATTAATACGCACTGTTGTTGTTAAGTTGGCAGCGCCCCTCCTAAAAGTGACATTTGACAAGCGCGAATAAGCTCGCGTTAAAATTAAGTTTTAAGTGGTAAAAACAACAGTGCAAGTGATAATTACTATATGAAAATGTGCCCGAAGATGAAATAATGCTGAGGCCGCGCGGGTACAAACACAGATGTAGCAGGTAAGTTGATAATTTTATTCGGAATGTATACAATAACACCGGCATATTTTGCGTATTAGCCGGCTATTTGATATTGTCTTTTGTGTTCGCTATTGGTGATACTAGGGAAACTACTTTGTAATAGAATATATGATACCTCAAGGCTTGTTTACGGGCATCATGGCTTATATCGAATAAAATAAACATAAGATATATTTTGAGATTATTTCTTTTGTCTTTTGTTATCGCTATTGGTGATTCTAGGGAAACAAAGTAGAATATATGATACCTCAAGGCTTGTTTACGGCCATCATAGTCTATATCGAATAGCATAAACATATGATATATTTTGAGGTTATTTCTCAAACAATTTTATTTAGAATCCGTGTCTGCGTTGTATTAAGATTTTCTACTAACAGCATCGCTACATGCAAGTTCTTTCGCCAATTTATACACACCCTATATGAGCCTGTGAGAATGAAAGTGGTGTAAGTGACATTTGAATTGTTTTGAACAGGAGAAGATTGTGCGTTTGGTATTTATGTAAATCGACGTACGCAGTTACATTTTTGTAAATGCGCACGTCGATTTACATAAATACCGTGCCCACAATCTTCTCCTTTTCAAAACAATTCAAATGTGGCTTACACCACTTGATTCTCACAGGTTCATATATACGTAGTACTATTCTGCTGAATCAGCGCCATTCAGCAGAATAGTACTACGTATATATGAACCTGTGAGAATCAAGTGGTGTAAGCCACATTTGAATATTGACGTATAAATACGTTCCAGGCAAATCTAACGCCGGGACACAGGCGCGAGAGTGTTTTCATAACACCGCAGCGAAAGGGTTAATATAACCAATCACGAACGTAAATGTGGACATTATTGTAGACTTAACCTTTATATAGACAATATATTGTCTATACTTAGTACATTTGAGATTTCATTTACAACATGTGTACTATGAGACAGAGACAAACTGGATAGTGATCACCGAATTGATGCGGACAAAGGAGACAGACGAACGAACAATGTAGGAGACAGAAATAGCACTAGATGGCAGAATATGTTCTTGCATCTGTAATTACTTTCCGAATACAGAATATAAGGTATTGTTTTCGCGATAAAATTTGAATTGCTAGTTTTGACTTTTGTCCACGTTTCATGACTTTTCTAGTCGAAATAGATTATTTTTGAAAAATGTCTCTGTGTATCCATGCGGATATGAATTTGTCTGTGAATACTGTCCGGGTCTGTGAACACTGTCCGGGTCTGTGAACACTGTCCGGGTCTGTGAACACTGTCCGGGTCTGTGAACACTGTCCGGGTCTGTGAACACTGTCCGGGTCTGTGAACACTGTACGGGAAGATGGCTGAATAGGTCTCGACCATATTTTCAAATCGGTTGGGAAACCGAGTACTATCAACGGGCGATCTCGTGAAAATCTGAGTAAAATCGGTCCATAAACAGAGAAAATAACTTGATAAAACTGTTTCCCAGAAAAAGTCACTTTCCCGCCCGTAGATTCCACAACGCCAACACAAATATTCGCGCAAAAACAAACAATGATTGGTGTAACTTTGGTTGCCTAATAGTTTTACATATAGTTTTTCAATTTAATTACGCACAAACGAATGAAAATTAAAATGAAACAACAAATAAGTATTGTCAAATATCATCAAATGTGTACTTTTAATTATTTTATCATATGACTATGTAACTCATCTCTCATCTTGTTTGTAATTGTAATTATAATTGACTTATGTAAATGCTGTATAGCATATTGACATCAATAAATATATCTATCTAATATTGTCAAAGATCGTCAAATATTGTCCAATATTGTTAAATATTGTCAAACATTGTGAAATATGATCAAATATGGTCAAATATCGTCGAATATTGTCGAATATTGTCAAATATCGTCAAATATTGTCAAATATCGTCAAATATAGTCAAATATCGTCAGATATTGTCAAATATCGTCAAATGTCATTAAATATTGTCAAATAACCCAGTTCAGTAGCCGAGTGGTTTAGAGGCGTCGTCCGTCTCGTAGTGAGTATTGGGGAGCCTGAGTTAGGAGCGAATTTTCGCGAAGCACCTTTCACAGTTTCAGAGGTTTTCTGTGAAGTTAAGATACATACCGGGTGATTAAAACTGCTCTGATAGCCCTATAAAGATAGAAGTTTTGTATGTATTGTCAAACATTGGCAAAAATGTCAATACACACATACATACCAGATATTTTTGTAGTGAATTTGGTTTTTCAAAAAGTAGTATCCTCGTACTGAATTAGGCTCATTTCATCCAAATGAAGTAGAGAGTGCAAGCCTATTTTAGAACCTCCTCAAGACCTTCAGCAACTGTGCCAGCCCCTCCTCAGGAAAAAAACAAACTTGTGATGTATATGCAATTAAATTAAATGTATTTTACATTGGTAGTAGAGGGAACAATCCGATTCTATAATCTCCTCATGACCTTGAGCAACTGTGGAAGCCCCTCCTCAGGAATGAAACAAAGTTGTGATGTTTATACAATTAAATTAAATGTATTTTACATTAGTAGTAGAGGAACAATCCCATTCTATAATCTCCTCACGACCTTGAGCAACTGTGAAAGCCCCTCCTCAAGGAAAGAAACAAACTTGTGATATGTATGCAATTAAATTAAATGTACTTTACATTAGTAGTGGAGGGAACAATCCGATTCTATAATCTCCTCATGACCTTGAGCAACTGTGAAAGCCACTCCTCAGGAAAGACACAAACTTGTGATGTCTATACAATTAAATTAAATGTATTTTACATTAGTAGTAGAGGGAACAATCCGATTCTATAATCTCATGACCTTGAGCAACTGTGGAAGCTTCTCCTCAGAAAGGAAACAAACTTGTGATGTTTATACAATTAAATGAAATGTATTTTACAATAGTAGTAGAGGGAACAATCCGATTCTATAATCTCCTCATGACCTTGAGCAACTGTTGAAGCTCCTCCTCAGAAAGGAAACAAACTTGTGATGTTTATACAATTAAATGAAATGTATTTTACATTAGTAGTAGAGGGAACAATCCGATTCTATAATCTCCTCATGACCTTAAGCAACTGTGGAAGCCCCTCAAGAAGGAAACAAACTTGTGATGTGTATGTAATTAAATTAAATGTACTTTACATTAGTAGTGGAGGGAGCAATCCGATTCTATAATCTCATGACCTTGAGCAACTGTGGAAGCTCCTCCTCAGGAAGGAAACAGACTTGTGATGTGTATACAATTAAATTAAATGTATTTAAGATTAGTAGTAGAGGGAACAATCCGATTCTAAAATCTCCTCATGACCTTGAGCAACTGTTGAATCTCCTTCTCAGGAAGGAAACAGACTTGTGATGTATATGCAATTAAATTAAATGTATTTTACATTAGTAGTAGAGTGAACAATTCGATTCTATAATCTCCTCATGACCTTGAGCAACTGTGGAATCCCCTCCTCAGGAAGGAAACAGACTTGTGATGTATATACAATTAAATGAAATGTATTTTACATTAGTAGTAGAGGGAACAATCCAATTCTAAAATCCCCTCATGACCTTGAGCAATTCTAGAACCTCCTCCTTGCCGTTGACCTTCAGGTCAAATAGGGTTCCAGAATCGTTTTTCAAAGTCATGGTAAAGATCATCGAATCAACGGGCCAATTCTATGATCTTTACCATGACTTTGAAAAACGATTCTGGAACCTTCTCCTCCTATTTGACCTGAAGGTCAACGTCAAGGAGGAGGTGCTAGAATTGCTTAATGTCGTCCCTTCGATGAAGGCGACCGAAGTACATACTTGAACGTTTTTTCTTGTGGTGGGGGGAATGCATTTACGTACAACCAGCTCTTCTAGGTGGGTAGTGTGGGACTCGCCTTGTATTTCTGTACAAGTAATACCCACTAAACCCTAACCCTTGCTTTTAGTTCGCAGGCCGGAACTAATTTCTCATTTGCCTTCGGGCAGCTGCGTATATATTGGGGCAAGTCAGCTCCAAGCCGCCCCTGTAGCTGTTTTCATATGAAGTTGTAAAAAAGGATCAATTGTTCAATCCCATTTAGATTGTCTCGCATCTTGACTAACTTTTGAGTCAAGCAATTGTCTTGTCTAAAACGACCTTTAGACTAGAGGATAACGGACAAATAAGAGGTCAAAAGATCTCTATAATGTAAAAAACGAAGACAATGTTATTTAATATATATATAAGTGTGAACCCACCTCTTAGCAATCTACATATCTAGATTTCGATCTTATTAGATCTCGTCAGTGTAGCTCAGCTAGTGAGGATGAATTCACACACTCACACACACACACACTCACACTCACTAGCTGAGCTATGTTATTTACATATCACAAAAATCGTGTTTAGTATATGTAGATCATCAGTTTTCTCACACTAAACCACCTCCTTAATTTATTTATATTCTAAAAACATACGGGTCCCATCATTAAACACACTTAATCTATACAAAATTATGAAAAGCGACGATTCAACTAAATTTCGCTTTTTTTTATACATCTGCGGGCGCATTATTCCAGCGCGCACTGTACATATATAATGGGAATAAATGTATTTTACATTAGTAGTAGAGGAACAATCCCATTCTATAATCTCCTCACGACCTTGAGCAACTGTGAAAGCCCCTCCTCAAGGAAAGAAACAAACTTGTGATATGTATGCAATTAAATTAAATGTACTTTACATTAGTAGTGGAGGGAACAATCCGATTCTATAATCTCCTCATGACCTTGAGCAACTGTGAAAGCCACTCCTCAGGAAAGACACAAACTTGTGATGTCTATACAATTAAATTAAATGTATTTTACATTAGTAGTAGAGGGAACAATCCGATTCTATAATCTCATGACCTTGAGCAACTGTGGAAGCTCCTCCTCAGAAAGGAAACAAACTTGTGATGTTTATACAATTAAATGAAATGTATTTTACAATAGTAGTAGAGGGAACAATCCGATTCTATAATCTCCTCATGACCTTGAGCAACTGTTGAAGCTCCTCCTCAGGAAGGAAACAGACTTGTGATGTTTATACAATTAAATGAAATGTATTTTACATTAGTAGTAGAGGGAACAATCCGATTCTATAATCTCCTCATGACCTTAAGCAACTGTGGAAGCCCCTCAAGAAGGAAACAAACTTGTGATGTGTATGTAATTAAATTAAATGTACTTTACATTAGTAGTGGAGGGAGCAATCCGATTCTATAATCTCATGACCTTGAGCAACTGTGGAAGCTCCTCCTCAGGAAGGAAACAGACTTGTGATGTGTATACAATTAAATTAAATGTATTTAACATTAGTAGTAGAGGGAACAATCCGATTCTAAAATCTCCTCATGACCTTGAGCAACTGTTGAAGCTCCTTCTCAGGAAGGAAACAGACTTGTGATGTATATGCAATTAAATTAAATGTATTTTACATTAGTAGTAGAGTGAACAATTCGATTCTATAATCTCCTCATGACCTTGAGCAACTGTGGAATCCCCTCCTCAGGAAGGAAACAGACTTGTGATGTATATACAATTAAATGAAATGTATTTTACATTAGTAGTAGAGGGAACAATCCGATTCTAAAATCCCCTCATGACCTTGAGCAATTCTAGAACCTCCTCCTTGCCGTTGACCTTCAGGTCAAATAGGCTTCCAGAATCGTTTTTCAAAGTCATGGTAAAGATCATCGAATCAACGGGCCAATTCTATGATCTTTACCATGACTTTGAAAAACGATTCTGGAACCTTCTCCTCCTATTTGACCTGAAGGTCAACGTCAAGGAGGAGGTGCTGAATTGCTTAAGGTCGTCCCTTTGATGAAGGCGGCCGAAGTACATACTTTTTTTCTTGTGGTGGGGGGAATGCAGCATTTACGTACAACCAGCTCTTCTAGGTGGGTAGTGTGGGACTCGCCTTGTATTTCTGTACAAGTAATACCCACTAAACCCTAACCCTTGCTTTTAGTTCGCAGGCCGGAACTAATTTCTCATTTGCCTTCGGGCAGCTGCGTATATATTGGGGCAAGTCAGCTCCAAGCCGCCCCTGTAGCTGTTTTCATATGAAGTTGTAAAAAAGGATCAATTGTTCAATCCCATTTAGATTGTCTCGCATCTTGACTAACTTTTGAGTCAAGCAATTGTCTTGTCTAAAACGACCTTTAGACTAGAGGATAACGGACAAATAAGAAAGAGGTCAAAAGATCTCTATAATGTAAAAAAACGAAGACAATGTTATTTAATATATATAAGTGTGAACCCACCTCTTAGCAATCTACATATCTAGATTTCGATCTTATTAGATCTCGTCAGTGTAGCTCAGCTAGTGAGGATGAATTCACACACTCACACACACACACACACACTCACACTCACTAGCTGAGCTATGTTATTTACATATCACAAAAATCGTGTTTAGTATATGTAGATCATCAGTTTTCTCACACTAAACCACCTCCTTAATTTATTTATATTCTAAAAACATACGGGTCCCATCATTAAACACACTTAATCTATACAAAATTATGAAAAGCGACGATTCAACTAAATTTCGCTTTTTTTTATACATCTGCGGGCGCATTATTCCAGCGCGCACTGTACATATATAATGGGAATATTTTTATTGCATAACGAGAAACCTCATTCATTCACTCATTCATTCAATCACACAAACGGTGTTGCCCATAGATTACTACTGGTGTTGTTGCTGTTGCACGCATAGTATCAATCGCACGTACATCGATATTAATAGAATTATTCCATTTCCTCCGGATATTTCCATAATAACTGCGCGGCAATTATAAATGTATTTACCTTTTGTAAAATTGTGGCACATTCGTTCGGCAATGTTAATTTATTTCAACCGAATTGCATTATAAAAATGCTGGAATTTAAGCTATTTTAAATCGTTGTATTAAAAAATGCTTTGACATAATCGCCAAAAACATGTATTGTAGCGTGGATTAAACTCTCATGGGTCCCAATGATTGTAGTTAAATGAGGAAGTAGTATTATTGAGGTTGGCAAATTGTAATTTGCAAAACTAAAAAACATTTATAAACACGAATCATCAGTCATTTTTATAGTTTATATAGTTTGTAGTTTAGACATACTCTGTTTAGGTTTTGTGTATGTATTAATAGTTCTTTCATTATTATTAGGCGCTTTCGTTTAGCATGGTTTATCATTGCTAGTCGCCCCGTAGCGTGCAGTATCGCTTAGGTCTTGCGGTCGTGCGCCGCCGGTTGTAAGGGCCGAGATAGAATTATGCGCATTGGAGGCGAAATATTCTAACACTTTCGCATCCTGGATTGAAATTTCACGAAAATTCGACCAAAATTTAAGAATTTTTAAGATTTATGGTCACCGTACCCCTTCTTACCATACATCTTAAAAATTCTTAAATTTTGGACCGATTTGCGTGAAATTCGCTAACACTTTTGCATTTCGGGTTGAAATATTTACAACATTTTTACTTATTGGTCGAAATTTAACGGAATTTCGGCCAAAATTTTAGAATTTTTAAGATTTATGGTCACCGCACTCCCCCCTTCTTATCATAAATCTTAAAAATTCTTAAATTTTGGACCGATTTGCGTGAAATTCGCTAACACTTTCGCATCTCGGGTTGAAATATTTACAACATTTTCACATTCTGATCGAAGTTTCACGGAATTTCGGCCAAAATTTAAGAATTTTTAAGATTTATGGTCACCGTACTCCCCTCTTCTTACCATAAATCTTAAAAAAATTTAAATTTTGGACCGATTTGCGTGAAATTCGCTAACATTTTCGCATCTTGGGTTGAACTATTTACAACATTTTCACTTTCTGGTCGAAGTTTCACGGAATTTCGGCCAAAATTTAAGAATTTTTAAGATAGATGGTCACCACACTCTCCCCTTCTTATCATAAATCTTAAAAATTCTTAAATTTTGGACCAATTTGCGTGAAATTCGCTAACACTTTCGCATCTCGGGTTGAAATATTTACAACATTTTCACTTTCTGGTCGAAGTTTTATGGAATTTCGGCCAAAATTTAAGAATTTTTAAGATTCATGGTCACCGTACTCCCCCCTTCTTATCATAAATCTTAAAAATTCTTAAATTTTGGACCGATTTGCGTGAAATTCGCTAACACTTTCGCATCTCGGGTTGAAATATTTACAACATTTTCACTTTCTGGTCGAAGTTTCACGGAATTTCGGCCAAAATTTAATAATTTTTAAGATTTATGGTCACCGTACTCCTCCCTTCTTATCATAAATCTTAAAAATTCTTAAATTTCGGACCGATTTGCGTGAAATTCGCTAACACTTTAGCATCTCGGATTGAAATATATACAACATTTTCACATTCTGATCGAAATTTCACGGAATTTCGGCCAAAATTTAAGAATTTTTAATATTTATGGTCACCGTACTTCCCCCTTCTTACCATAAATCTTAAAAATTCTTAAATTTTGGACCGATTTGCGTGAAATTCGCTAACATTTTCGCATCTCGGGTTGAAATATATACAACATTTTCACATTCTGGTCGAAATTTCACGGAATTTCGGCAAAAATTTAAGAATTTTTAAATTTATGGTCACCGTACTCCCCCCTTCTTATCATAAATCTTAAAAATTCTTAAATTTTGGACCGATTTGCGTGAAATTCGCTAACACTTTCGCATCTCGGGTTGAAATATTTACAACATTTTCACTTTCTGGTCGAAGTTTCACGGAATTTAGGCCAAAAGTTAAGAATTTTTAAGATTTATGGTCACCGTACTCCCCCCTTCTTATCATAAATCTTAAAAATTCTTAAATTTTGGACCAATTTGCGTGAAATTCGCTAACACTTTCGCATCTCGGGTTGAAATATTTACAACATTTTCACTTTCTGGTCGAAGTTTCACGGAATTTAGGCCAAAAGTTAAGAATTTTTAAGATTTATGGTCACCGTACTCCCCCCTTCTTATCATAAATCTTAAAAATTCTTAAATTTTGGACCAATTTGCGTGAAATTCGCTAACACTTTCGCATCTCGGGTTGAAATATTTACAACATTTTCACTTTCTGGTCGAAGTTTCACGGAATTTCGGCCAAAATTTAATAATTTTTAAGATTTATGGTCACCGTACTTCCCCCCTTCTTATCATAAATCTTAAAAATTCTTAAATTTTGGACCGATTTGCGTCAAATTCGCCAACACTTTCGCATCTCGGGTTGAAATATATACAATATTTTCAGATTCTGGTTGGCATTTCACGGAATTTCGGCCAAAATTTAATAATTTTTAAGATTTATGGTCACCGTACTCCCCCCTTCTTATCATAAATCTTAAAAATTCTTAAATTTTGGACCAATTTGCGTGAAATTCGCTAACACTTTCGCATCTCGGGTTGAAATATTTACAACATTTTCACTTTCTGGTCGAAGTTTTACGGAATTTCGGCCAAAATTTAAGAATTTTTAAGATTCATGGTCACCGTACTCCCCCCTTCTTATCATGAATCTTAAAAATTCTTAAATTTTGGACCGATTTGCGTGAAATTCGCTAACACTTTCGCATCTCGGGACCGAAATATATACAACATTTTCACATTCTGGTCGAAATTTCACGGAATTTCGGCCAAAATTTAAGATTTTTTAAGATTTATGGTCACCACACTCTCCCCTTCTTAGCATAAATCTTAAAAATTCTTAAATTTTGGACCGATTTGCGTGAAATTCGCTAACATTTTCGCATCTTGGGTTGAACTATTTACAACATTTTCACTTTCTGGTCGAAGTTTCACGGAATTTCGGCCAAAATTTAAGAATTTTTAAGATTTATGGTCACCGTACTCCCCCCTTCTTATCATAAATCTTAAAAAATTTTAAATTTTGGACCGATTTGCGTGAAATTCGCTAACACTTTTGCATTTCGGGTTGGAATATTTACAACATTTTCACTTTTTGGTCGAAATTTAACGGAATATCGGCCAAAATTTAAGAATTTTTAAGATTTATAGTCACCGTACTCCCCCTTCTTATCATAAATCTTAAAAATTCTTAAATTTTGGACCGATTTGCGTGAAATTCGCTAACACTTTCGCATCTCGGATTGAAATATATACAACATTTTCACATTCTGATCGAAATTTCACGGAATTTCGGCCAAAATTTAAGAATTTTTATGATTTATGGTCACCGTACTCCTCCCTTCTTATCATAAATCTTAAAAATTCTTAAATTTTTGACCGATTTGTGTGAAATTCGCTAACACTTTCGCATCTCGGGTTGAAATATTTACAACATTTTCACATTCGGGTCGAAATTTAACGGAATTTCGTCCAAAATTTAAGAATTTTTAATATTTATGGTCATCGTACTCCCCCCTTCTTACCATAAATCTTAAAAATTCTTAAATTTTGGACCGATTTGCGTGAAATTCCACAACACTTTCGCATCTCGGGTTGAAATATTTACAACATTTTCACTTTCTGCCAAAATTTAAGAATTTTTAAGATCTATGGTCACTTTCTAATTGATAAATCGTTAAAATTCTTAAATTTTGGACGATTTAGCTTGAAATTCGCCAACATTTTCGCACCAGGGTTGAAATATTGTAACATTTTCGCATCCTGTTCGAAATTTCAAGCGATTTCGGCCAAAATGCCTTAATGTCAATTTAAATCGCCTCAATTGTATTATGGTAATTTGGCTTGATATACAAGCGATTTGAGTTAATATTGAGACACTTTCGATTGATATTGGGTAGCAATTTACCACAAAACCAAACCAAATCGCCTCAATGTCAAACCACAACGCCTAATATCAACTTAAATCGCCTCAAATTGTTAAAACCTTAGTTCTTGCTTTAAATTTACAATAAAACAACTCTGCAAGCGCTAAAAACTTTTAACACCGTACAGCATTCCCCGCCTACCTTCTTTTCTTCTCGCGTCATTATTCTCCAATTCGTACATAAATTATAATCGCCTGAATAAATAAAATAGAGACGGAACCGGCCGCGCGTCCTAATAGAAAGGCGCGCTCGGGTATTTCATAGCGCAAATACTCGCTGTGTGTTCTATTCTAGAGGTCAACGATTCTTGCTGCCGGCCTTTTTCTAGGAGCGCATCATCCACCACGCTCCACAACCCATTCACCCATGTGCTTCGCCTTCTCGCGCAAAATATGCGACATTGAAATTACCCACACTAAAAAAAAAATTACATACCATTCACCTTCAACCTGCTGGCATTATCGCATGAAATATAATTGCAATAAACGTACAATATTATATTTAATTAACTAATTTTTTTTTCTTCCAAAATATAAATAAGTAGGAAATAATCAAGGACAATATATAAAGGGGCGTGTAGGTATAAGCGTAATATAGATAATACACAATAATTAAACTATACAAAACTAGTAGAGTATTCTGTTAATTCTTTTAATATTATAAATATACTTTTTTTATACATCCCCAAACTAGCAATGGGCAATATATAAAATTCTTAGTTACTAAAAAAAGAGTACAATCAATATAAAAATTATAGAAAATATCTATTTTTTTTTTATATTTTCTGCGATAAGATTTTTTTTTTTATATTTTCTCCGATAAGTTTTTTTTTTTTTAATACCACCAAAATATAATAATATATATATTTAAGTTATAACACATCAAGATAAAATAAAATTGGGCCTTTAAAACGGGTTTAATTGTAATTTGCTCATACCTGGCGAGTATTATTTAATCCCCATTGAGTACATTATAATCATCTCAAATAACCCGAATAACTCTGTTTCCAGTAAAGAGACATATAAAACCTATTAAACACAAAGTGGCATTAAAACGTGCAATTAATTTTCGATTTAGTCACAGTTACTATTATCTCGCGTTGCTATTAGAAAGATGAATAGGCCGTTTTTCAATCAGTCTATTTATAATCCGGCCATCAGACGCTTTAATCGGTCCCATCTTCGCAACACAATCGTTTCGGACGGGGAGGCCTAGACTCACCGACTGGGTGCTCTGCCATTTCAAATTAAAACACAATTACTCAACTAGAAACTGGTATGTGTACCTGATTCGCGTTAATTAGAGAGGTAATTAAATGATTTAATAATCCCTAGGATAATGCGCGCGTTGAGCGTTGCATTCCTTAACGCAGATTATATTGTTGTCAGCATTATAGATATGTAATGGTATGGCATTCTTGGTGTTTTGACTGTTCTAGATTTTGTAAATCTTAGAATAAGATTATTATACACTTTTTAACTTACTTACTTATTTATTTCAATAACCTAACCTCGCCATTTTGTTTAATTTATATATGTATGTATACTTTATCGAATTTTCCGCTTCTTAATTAATATATATATATATATATATATATATATATATATATATATATATATATATATGTAGTAAGTTATTCCTTAACGTTCGTATCAATTTATTCTGATGCATCAAACTATATAATGTTTGCCCTCAATTATGAGTTTCTTGGAATCAAATGTAATACAAATTAAAAATATAATAATGAATAATAAATAAATTATTTATGAAATTGGGAGATATAAGAGCGAGTTTTGGGATTCAATTAATATTATGTATTATAAATTCGTAATTACAAATTGACAAAAAGTGCAATGTTACTAATTTCGGTAATCGAAATCATGAAAATTGCATTTTTATCGATTTGTAATTAAGAATTTCAGGCAAATAATATTAATTGAATCCCGAAACTCGCTCTTATACCCCAATTTCATAAATTATAAATAATTAGCTTTATTCTCTCTTATATAATTATAGTATCACGTACTTTCATAACTCATAACATTTAAATTATATTTTAACATTGTTTAAACGGTGGTACTTGAAGCTAGTAATATTATTATTATTATTATATTAAAAAAATCTATTATATTGAGTAGTAGACTATAAAACTATTGATGTCACTAAAAATATTATGTTTATTTATATTCACTTGCAACACACACACACACACACACACACACCAGGAAAAGGTCAATCAATCGATTTTATCATTTCGGTATATGTAATCCGGAGAAAAATTGATTTCATTACGTTTCTGATACAGTCCAAATATTGACACTGCGATAAGACTGAGCAAACTCGCGATACCTGTTTATAACAAGCCCGATAAGGCGCATTGAAAATGATACATTAGGGCACAGGTGTGGCGCAAAACCGCAACCCCTTTACCGGGAATTTCGAATATTGTTCTAGCTATTGATTTTGGCAAACGGTAGATAATTGCATGAATTAATAGTTTTGTTTGTAGGGATTATCGCTATGAGAAGGGTGGAAATTAAGTAACTGTAAAAACTTTATTTATGATTTTTTCAAAAAACATATTTCGGCTCTAAATTATTACTTTTCTTATAATCACTTAATACATACGATATTGGTAGACCGGCGCCTATATTTTAAGAAACAGCTCTCCCAATTAGTTCAAATGTTTGGCCACCCCTGCTCTATAGTTATTTTGTAGGGATTAACGCTATGAGAAGGGTGGAAATTAAGTAGCGATAAAAACTTGATTTATGATTTTTGCAACAAAAAAAACATATTTTCGCCTCTAAATTATTACTTTTCTTATAATCACTTAGTACATACGATATTGGTAGACCGACGCCTATATTTTAAGAAACATGTCGCCCAATGAGTTCAAAAGTTTGCTGCTCTATAGTTATTTTGTATTTCCTCGGGTAAACTGTTAAATATTTTAGAAGCTAGAGATACAAAGAATCTCGAACCTGTTGCGTAGTTTAGCTACATTTTTGGGTATTTTACCGTATTTTTTGCAATATTCCATACTTTTAATTATTTTAATGTAGATTCATAATTAATGCACACGAAATTCAAGCAAAATCACCTACTGCAAGACTATTTGTCACGTTTATCATTATTTTTATTTTATTAAATAAACATGGAGGCATTTATTATTATAACAATCTGATTATTACTAAACAATGAGTAACTTAATTGACTCATCATCATGATTAATACCAAATCTTGGGGCACAGTTTATAATAATAATAATTCTTTATTTCATTATATCATTTCATCATATTATTTTAATCACATTTTATAATACAATATATGAATTTGGTAAATCAATAAGATACACTAAGGAGAAAGAACAAAAGACATATATTTCACACCTAGGTACCTATCAAGGTGACTAACAGTTAAACAAACAAAGATTGGGTAGAGGAGTACGAATGGTAAGGAAGTGAACACAAAGGAAGACAGTGAATACTAGAAATTATACCTACATTTACTTAAATAATCAAAAAGAATATCGAATAAGTCCATATCATTATAGCTGAGGATAACACTTAGATTATAATAAGGCCCTACTATGAATATATTTATATCAGATAATATCCTACTTCTTTCAATATAATACTTAGGACATTGAAAAAATATATGGTCTAAACTTTCCACCTCGTCACAGCTACAACGTGGAGTTGCTTTAAACTTTTCCTATATAAATGTGAGCCATATGCACCATGATTGGATTTGGGTCTGCAAATAGTTTTAATGTAATGTTTAGTTTTATATTTACAAGAAAATCAAGGAATTTTTAGAGGTAGTGCATGTACATTTATGTATTTTAGACCCTTGTTATTACTGGAATACATATCACACCATTGTAAGAATGCCGATTCTTTAAATTCTTTCTGAAAATCAGAAACAGGACATTTGAATTAATTTCCATCGTAGCGTTCTTTGCTAAATTATCTACGTATTCGTTCTCCAAAATTCCTATATGAGGTTTGATCCAGTGTAATATAATTCATTTTCCGGTTTTTTCAAGGCAATTAATTTGTGAATTGATTTGTACCAGCAAATGGTTTTCATTTAGAGTTGGATTGAAATATGACAGTTTCATTAATATACTTTTACAGTCAGTAAATAAGACGAAGGTGTCGCCATTTACCTGTTGTATGACCGATGTGAACTTAGCCCCTATAATCCCAGCCTCTATCCCGCGCGGCGCCGTGGGTCCGCGCGCACGGCAGATTGTTTGCGGGTCTGTACTGATCAATTGGGGTGACCAATAAAATCCAAATTTTGAGGAATTCTTTACTAATGTCTTGTCGATCATAATATATATATCTAAATTTTTTGAAATAATTTTTATAGGCGTTGTTGTATAATATATATTGTTACGTAAATAATTATTTTTAAAATTCCACCGTCATACAATTGATTTGAAAAAATTACACAATATTTACAACAAAATGACAATTAGAAAATAGAAAGTCCCAACCCGAGGAGGTACTTCCTTCTATTTTTTTTTTATTTTTAACTTTTCCGCTCCAATCTCGCTTTAATAGCTGGGCCGATAAAAAAATTATGCAACATATTTTATAAAATTTTTTCACTGATCCTAGTGCAGAACATATCAGTACACCAGATACCCAAAGGATTTTGGAAAATTTTGATTATTTCTTGATCGGAGACAAAGTCTAACACATTTCATTATTATTATTATTTACAATCCCACCGTCATACAATTGATTTGAAAAAATTACACAATATTTATAACAAAATAACAATTAGAAAATAGAAAGTCCCAACCCGAGGAGGTACTTCCTTCTATTTTTTTTTTATTTTTAACTTTTTCGCTCCTATCTTGACATGCCGATTTTAGAGGCTGGGTCAATAAAAAAATATTGCAACATGTTTTATTTAATTTTTTTTTGGATCTTGGTTCAGAACATATCAATGCACCAGATGGTCGAAGGAAATTGGAAAATTTTGATTCTAAGTATTTTTTTTTCGGCGACAAAGTCGAGTATGTTTCATTATTATTATTTTTAAAATTCCACCGTCATACAATAGATTTGAAAAAATTACACAATATTTATAACAAAATAACAATTAGAAAATGGAAAGTCCCAACCCGAGGAGGTACTTCCTTCTATTTTTTTTTTATTTTTAACTTTTTCGCTCCTATCTTGACATGCCGATTTTAGAGGCTGGGTCAATAAAAAAATATTGCAACATGTTTTGTTTAATTTTTTTTTGGATCTTGGTTCAGAACATATCAATGCACCAGATGGTCGAAGGAAATTGGAAAATTTTGATTCTAAGTATTTTTTTTTCGGCGACAAAGTTGAGTATGTTTCATTATTATTATTTTTAAAATTCCACCGTCATACAATTGATTTGAAAAAATTACACAATATTTATAACAAAATAACAATTAGAAAATAGAAAGTCCCAACCCGAGGAGGTACTTCCTTCTATTTTTTTTTTATTTTTAACTTTTTAGCTCCTATCTTGACATGCCGATTTTAGAGGCTGGGTCAATAAAAAAATAATGCAACATGTTTTATTTAATTTTTTTTTGGATCTTGGTTCAGAACATATCAATGCACCAGATGGTCGAAGGAAATTGGAAAATTTTGATTCTAAGTATTTTTTTTTCGGCGACAAAGTCGAGTATGTTTCATTATTATTATTTTTAAAATTCCACCGTCATACAATAGATTTGAAAAAATTACACAATATTTATAACAAAATAACAATTAGAAAATGGAAAGTCCCAACCCGAGGAGGTACTTCCTTCTATTTTTTTTTTATTTTTAACTTTTTCGCTCCTATCTTGACATGCCGATTTTAGAGGCTGGGTCAATAAAAAAATATTGCAACATGTTTTGTTTAATTTTTTTTTGGATCTTGGTTCAGAACATATCAATGCACCAGATGGTCGAAGGAAATTGGAAAATTTTGATTCTAAGTATTTTTTTTTCGGCGACAAAGTTGAGTATGTTTCATTATTATTATTTTTAAAATTCCACCGTCATACAATTGATTTGAAAAAATTACACAATATTTATAACAAAATAACAATTAGAAAATAGAAAGTCCCAACCCGAGGAGGTACTTCCTTCTATTTTTTTTTTATTTTTAACTTTTTAGCTCCTATCTTGACATGCCGATTTTAGAGGCTGGGTCAATAAAAAAATAATGCAACATGTTTTATTTAATTTTTTTTTGGATCTTGGTTCAGAACATATCAATGCACCAGATGGTCGAAGGAAATTGGAAAATTTTGATTCTAAGTATTTTTTTTTCGGCGACACAGTTGAGTATGTTTCATTATTATTATTTTTAAAATTCCACCGTCATACAATTGATTTGAAAAAATTACACAATATTTATAACAAAATAACAATTAGAAAATGGAAAGTCCCAACCCGAGGAGGTACTTCCTTCTATTTTTTTTTATTTTTAACTTTTTCGCTCCTATCTTGACATGCCGATTTTAGAGGCTGGGTCAATAAAAAAATATTGCAACATGTTTTGTTTAATTTTTTTTTGGATCTTGGTTCAGAACATATCAATGCACCAGATGGTCGAAGGAAATTGGAAAATTTTGATTCTAAGTATTTTTTTTTCGGCGACAAAGTTGAGTATGTTTCATTATTATTATTTTTAAAATTCCACCGTCATACAATTGATTTGAAAAAATTACACAATATTTATAACAAAATAACAATTAGAAAATAGAAAGTCCCAACCCGAGGAGGTACTTCCTTCTATTTTTTTTTTATTTTTAACTTTTTCGCTCCTATCTTGACATGCCGATTTTAGAGGCTGGGTCAATAAAAAAATAATGCAACATTGTTATTTAATTATTTTTTTGGATCTTGGTTCAGAACATATCAATGCACCAGGTGGTCGAAGGAAATTGGAAAATTTTGATTCTAAGTATTTTTTTTTCGGCGACACAGTTGAGTATGTTTCATTATTATTATTTTTAAAATTCCACCGTCATACAATTGATTTGAAAAAATTACACAATATTTATAACAAAATAACAATTAGAAAATAGAAAGTCCCAACCCGAGGAGGTACTTCCTTCTATTTTTTTTTTATTTTTAACTTTTTCGCTCCTATCTTGACATGCCGATTTTAGAGGCTGGGTCAATAAAAAAATATTGCAACATGTTTTGTTTAATTTTTTGTTGGATCTTGGTTCAGAACATATCAATGCACCAGATGGTCGAAGGAAATTGGAAAATTTTGATTCTAAGTATTTTTTTTTCGGCGACACAGTTGAATATGTTTCATTATTATTATTTTTAAAATTCCACCGTCATACAATTGATTTGAAAAAATTACACAATATTTATAACAAAATAACAATTAGAAAATAGAAAGTCCCAACCCGAGGAGGTACTTCCTTCTATTTTTTTTTAATTTTTAACTTTTTCGCTCCTATCTTGACATGCCGATTTTAGAGGCTGGGTCAATAAAAAAATATTGCAACATGTTTTGTTTAATTTTTTTTTGGATCTTGGTTCAGAACATATCAATGCACCAGATGGTCGAAGGAAATTGGAAAATTTTGATTCTAAGTATTTTTTTTTCGGCGACACAGTTGAGTATGTTTCATTATTATTATTTTTAAAATTCCACCGTCATACAATTGATTTGAAAAAATTACACAATATTTATAACAAAATAACAATTAGAAAATAGAAAGTCCCAACCCGAGGAGGTACTTCCTTCTATTTTTTTTTTATTTTTAACTTTTTCGCTCCTATCTTGACATGCCGATTTTAGAGGCTGGGTCAATAAAAAAATAATGCAACATGTTTTATTTAATTTTTTTTTGGATCTTGGTTCAGAACATATCAATGCACCAGATGGTCGAAGGAAATTGGAAAATTTTGATTCTAAGTATTTTTTTTTCGGCGACACAGTTGAGTATGTTTCATTATTATTATTTTTAAAATTCCACCGTCATACAATTGATTTGAAAAAATTACACAATATTTATAACAAAATAACAATTAGAAAATAGAAAGTCCCAACCCGAGGAGGTACTTCCTTCTATTTTTTTTTTATTTTTAACTTTTTCGCTCCTATCTTGACATGCCGATTTTAGAGGCTGGGTCAATAAAAAAATATTGCAACATGTTTTGTTTAATTCTTTTTTGGATCTTGGTTCAGAACATATCAATGCACCAGATGGTCGAAGGAAATTGGAAAATTTTGATTCTAAGTATTTTTTTTTCGGCGACACAGTTGAGTATGTTTCATTATTATTATTTTTAAAATTCCACCGTCATACAATAGATTTGAAAAAATTACACAATATTTATAACAAAATAACAATTAGAAAATGGAAAGTCCCAACCCGAGCAGGTACTTCCTTCTATTTTTTTTTTATTTTTAACTTTTCCGCTCCTATCTGGACGAGGGCAAAGTCAAAATTATTTAATTTTCCATCATAGCCCACGGAGTTTTTTTTTCAAATTTTCACTATTTGTTGCTAACCCAATAGTGGTTACAAAAAGTATTTTTTAGATTGACACGGATCCAGTTTTATATATTTGTACAGGCCTTTTACGTAGTTTGATCATTTAAATGGCTGCGCGTAATTCCAATGTCCGATTGGAATTATTATTACTTATTAATAAACTCCCTACTTTAAGGATTACAATTCATTCAAAATACTTATTTTACCAATAGTATTATGAGTTACAATATGTAAAAAGGCTACTCCCTTGACGGTGATTCGAACCTTCGATTCTGTGTTTTATAATGACAGCAGAAGAATTTAACAAACGATTGGTCGGACTAAAAACATTGACTACGATTTTATATACAGTTTTTTATGCAATAGAGATATTCCGGATGCGAATGTTATGATTATATAGGATAATTGTGCACTACAAATTATATTGGAATGAAATGTGCCTCAATTAATTACCTCGAAGAATGCCTTACCAATAAAATGGATTAATATTTTCCTATATAGTGAAATAGATGTTGAGTACTTTTCCTGCAATTCTGCTGTCATTATAAAACACAGAGTCGAAGGTTCGAATCACCGTCAAGGGAGTAGCCTTTTTACACATTGTAACTCATAATACTATTGGTAAAATAAGTATTTTGAATGAATTGTAATCCTTAAAGTAGGGAGTTTATTAATAAGTAATAATAATTCCAATCGGACATTGGAATTACGCGCAGCCATTTAAATGATCAAACTACGTAAAAGGCCTGTACAAATATATAAAACTGGATCCGTGTCAATCTAAAAAATACTTTTTGTAACCACTATTGGGTTAGCAACAAATAGTGAAAATTTGAAAAAAAAACTCCGTGGGCTATGATGGAAAATTAAATAATTTTGACTTTGCCCTCGTCCAGATAGGAGCGGAAAAGTTAAAAATAAAAAAAAAATAGAAGGAAGTACCTGCTCGGGTTGGGACTTTCCATTTTCTAATTGTTATTTTGTTATAAATATTGTGTAATTTTTTCAAATCTATTGTATGACGGTGGAATTTTAAAAATAATAATAATGAAACATACTCAACTTTGTCGCCGAAAAAAAAATACTTAGAATCAAAATTTTCCAATTTCCTTCGACCATCTGGTGCATTGATATGTTCTGAACCAAGATCCAAAAAAAAATTAAATAAAACATGTTGCATTATTTTTTTATTGACCCAGCCTCTAAAATCGGCATGTCAAGATAGGAGCGAAAAAGTTAAAAATAAAAAAAAAATAGAAGGAAGTACCTCCTCGGGTTGGGACTTTCTATTTTCTAATTGTTATTTTGTTATAAATATTGTGTAATTTTTTCAAATCAATTGTATGACGGTGGAATTTTAAAAATAATAATAATGAAACATACTCAACTTTGTCGCCGAAAAAAAAATACTTAGAATCAAAATTTTCCAATTTCCTTCGACCATCTGGTGCATTGATATGTTCTGAACCAAGATCCAAAAAAAAATTAAACAAAACATGTTGCAATATTTTTTTATTGACCCAGCCTCTAAAATCGGCATGTCAAGATAGGAGCGAAAAAGTTAAAAATAAAAAAAAAATAGAAGGAAGTACCTCCTCGGGTTGGGACTTTCCATTTTCTAATTGTTATTTTGTTATAAATATTGTGTAATTTTTTCAAATCAATTGTATGACGGTGGAATTTTAAAAATAATAATAATGAAACATACTCAACTGTGTCGCCGAAAAAAAAATACTTAGAATCAAAATTTTCCAATTTCCTTCGACCATCTGGTGCATTGATATGTTCTGAACCAAGATCCAAAAAAAAATTAAACAAAACATGTTGCAATATTTTTTTATTGACCCAGCCTCTAAAATCGGCATGTCAAGATAGGAGCGAAAAAGTTAAAAATAAAAAAAAAATAGAAGGAAGTACCTCCTCGGGTTGGGACTTTCCATTTTCTAATTGTTATTTTGTTATAAATATTGTGTAATTTTTTCAAATCAATTGTATGACGGTGGAATTTTAAAAATAATAATAATGAAACATACTCAACTGTGTCGCCGAAAAAAAAATACTTAGAATCAAAATTTTCCAATTTCCTTCGACCATCTGGTGCATTGATATGTTCTGAACCAAGATGCAAAAAAAAATTAAACAATACATGTTGCATTATTTTTTTATTGACCCAGCCTCTAAAATCGGCATGTCAAGATAGGAGCGAAAAAGTTAAAAATAAAAAAAAAATAGAAGGAAGTACCTCCTCGGGTTGGGACTTTCCATTTTCTAATTGTTATTTTGTTATAAATATTGTGTAATTTTTTCAAATCAATTGTATGACGGTGGGATTGTAAATAATAATAATAATGAAATGTGTTAGACTTTGTCTCCGATCAAGAAATAATCAAAATTTTCCAAAATCCTTTGGGTATCTGGTGTACTGATATGTTCTGCACTAGGATCAGTGAAAAAATTTTATAAAATATGTTGCATAATTTTTTTATCGGCCCAGCTATTAAAGCGAGATTGGAGCGGAAAAGTTAAAAATAAAAAAAAAATAGAAGGAAGTACCTCCTCGGGTTGGGACTTTCTATTTTCTAATTGTCATTTTGTTGTAAATATTGTGTAATTTTTTCAAATCAATTGTATGACGGTGGAATTTTAAAAATAATTATTTACGTAACAATATATATTATACAACAACGCCTATAAAAATTATTTCAAAAAATTTAGATATATATATTATGATCGACAAGACATTAGTAAAGAATTCCTCAAAATTTGGATTTTATTGGTCACCCCAATTGATCAGTACAGACCCGCAAACAATCTGCCGTGCGCGCGGACCCACGGCGCCGCGCGGGATAGAGGCTGGGATTATAGGGGCTAAGTTCACATCGGTTGTTGTATGTGTGTAAGAGCTTCACTTATGGCGATCAATTCACATGAATAAATTGAAAAAGGACTAGAAAGGGCCACCTGTTTTTCAATAAGGTTCGAAGCATCATAAAATGCGCATCCTGTTTTACCATTTTTGACCGAACCATCAGTATAGATGTAAGTGAAGTTTGGAAACTTAGACGACAAATAGTCAGGAAATTCGTTATTAATATATTTACCGGCGCAATTCGAGAAGG
Source organism: Lordithon lunulatus (assembly GCA_963942505.1). NCBI lineage: Eukaryota > Metazoa > Arthropoda > Insecta > Coleoptera > Staphylinidae > Lordithon > Lordithon lunulatus. The sequence goes on from OZ012669.1 coordinate 52,878,579, forward strand.
ATTTATTTAAAATAATTTTGGGATTTGTAAATTTGTCTTCATAAATCTCCATGAAAGTTGGGAGAATTAGTAAACGCGACTTTAAACAGGTGTTGATACTTTATCAGGGACTCAGCTATGAGACAATTGGGTTTTTTCTTCCAGTAGGAGAATCGTAGATATCTCATTGTTAGTTTCTACCATTTACTATAGACACACGCATAACACTCATACAACTTTACAACAAATATGTCGCTTAGCATCTGTCTTCTCAACGTAAGAGGAATTTCTGAACATTCCGAGTAAATCACGTCTCTCGGGGTTGATCTCATCAAGCCCAAACATTGCCTTAAGCACTTAAGTTGAAATACATCCACTTGTTTCAATACTGATTTACTCGCTGACCTGTAAAAGATGTAACCATAATCTAAACATGATCTTATAAAAGATCGATAGAATAATAGAGACATTTCTGGATGTGAGCCTCAATTTGTACTAGTAATGGATCTCAATAAATGAATCCTGTTTTCACCTTTCGAAACTATGTGCGCTTCCATTTTAATTTACAATCAAGAAATACTCCTAGAAATTTAATTACATTCCGAACGGGAATCCTGTAATTACCAAAGTTACAGACATTGGGAGAGTTGAGTCGTTTTCTTGAGAAAAAACAACAAACCGATTTTTTATCCGATATTTCAAGACCACTTATATTCAGCCAATTTTGTAAAGATTCCATGAAATTAGTCATTCTATTCATAACATTATCAAGTTTTTTTATCTGTGGAGTAAATACAAATATCTGCGTACTGTAAAAGCTGGATTGCAGGAGAAATTAATTACATGATATCCGGAGAATATATTATAAAAAGAATAGGCGACAAAATTCTACCCTGTGGGAGACATAAAGATGAGGACTTTGCTGAAGTTAAAACACCATTAATAAAATGTAAATTTTCCGATCAAATAATAAATTGACAATATTACGAACAAAAATACCAACCAAACTATGCCCGTCCACTATTTCAAATGACTTGAACTATACATTACACTATTATCTATAACTTTCTATGATTCAATTAGTTTCATTTATTAATTTACGCCTGATTCATAAAAAAATGTGAGAAACAATGTAGTGCATAGTTCAAGCCGTTTGAAATAGTGGATGGGCATAGTTTGGTTGGTAAGGGACCACCCGCCCACCCCACCCTTGCTCGCATAGTTTTTCTATAGGATAAAACTCTGCTTGGAATAGTTTAAACAATATAAAACGTCTGTATCCATTGAAAAAAGTATGCGAGCATAGGTGGGGTGGGCGGGCGGCCCCTACCAACCAAACTATACCCGTCCTCTATTTCAAATGACTTGAACTATACATTACACTATTATCTATAACTTTCTATGATTCAATTAGTTTCATTTATTAATTTACGCCTGATTCATAAAAAAATGTGAGAAACAATGTAGTGCATAGTTCAAGCCGTTTGAAATAGTGGATGGGCATAGTTTGGTTGGTAAGGAACCACCCGCCCACCCCACCCTTTCTCGCATAGTTTTTCTATAGGATAAAACTCTGCTTGGAATAGTTTAAACAATATAAAACGTCTGTATCCATTGAAAAAGGTATGCGAGCAAAGGTGGGGTGGGCGGGCGGCCCCTACCAACCAAACTATGCCCGTCCACTATTTCAAATGACTTGAACTATGCATTACACTATTATCTATAACTTTCTATGATTCAATTAGTTTCATTTATTAATTTACGCCTGATTCATAAAAAAATGTGAGAAACAATGTAGTGCATAGTTCAAGTCGTTTGAAATAGTGGATGGTCATAGTTTGGTTGGTAAGGGACCACCCGCCCACCCCACCTTTCCTCGCATAGTTTTTCTATAGGATAAAACTCTGCTTGGAATAGTTTAAACAATATAAAACGTCTGTATCCAATGAAAAAACTATGCGAGCGAAGGTGAGGTGGGCGGGTGGTCCACACCAACCAAATTATGCCCGTCCACTATTTCAAATGACTTGAACTATGCATTACACTATTATCTATAACTTTCTATGATTCAATTAGTTTCATTTATTAATTTACGCCTGATTCATAAAAAAATGTGAGAAACAATGTAGTGCATAGTTCAAGCCGTTTGAAATAGTGGATGGGCATAGTTTGGTTGGTAAGGAACCACCCGCCCACCCCACCCTTCCTCGCATAGTTTTTCTATAGGATAAAACTCTGCTTGGAATAGTTTAAACAATATAAAACGTCTGTATCCATTGAAAAAGGTATGCGAGCAAAGGTGGGGTGGGCGGGCGGCCCCTACCAACCAAACTATGCCCGTCCACTATTTCAAATGACTTGAACTATGCATTACACTATTATCTATAACTTTCTATGATTCAATTAGTTTCATTTATTAATTTACGCCTGATTCATAAAAAAATGTGAGAAACAATGTAGTGCATAGTTCAAGCCGTTTGAAATAGTGGATGGGCATAGTTTGGTTGGTAAGGGACCACCCGCCCACCCCACCCTTGCTCGCATAGTTTTTCTATAGGATAAAACTATGCTTGGAATAGTTTAAACAATATAAAACGTCTGTATCCATTGAAAAAAGTATGCGAGCAAAGGTGGGGTGGGCGGGCGGCCCCTACCAACCAAACTATGCCCGTCCACTATTTCAAATGACTTGAACTATGCATTACACTATTATCTATAACTTTCTATGATTCAATTAGTTTCATTTATTAATTTACGCCTGATTCATAAAAAATATGAGAAACAATGTAGTGCATAGTTCAAGCCGTTTGAAATAGTGGATGGGCATAGTGGGTTGGTAAGGGACCACCCGCCCACCCCACCCTTGCTTGCATAGTTTTTCCATATGATAAAACTCTGCTTGGAATAGTTTAAACAATATAAAAGGTCTGTATCCATTGAAAAAAGTATGCGAGCAAAGGTGGGGTGGGCGGGCGGCCCCTACCAACCAAACTATGCTCGTCCACTATTTCAAATGACTTGAACTATGCATTACACTATTATCTATAACTTTCTATGATTCAATTAGTTTTATTTATTAATTTACGCCTGATTCATAAAAAAATGTGAGAAACAATGTAGTGCATAGTTCAAGCCGTTTGAAATAGTGGATGGGCATAGTTTGGTTGGTAAGGGAACAACCGGCCACCCCACCCTTGCTCGCATAGTTTTTCTATAGGATAAAACTCTGCTTGGAATAGTTTAAACAATATAAAACGTCTGTATCCATTGAAATAGGTATGCGAGCATAGGTGTGGTGGGCGGGCGGCCCCTACCAACCAAACTATGCCCGTCCACTATTTCAAATGACTTGAACTATGCATAACACTATTATCTATTACTTTATATGATTATTATTATTATTAGAATGGGAATTTGGACGCTATCATATGCTCCTGATATATCCAATAATGTAGTCAAAAGGATTTTATTATCGGTAACTGAATCAAAAATGTCACAAGTCAAATGCGCAACGCTTTCCATTGTAAAGGTGAGAACCTTTACGAAAACCGTACTGGTAAGAAGGGATTAAACATTTTGATTCCAACCACCATTCTAGACGAGCTTTTATCATTCTTTCTAATGTTTTCAACATGCAGCTGCTTAATGATATAGGCCGATATGACGAGCTATCTTCGGGATTCTTATTAGGTTTCAGAATTGGTATAATACTATAACGTTTCCAATGGTGAGGGTAGATTCCCGATTGCCAAATATCATTATAAATTTCCAGGAGCTATCTTTTACACATTGTGGACATATTGTAAATCATACTATTGTGAATATTATCTATACCATGAGCAGAATTTGAATTTGATTTGAGGCTACATGTTAGTTCCTTTATGTTAAAGGATTTTGTAAGGTCATCTGAAATAACTTCTGCATTGATGGGGAAATTGATATATTCATTCACTGATGTAGGGGCAATTTTATTATGGAATTTTTCGACCCAAGGACCAGGTGTTACTAAAGTTCTAACACAAGACAAAGAGTTCTTTATTTTCCTAACATTACGCCAAATAATTTCTATAGGAGTACTTCTGTTGAAACTATCACAAAAGGATCTTCAGAAGTTCTTTTTAGCAATCTTAATTATTCTCTTAAACATAGCATCTGTCTTTTGGTATAAAATAAAATTCTTCAAGTTTGATCTTAACTTATATTGAATAAATGATGTTTCCTTCTATCTAAAGCTGTATCACACTTTTGATTCCACCATATTACTGACTTGGATCGATTACGAGATCCTGAATGACTATGATTCAAAGTGGGAGTCGCACTGCTTCGTTAATAGATTCTATAAAACTATCGTAGCTACATTTATTAGGCAATTGAAATACTAATTCATCTAGGACATTAGAATACGTTTGCCAATCTGCACGTTTCAACTTCCAATAACGTGTAGGTTTCCCAGATATACCAGTTGTACTTAATGAACTCGATGACAACTTAATGGGATAATGATCCGAACCTAAAGGTTCATCAATTACTTCTCGATTTAAATATGAGGTGATACTAGGGGAACAAAAAGATAAGTCAATTGCAGATGGGTTTGAAAATGGACGTGAAATCATTATAGCAAAACCGTTGTTTAAACAAGCCAGTTCATTGTCTTCAATGGTCCTAAGTAGAGCTTCTCCCTTGTAATCGTTATTCATACAACCCCAGTCATTATGGTGACAATTAAAGTCTCCTCCTATAATAAATGGACGACCAACGTGAGATAAAAAATTATTCCATTGGGTCGAATTAATTTTAAGGGTAGACATAAATAGAAATTATAATAACTTCAAATTTACCCTGAGCAATGCAGATACTTAAACACATTTCACTTTTGGTATATAGTTCAAATTGACTACGCTAAATGCTAAATTTACTCTTATAAGAATGGCGTACCATCATTTCTGTCATGACTAACAATATTGAAACCTTTAAACTTATAGGTTTCAGCCAAGTTTCAGAAATCAAGGCCAAGTCATATTTAGTATAATTTAAATAATTAAGTAAACTAGATTTGTTAGATTGGATTGGTCTAGCATTCCACTGTAATAATTTAAAATTACTAATATTCATTATCGTCGTTGTAAAATAGGTTTACTAATTGTGTTTTTATATCTTCTAATTGTAATTGTGGGAACCTCTAACTGATCTAAGATTTATTAATTCTACAACCAATTCAGATATTTTTTTAATTAAGTACTCTGTAGAACTCGATGGAGTGATTTCTTTTTCTATACTATTATCCGATCCCATTAAACATACTTACTTTTATTAGGAAGTTTTTGAATCGAAATAAAGTCTTTATGTTTATTAAACGTATCCAAAAGAGACTGAGACTGAAGCTCAACTTTACGTTTTTTAATTTTAATATCGGAAGATGCCGGTTGTTGAGGGTGGATTGAACTTTCTATATTATTCATGTTTGTAGAAACTACATATGCAAAACTAGTCTCTACCTTAGTGGATGCCTCTTTATACGAAATATTTTCCGTACTCGTATGATATTTTTATTACTTTTTTGTTTATTAAATTCGGGACAGGACTTAATATCTGTAGCAACATTTCTACCGGAGCAATATACGCATTTGATTACTATATTATCGCAATCTTTGAAATCATGATCCCCACTACATTTCTTGCATCTTTGTTTGCTCCTACATTGAGTTGCAATATGACCATATCGCAAATATGAGAAGCATTGAATAACTTTTTGTATGTACGGTTGAACCAGGTAAATTACGTTGTATAGACTCATCCTAGAAGGTAGAGTTTGGCTTTTAAACGTAACTATTATCAAAGGGATTGGTATATATTGAGTAACTGAGTTGTTCTGGACTCGTTTCATTATTATTTTAATGTCCAAAACAGGATGTCACCCCCGCTTAGAGGTCGTAAGTTAGACATGATTTCGTCCTCAGAAAAAGAAGTGTCTACGTCAAGTATCACTCCTTTACGTCTTAACAAATATTGGGGAATATACGTATCAAATCCTTTCTCTTTTAATATTACCGATTTAATTAAAACATTAGCCGATGAAAAAGTACGCACGAAAATAGAAATGCGGTTTTTACCCGTCCTATTTATTTTAACTACATTATTGTCCACATCAGGATGGAATTTATTAATTAATTTTCCAATCATCATAGGATGCAGATTCCCTATGTTGCCATTTTTTGCTTTCAATATTTAGCATAAACGGGCTTGAATTTGATATATCATAAAAATGCTCAGACTTATTTATATTTCTATCGATGAGAAAAAGCGGGTTTTTGTTTGGAGTAATATTTTTAACTGGGTTATTATTAATGTATGAACCCATGTGTATTACTGTAGATTGCGAATTATTTGAATTGATATTTATATCTGAATCGTTAACACTGTCCATAGTGTTATTGTCCAAGACCACTAGAACGTTATTTATAATGCTAAATGTATCGGCCGCATCCTTATCTTTAACGGGTGGAGTCCGGGCACCAGGTGGAGGTTTCTCTGTACATGCCCACGGGACTCCATCAGGAGTCCCGTCGCATGAACACATCTCAAATTACACTGTCACTAATCACTACTTTGTCTCTACAAAAACTTGAATGTTAGGAATGAATAGAAAGCTAATATGTATAAACAGGATAGAGTGCAGGAATGATGCTCTCAGTTAAGCGAACGAATTCCGAATGGATTCAATTAATGTTTCTAAGTTTTAAGACAAATAATAATGTTTCAGACTCAAAAATTCCTGGCCGCCTCTCTCATTGCGGTGTGTACCAAACCTAAATAATAATATTTCCTTCAATTTCCCACAAATTTGATTTGTGGATTCGTTCCCTTCTTCAAACTACCGATTCAATTAATGTTTTAAGCGTAAAGACAAACGATAATGTTTTGCATATTTCTGACTCAAAAATTCCTAGCCGCCTCTCTCATTGCGGCGTGTACCAAACCTAAATAATAACGTTTCCTTCAATTTCCCACAAATTTGATTTTTGGATTCGTTCCCTTCTTCAAACTACCGATTCAATAAATGTTTTAAGTTTAAAGACAAACAATAATGTTTTGCATATTTCTGACAAAAACATTCCTGGCTGCCTCTCTCATTGCTGCGTGTACCAAACCTTGTTTCCTTCAATTTTCCACAAATTTGATTTTTGAATTCGTTATCTTCTTCAAACTACCGATATAATTAATGTTTTAAGTGTAAAGACAAACAATAATGTTTTGCATATTTCTGACTCAAAAATTCCTAGCTGCCTCTCTCATTGCTGCGTGTACCAAACCTAAATAATAACGTTTCCTTCAATTTCCCACAAATTTGATTTTTGAATTCGTTCCCTTCTTCAAACTACCGATTCAATAAATGTTTTAAGTTTAAGGACAAACAAAAATGTTTTGCATATTTCTGACAAAAACATTCCTGGCCGCCTCTCTCATTGCGACGTGTAGCAAACCTAAATAATAATGTTTCCATCAATTTCCCACAAATTTGATTTTTGGATTCGTTCCCTTCTTCAAACTACCGATTCAATAAATGTTTTAAGTTTAAAGACAAACAATAATGTTTTGCATATTTCTGACAAAAACATTCCTGGCCGCCTCTCTCATTGCGACGTGTACCAAACCTAAGTAATAATGTTTCCATCAATTTCCCACAAATTTGATTTTTGGATTCGTTCCCTTCTTCAAACTACCGATTCAATAAATGTTTTAAGTTTAAAGACAAACAATAATGTTTTGCATATTTCTGACAAAAACATTCCTGGCCGCCTCTCTCATTGCGACGTGTACCAAACCTAAATAATAACGTTTCCTTCAATTTCCCACAAATTTGTATTTTGGATTCGTTCCCTTCTTCAAACTACCGATTCAAAAAATGTTTTAAGTTTAAAGACAAACAATAATGTTTTGCATATTTCTGATAAAAACATTCCTGGCCGCCTCTCTCATTGGGACGTGTACCAAACCTAAATAATAATGTTTCCATCAATTCCCCAAAAATTTGATTTCTGGATTCGTTCCCTTCTTCAAACTACCGATTCAATAAATGTTTTAAGTTTAAAGACAAACAATAATGTTTTGCATATTTCTGACAAAAACATTCCTGGCTGCCTCTCTCATTGCGACGTGTACCAAACCTAAATAATAATGTTTCCATCAATTCCCCACAAATTTGATTTTTGCATTCGTTCCCTTCTTCAAACTACCGATTCAATAAATGTTTTAAGTTTAAAGACAAACAATAATGTTTTGCATATTTCTGACAAAAACATTCCTGGCTGCCTCTCTCATTGCGACGTGTACCAAACCTAAGTAATAATGTTTCCATCAATTTCCCACAAATTTGATTTCTGGATTCGTTCCCTTCTTCAAACTACCGATTCAATAAATGTTTTAAGTTTAAAGACAAACAATAATGTTTTGCATATTTCTGACAAAAACATTCCTGGCCGCCTCTCTCATTGCGACGTGTACCAAACCTAAATAATAACGTTTCCTTCAATTTCCCACAAATTTGATTTTTGGATTCGTTCCCTTCTTCAAACTACCGATTCAATAAATGTTTTAAGTTTAAAGACAAACAATAATGTTTTGCATATTTCTGATAAAAACATTCCTGGCCGCCTCTCTCATTGCGGCATGTACCAAACCTAAATAATTATGTATCCTTCAATTTCTCACAAATTTGATTTCTGGATTCTTCTTCAAACTACCGATTCAATTAATGTTTTAAGTTTAAAGACAAACAATAATGTTTTGCATATTTCTGACTCAAAAATTCCTGGCCGCTTCACTCATTGCGGCGTGTACGTTGGGTGCACCCCGGGCGTAATTAGCGTTGCGCATTCCTGCATCGCGGGCGCATGCGCCTGCTATAGCAGCCGCACGCCGCGCTCGCCCCCAAAAAAACATTCACTCACCGCACCGAGCATCAACAGGTTGTGCGCGCCTCGTCTTTTCCTACCCGCAGTTCACCGCATCGTTCGCGTGCCGGCTCGCAAAGTACCGCAGGGGGATCACGTTACTGACGTTACGTTACCGATACCCCGCGTGTCTGCAGTGTAACAACTGAGGGGCGTGTGTTGTAGTGATAAACAAGTAGCAAAAAGTGCGCGTGCCAATAATTCCGGTGGTGTTGTTAAATGTTTCCGTCCATATGGGATTATCGAAATTAATTGATTAACAAGTTATTAGTGAACTAGTGCATCGAACTTGCTTTGGGATTTTTGTTTGTTTATTGGACTACTTTTGGATACAGGATGGAGGCGTTCGCTATAGACAAGTCGTTTTACGACATCCACTCCACGGATGACTTGAAGGAGCTGTGGGACTCTGATTTAGATCCGGTGAGTTTTTTTTTTTTAGTAATTTGTTGTAGTGTTTATTAGTCGGTGTCCTTGTGATGCGCGTGTGATGCCGGCTACCGGCATGGAAAACTACGACTCTCGTAGGATGGGACGACGTAACTACTAACTGAGATTGAGGGAAAAAATACTAACCTTTACACAGGTTGGAACCTTGTGGGTTTATACGGACATAAAATAAGATGTATTAAATAATATTTTTTTGCTTCAATATTGGATGGGTTGAGTTGGGTATGAATGTAATCTAATTTATGCCAATAATGGTATTTTATTTGTAATAAATAAAATAGAAAATAATACACAATAAAAGTGGGGTTATACTGACATAAACTAATATATTAGACAGTACGAATCAGTGAACATATTTCGCATTATTTATACTCGCAAAATAAGAAATAGTCCACATAAACATACACAAACATACGACAGAAGGACCCGAAGGTCGATAGCCAGTAACATAATTGTAACAGATACAGTAACTACTATTATTTATTTATTAATTTCTTTATACAATATAATTCCTCAGTAATATTGGATTGTTAAGGCGTCTACTTTGTGATAATTCATTTTAAAGGATAAATTTACGCGGAGGAGCTCGAAAATCGTTTTATTTATCCTCAGTAATAGTTGGCTGGAGGGTAGCATCGCTACAGACATTTAGGCCTCAAGATGAAACATTCCTCAGTAATACTAACATGTTTAAAGAAATAATATATGATATTTATAAAATTCCGAAATATTGATTAATACCAAATCCTGATATCCTTTCATACAATATTCCATTCAGAAACTTGCATTGTTATTGGCGCTCTCCTTCTGGAAGCGCCTGATCTCATCCTCCAGAACAAAACCGTATTAATGCCCAAATATTACGAACAATTTGCAATAAAAGCAATATAGATAGATATACAATAATTTGTTGACATGTTACTGCCATCAGCATACTAGTGAGCATATTCTCTTGCAATTTAGTTCTTGGTACTATATTTTGTCACTGCCTAATATTATGGGAAATAATCCTCGGAAATTGATTATTGTATGTCACTATAAACTCACCTTAAATCAGTGGAAACAATATATACAATATAATTTTATATATTGACATTGCAATATTTTTATTTTTACGTATTAATATTGTAAAATTATAATGTTTCCACTGATTTAAGGTGAGTTTATGGTTTTTATGGGATTATACAGACATAGAATACGAAATAAGGAATCGATTTTTGTACATAATAGGGATACTACGTCAAGGATACTAAACTAGACTTAAATGTAGATCTAATTTAGCAAAAAAAGACCTTTATTTGGCATTTCCCCCACAAAAGAACTGCTCTTCAACATCACTAACCACAACAAAAATACATAAAAATAAAAATACAAATAGAAATAAAAGTCTAATTTAGTATCCTAGGTAACTAAAAAGCATAGTACTACTTTATAAAAAATCGATTCCTTATTTCTTATTTTATGTCTGTTTACACAATCCCCAATAGCTGAGCTACTCTTTACCAAAGAACAATACATTTAATCCTAGTTTAGCATCCTTGACACTGTACTTCTATTATATACCTCTTTAAAAAAGTGATTCCTTATGTTTTATTTTATGTCGGCATAAACGCATCGAAGAACTGAGTAGCTTACTATCTCTAGCCTCTAGTACTCAGTTCAAAAGATACGAAATTACATCTAAATTTAATCCTACTTTCATATCCTTGACACTGTATCCTTAACTGCCTTTCGTTTATCACTCTGGGCTGGTACGTTTATCACTCTGGGCTGGTACGAGCTTATTGTTTCTTGTTCTATTTCCCGCTTCTGATGCGCATAATTCTACCTTGGCCCTTACAACCGGCGCCGCACGACCGCAAGACCTGAGCGATACTGCACGCGACAGGGGCGATTAGCAATAATAAACCATGCTAAACGAAAGCGGCATAAACGCATCGAAGAACTGAGTAGCTCACTACCTCTAGTACTCAGTTCAAAAAATACGAAATTACATCTAAATTTAATCCTACTTTAATATCCTTGACACTGTATCCTTAACTCCCTTTCATTTATCACTTTGGGCTGGTACGTTTATCACTCTGGGCTGTTACGAGCTTATTGTTTCTTGTTCTATTTCCCGCTTCTGATGCGCATAATTCTACCTTGGCCCTCACAACCGGCGGCGCACGACCGCAAGACCTGAGCAATACTGCACGCGGCAGGGGCGACTAGCAATGATAAACCATGCTAAACGAAAGCGGCTTTACTATGTGCGTCTTTAACTGCAGACGTTTGCATATAACGTTTGTTATTGAAAAATATTATAATAACCCATTTCTATCGTTTAGGATACAGTAGTGTTTTAAGGTCCAAGACCCCATTTTAGACTTAAAAAAAATTCAAACGACCCCCCGAATAAAGGGTATGTGTAGCAAAACAACAGAATATTGAAAGCTCCCAAATATATTTCGCGACCCCCACTTTGTGAATCACTGGGATATACAGTATACAGGCATTTGCACGATATAATAAGATCGAAATCTTGATTAGTAATAAATGTAATTTCAAAAAAAAGTACAACTAAGCCCATAAGAGGAATATATATATATATATATATATATATATATATATATATATATATATATATATATATATTAATGTAATTTCACATTATATGTTATATTTAAAATGTTTGTAGGCATAGGGGCGCGACCCAGTAACTGCTAGGCGTGGGCTTGATGTGTTTTATGATGGCTTGTGGTGTAAAACTCGCTTTTTATTAGTGACATCATTCATGAAGCTGAAAATTATATACATGGAAAATAATAAATTATTATATAAAATGTGTAGTTTCTTTTAAAAATCTTATTACCAGGAGATTTTGGAATTATAATTACGTATTGTATATAAATTAAGAAAATAGCTTCAGAACATTTGCTTTTGACTGTTATAAAATAAAATAAATATAAATATCGGTCTATATAGAATGATTAAACTCTTCTTTCTTTACCAGCGGAAAAGCTCTCCTGCTGATAGCTAGAGCTAGGCAAAATCTTCTCATTTTCAAGTAATCAATTATCCGGATAAACGTATTCTCTTCATTCCATCATTACTATAACTTACACGATCAATAATACTGTCAATATTTTAGAATAATGACAGTTACTGTACGATAACATCAGTATTCTCTTCATTCCATCATTACTATAACTTACACGATCAATAATACTGTCAATATTTTAGAATAATGACAGTTACTGTACGATAACATGTTTAAAATGTTCACTATTCTAAAATATTCACAGTATTACTGATCGTGTAAGTTATAGTAATGAAGGAATGAATAAAATACTGATGTTTATCCGGATAATTGATTACACTTGAAAATGAGAAAATTTTGCGTTTGGCATTTATGAAAATCGACGCCATTGTTGCGGGTCTACATTGTCTGTTTCTTGTCGTGTGACGTCCCTACTGTAGGTCGTCCTGGTATTTCTGTTTCATCACTGTTTGGAAGAACCTAGTCATCGCCTCCCACTTGGCTCTGACTTCTAACATCTGAGCTCCGATCTTTCCAGGGATGATCTCCTCCAGTATATCGGTATAGAACGGGGGCTGCCAAATTTTTCATAGATCTTTACATTTTATCCTAAAACTGTATTGCGATCGACTTGCTGTAGTATGCAGTCTAATCAGAAACCGATTAGACTACACACTTGGAAGACATCGCGAGCGATCGACCAAAATTAGCTTCGCGATCGACCACTTCAAGTATGTAGTCTAATCGGTTTCTGATTAGACTACATACTTAAAGTTAAGACATCGCGAGCGATCGACCAAAATTAGCTTCGCGATCGACCACTTCAAGTATGTAGTCTAATCGGTTTCTGATTAGACTACATACTTAAAGTTAAGACATCGCGAGCGAACGACCAAAATTAGCTTCGCGATCGACCACTTCAAGTATGTAGTCTAATCGGTTTCTGATTAGACTACATACTTAAAGTTAAGACATCGCGAGCGAACGACCAAAATTAGCTTCGCGATCGACCACTTCAAGTATGTAGTCTAATCGGTTTCTGATTAGACTACATACATAAGTTAAGACATCGCGAGCGATCGGCTAAAATTGGCTTCGCGATCGATCTATTTGTTGGCCACCTTAGTGTGGGCTGGATCATCTGTCCCACAACAGTATCGGCAGCTTGTCGTCGTGACCTTTCCTATCCGGAGCAGGTACGTTTGGACAAGCATGGTCCAGTGATCTAGCTTACCGTGTCCTCGGTCCACCCACGGCTCTATTCGCGGGATAATACGTATCGTCCACTCCGCGTTTGGGGACTCTTCCCACCTTCTCTGCTACTTCTCGATCGTGTGTTGTCTAGCCTCCTTCGGGCCTGCTCCCACTTGATCCTTTGGTAGGCCTCCGTTCTTTCCTCAACCAGTAGGCCCGCGGGTGTTGTCCCAGCCAGCACCTCAGCCGCGTCTGATATATTCCGGTATGCTCGGGGATGATCCGTTACCTCCTTAACCTGTATGTGGTGCACTGAGTCGTGGTTGCCCTGAGGCAGGCAGGTACTGCATACAGGAGTTACGACGGCGTACGACACCGTCGCTTCTATCACCCGAGTCACTCCAGAGCTGCCTTCCTTGCAGCCTCTAGTATCTGCTGGGTGTGGTAGACGTTGTCCTCCTGTATAGTTCGCACGTTCTTCAGTCTTCTATATCGTATGTTCCTCTCCCTACATTTATATTGCAGTGCCGTCGAGGATCATTCGTTTGGTCAAGAATTGGGCCACCTCCTTCTTTCTGCTCGTGGTGGTCGCAAAAATTGTGTGCAAACGTGATATTTGTGCCTTTACGCGTTTTTTTTTGGCCGCAAAGAATGACATATTAAATAAAATATTAAATCTCAAAAACACACTGCAGGTCGATGTTATTAATTAACTATAGTAACTATTTTTTTTTTATTTGAGGGTTAAGTCCTGGTTTCCTAGGAAAGCGGCCGCTTAAAAACGGCCGCTTTTGACGTCATTTTTACGTCACAAAAATAATTCTACGTGTATATAAACGAATATAGTTTCCTATAAAGTGTAATACCTCAACGTACTGCAAAAACCCAATGAATTACGATGAAAAATTGTGAGTTCTCCTATTACATATACTTAAAACGACCTTTGTGATTTGTGAATGACGTCAAAAGCGGCCGCTTTAAAGCGACCGTTCTCCTAGTAATCCAGGGCTTTAGTCTACTTTTGCTCTCAATGCCTCATAGTACATTTCTCTATTTTATCGACAAACATGATGCTTTCTCAATCGGCTATTGTGTTATAATTTTCTGCAACTGAATGATATGTTTTTTTGGTCCATAACATGACCGCTCTTGATTCAATTGGTCTTGAATAGCGGCGGCATCGATTCGAAACGACATTTGAATACGCCGGGCCGGCAATTGCCCCGTGAATCGAGCTGCTCCCCCACCAATAAGCAGTAATTGTTGTGAATAACAATAAGTGAGAAGCTGAAGTAGATTGACCCAAGCACATACCGGCATGCGGGTGCTGCTGCTGCTACTTATATGCTACCAACAGACAACACATTTTTTTTTTTAACATCAGCGTGTGATAATTCTAATAATAGTTTATTATTTTTTACAGTATTCGAATTAATATTATTTAAATATTAGTATTAGAAAGTGTTATAAATATAATTAATTAACCCAGCTCATTGGCCTATTTAGTAGAGTTGCAGACTGAACATTGGGGAGTTCAGATCCTCGCTGTAAATCTAGGAAGGTGCTTCTAGGAAACCCCTCTTCCTAGACTATAGACCTAGAAGCCCTATAGAAGTGTTTAAGAATGAATTACTAAATTAATAGCTGATATATAGAAGCCCTATAGAAGTGTTTTAGAATGAATTATCAAAATGTAATGAATTATTAAATTGATAGTAGATTTTGCAAATATTACATTCTCTTTCATCTGCTTAAATTTCAGGCTCACTTATTCACACCAACGTTCCTTAAATATATAAGGCACCTTACACAGTCAATAATACTGTCAATCCTAATACTATCAGTATTTGATTGAATCCTCCTTTTATATTTATCAAGTAATCAATTATCCGGATAAACATTAGTATTCTCTTCATTTCATCATTACTATACATTACACGATTAGTAATACTTTAATATTTAAAATAACAACATTTTAAACATCTTATCGTACAGTAATACTGTGATGATTCTAATATATTGACAGTATTATTGATCGTGTAAGGTGCCTTTATAAGGCATCTTGCACGGTCAATATTACTGACAATCCTAGTACAGTCAGTATTTGCTTGAATCCTTCAATATTTATCAATTAATCAATTATCCTGACAAACATTAGTATTCTCTTCATTCCATCATTACTATACGATACATGATTAGTAATACTGTCAATATTTTAGAAAAATAACACTTTAAACATGTTATCGTACAGTAATACTGTCATGATTCTAATATATTGACAGTATTATCGATCGTGTAAAAGGCACCTTACACGATCAATATTACTGTCAATATTTTAGAATAATGACAGTATTTCTGTTCAATAACATGTTTAAAATATTGCCAGTATTACTGATCGTGTAAGGTATACTAATGACGGAATCGAGAGAATACTGATGTTTATCCGGATAATTGATATTTGATAAATATAAAAGGAGGATTAAAGCAAATACTGACAGTACTAGGACTGACAGTATTATTGACCGTGTAAGGTGCCATTTAGGTGCCTTAATCAATAGCTTTTGAACCCATAAGTATTCGTTGTTATAGCAACAATAAATACATTATCTAGGGAATGTAGTTACTTTAGATTCTCTCTATTGGATTTACTGAATATTTAACAAAGGGTGTCATCAATGCACCAATCCCAAGCGATACTCAAGGTGTTTGACATTTGGTTTGTCAATTTCTGTCACAATGACGTTTTCAGTTTATCCATTCAATAGCTTATGGGACCTATAAAGTTTATGCGATGTTGGTGAATACGGGTATGAAAGTTGTGACAGCAAATTAAATGAAACCTAATACAAAGTCTAATAACTAATCTGAAGCATTGGTTAACGTACGAGACAGACGACGTCTCTAACCACTCTGCTACTGAGCTGGGTATGTTTAAATATGTTTTTAGGAGTATTTTATTTCTCTTAAAATTAATCAACTTATGCCCGTATTCACCAACATCCCATAAACTTTATAGGTCCCATAAGCTATTGAATGTATAAATTGAAAATGTCATTATGACAGAAATGGTCAAAATAAATGCCAAAACCTTGAATAGCGCTTGTGATTGGAGCTTTGATGACACATTTTCTTTAATTTTTCAGTGTTTCCAATAGAGCGAATCTAAAGTAACTACATTCCCTAGATAATTTATTTAGTGTTCCTGTAACAACGATTACTTATGGGTTCAATAGCTATTGATAGATTTATGGAACGTTGGTGAATACGGGGGTTAGAGAGCAATACAATAATTAATATTTAAACACCAATTATTAATTATTATTATATAATATCTTTGAATACTAATTGGATTTTTCTAACTAATTTTTCTAACTAATAAAATTTGATTACAAAAAATAAAATTATTATATAAACTATTTGCAGTTAATAAATTTATATAACTGTCCTTCTAATCAGTAATCGTTAATTAAATGAATATAATATTATGTCTGCATACACAAACTGAAATCGTTATCAAACCTCTATCATTGAGGGCAGAGGTCCTTTTCTGCCCTCAACAGTGCTATCGCCGCATATGGGGCGCGCGCGTTCTTAAGCCGCCGACACATTTGAACATACGAACTGCATCTAAAAGTTTTTTTGGTTGTAATTAATTCAGTTGGTTTAGGTCGGAATCCGGCACTTCCCGGGGGAGAATGTCTTATTGACCTCCCTGGCCAAAAAAAAACCTTAAGCCAAAAAAAAAGTCGGGGGGTTAACAAACTGCTGTTTACTAGCCACTTTAGGCTTGTTGGTTTGGTCCGTGTGTGTATGTGTGTGCGTGTGTGCGTGTGTGCGTGTGTGCGTGTGTGCGTGTGTGCGTGTGTGCGTGTGTGCGTGTGTGCGTGTGTGCGTGTGTGCGTGTGTGTGTGTGTGCGTGTGTGCGTGTGTGTGTGCGTGTGTGTGGGTGCGTGTGTGTGGGTGCGTGTGTGTGCGTGTGTGTGTGTGCGTGCGTGTGTGCGTGCGTGCGTGTGTGTGTGTGTGTGTGTGCGTGTGTGCGCGTATGTGTGCGTGTGCGTTGTCGTGTGCGTTGTCGTGTGCGTGGTCGTGTGCGTGTGCATGCGTGTGTGTGTGTGCGTGTGTGTGCGTGTGTGCGCGTATGTGTGCGTGGTCGTGTGCGTGTGCATGTGTGTGTGTGTCTGTGTGTGTGTGTCTCTGTGTGTGTGTGTGTGCATGTGTGTGTGTGCGTGTGTGTGTGTGTGTGTGTGCGTGTGTATATGTGTGTATATGTGTGTATATGTGTGTATATGTGTGTATATGTGTGTATATGTGTGTATATGTGTGTATATGTGTGTATATGTGTGTATATGTGTGTATATGTGTGTATATGTGTGTATATGTGTGTATATGTGTGTATGTGTGTGTGTGTGTGTGTATATATGTGTGTGTGTGTGTGTGTGTGTGTGTGTGTGTGTGTGTGTGTGTGTGTGTGTGTGTGTGTGTGTGTGTGTGTCTGTGTGTGTTTCTTCAGCAATACAACATATGTCTTATACAGGATGTTTCAAAATTTCACGGCAATATTTAAGGATGTATTCCCTAGCATAAAACAAACAAAATTTCATATACATATCTGACTTAAAATAATTTATTACTGAGATATGGATAAACCTATTGTCACGGACGTAAAATTTAAAACTTAAATGTTGGATCACCAGACTCGTTACAAAAACACGTTACATTACAGCGCGCCGCGCACATCTATCACCAGCTCTATATATTCAACTTTGTAACTGGCAGTGTGTTTGTTTAAAGAGTACTCGAGATACGGTAATGTCATGGCGGGCAATTAAATAACGCATTTGGCGTTGATAATATGGCGAAGATAACGAAAAACCATGAGTGGGCATGCGATTTTTCGATGTGCTCTTATCGAATGCTGCTCTACTGCGCGCACGTGAATTGCAGACGGAATTGTTAAAAATGTCGAAATCCTCGCGCTCGCTGATAACGCAGTCGCACTTTTATTTGCCCGCTTTAATTATAGCCGGAACTTAAGAGAGAGAGAGAGATAATGTTGGAACAATGTCGAATAAAAAATCGACATTCAACATACAATATTAATGCAGTAATGTATATGCTTTATTAATGTTTTTTTGTTCACTGTTTTATAAAAAAAAAAACTCTTTAGGGCTATCAGCCGTGAGGCTTTCCTGCCGGTCTAGGGAGAAGCTCAGAGGATTTAATCACCCAGTATTTACCTGAACTTCACAGAAAATCTCCGAAAAAGTGTGGAAACTAGATTTTAATCACCGTAACTTTTTTTACTGAATTGTATTTATATATTATTTATGTAGTATATATATATATATATATATATATATATATATATATATATATAAAAAACTTCACAGAAAATTGGCGATTCGCGAAAATTTGCCCTACCCACCAGGGCAAATTTTCGCGAATTGTGTTATCCCATGGAAAAACTAGGCGAATAAAGGTGGGGTGGGCGGGCGTCCCCCACCAACCAAACTATACCCGTCCACTATTTCAAACGACTTGAACTATGCATTACATTATTTTTCACATATATTTTTTCAATTAGTCTTAAATTAATAAATGACATACTTTTTATCATAAAAAATAACGGATAATAGTGTAGTGCATAGTTCAAGTCGTTTGAAATAGTGGACGGGTATAGTTTGGTTGGTAGGGGACGCCCGCCCACCCCACCTTCGCTCGCATAGTTTGTTCATTGGATATAGATGTTTTATATTGTTTAAACTATTACAAAAAGAGTGTTATCCCATGGAAAAACTATGCGAATAAAGGTGGGGTGGGCGGGCGTCCCCCCACCAACCAAACTATACCCGTCCACTATTTCAAACGACTTGAACTATGCATTACATTATTTTTCACATATATTTTTTCAATTAGTCTTAACTTAATAAATGACATAAATTTAATCATAAAAAATAACGGATAATAATGTAGTGCATAGTTCAAGTCGTTTGAAATAGTGGACGGGTATAGTTTGGTTGGTAGGGGCCGCCCGCCCACCCCACCTTCGCTCGCATAGTTTTTTCATTGGATATAGATGTTTTATATTGTTTAAACTATTACAAAAAGAGTGTTATCCTATGGAAAAACTATGCGAATAAAGGTGGGGTGGGCGGGCGTCCCCCCACCAACCAAACTATACCCGTCCACTATTTCAAACGACTTGAACTATGTATTACATTAGTTTTCACATATATTTTTTCAATTAGTCTTAACTTAATAAATGACATAAATTTAATCATAAAAAATAACGGATAATAGTGTAGTGCATAGTTCAAGTCGTTTGAAATAGTGGACGGGTATAGTTTGGTTGGTAGGGGCCACCCGCCCACCCCACCTTCGCTCGCATAGTTTTTTCATTGGATATATATGTTTTATATTGTTTAAACTATTACAAAAAAAGTGTTATCCCATGGAAAAAGTATGCGAATAAAGGTGGGGTGGGCGGGCGCCCCCCACCAACCAAACTATACCCGTCCACTATTTCAAACGACTTGAACTATGCCTTACATTATTTTTCACATATATTTTTTTAATTAGTCTTAAATTAATAAATGACATAAATTTAATCATAGAAAATAACGGATAATAGTGTAGTGCATAGTTCAAGTCATTTGAAATATTGGACGGGTATAGTTTGGTTGGTGGGGGACGCCCGCCCACCCCACCTTCGCTCGCATAGTTTTTTCATTGGATATAGATGTTTTATATTGTTTAAATTATTACAAAAAGAGTGTTATCCCATGGAAAAACTATGCGAATAAAGGTGGGGTGGGCGGGCGGCCCCCCACCAACCAAACTATACCCGTCCACTATTTCAAACGACTTGAACTATGCATTACATTATTTTTCACATATATTTTTTCAATTAGTCTTAAATTAATAAATGACATAAATTTAATCATAGAAAATAACGGATAATAGTGTAGTGCATAGTTCAAGTCGTTTGAAATAGTGGACGGGTATAGTTTGGTTGGCAGGGGCCGCCCGCCCACCCCACCTTCGCTCGCATAGTTTTTTCATTGGATATAGATGTTTTATATTGTTTAAACTATTACAAAAAGAGTGTTATCCCATGGAAAAACTATGCGTGATTAAAATCCAATTTTCAGTTCGAACTCAGGCTCATTACCTGACAGACAATGCCTAACCATTCGGCATTTATGGCTATTACTCCTCTTTCTATTAGATCTACGGCATTTGCAAAGACCATTTAGTTGAGCTGGCTAATATTTTCAATTTTTCCAGATATGCATCTGTATACAATCCTAAATAAAAAAAACTTCTATCTTTTTTAGACTATCAGCCATGAGGCTTTTCCTCCGATTCCTAAATATAAATTCTAAATTAGCCTTTTTAATTACTATTTTCAACTAAATTTTTGAAAAATTAACACAGATAATTTTTGAAAAATTAACACAGATAATTTTTGAAAAATTAACACAGATAATTTTTGAAAAATTAACACTGATAATTATTGATTGTGATTATGCGAGATGTGACTCTTTCCCCTGGTAATGAGATGGATAAAATGCCAGAAAGCCTCAAAGGCAATGTTGTTATATTATAAGCAACTCTTGATTTATTTGTATATAAGTGTGTTCAGTCACAATTAACCGGAACACAAGAGAAGATATATCTACGTTACGTATTCACGGAAATGATAAAAATCGTGTCCAGATAGACGCGCATCCGGTCGCTTCGAAAGCATAACCCCCCCCTTGCTGGGAGAAAACCGGAAATTTGCAGGCCGATTTTATTTGGATTTCGGTGTACGCATAGCTAATAGTATTTTAAGCGGTTGCTGCTATTAGCTCGAGGACGCGTATTGTTAGCTGTTCTTGGAAAGCCCAAATTGGCACTAATTAGTCTGAGGGACTAGCGATTATATACATACTTTATATAGTCGGTGCTAAATAAGTACCTATTGTTAAATTACAGTTATGTTTTGGTTCTGTATTTCATTAGTATGAATGTGCAACATTTTAGTTACAGGTTAGTTTTATTCTAACTAATATTTCTATGTATTGTTAAGTCCGTATGATATTATCTAGTTTCTTATATCGTTTTCGATGCAGACACAAACTACTTAGTGTCATACACATATGTAGAAAATGATATAGCGGAATAATAACAAATTCACTTAACAATAACAGCACCGTAACACAATCGCCTGTGCAACGTCGCGACTGCGCCTCGCCTGCGCCCGACGCCGCTTATGTGTGAATTGGGCCTTAGATTGTCTCGCATCTTGACGAACTTTTGAGTCAAGAAATTGTCTTGTCTAAAACGATCTTAAGATAGATTTTTTTTAAATGAACCACCTCATAATATATTCTGCAAAATACATAATTTTCAAAACACCGTTCTTAAAACTAAAAACACTTTCAAGTGGTCGATGCGAATTGTTTGCATTTCGCCGCGATTGCAGGATGAGCAACCACATTAGTCATTCGTCCAAAATAGGTTCTAATTAGTTTTATAAACACACCGATTTTGATAGGTAAATATTGTTCGTTATGAACGCAGACAAATTCCTCGCTTATTAAACAGAACTCGATTAAATTGAATTCAAAACAGTGATAAATATTTTATCACACTAATTTCATCATGGCGCATGGTTTAATTAAATGTTATAGTAATACGGTGACTATGTTAGATAAGAGGGGATTATCATTCTTTTTTATAACAATGCGATAAAAAAAATGAGTGTTTTAGGCACGGTTTGCAGGAATAAGTTTTATTCTACTATCTAGACGTATCAGTTTAAATACAGAGTACTTTTCAAATGTTATTTATGACTTTATAAGTATCAAAACGAATTTTTTTAGATATAAAATAGGTTTGTAGAGCGTATTTTTGTTTTATATATTACATTTTTCTCGAAGAACGAAAAATAAAAAATATAATCATAATAATAATAATATATATATATATATATATATATATATATATATATATATATATATATATATATATATATATACAATTACTGTTGTTTATACATTTGTAAATTCTTTCCACTCCTTTCTGTTCTTCGCCAGTTCTCTTGCTTGCTTGACTGTTTTTCCTTTCTTGATTATTATGTCCTCTATTATGTTGTCCCACTCTTTTCTTGGTCTACCTCTTCTTCTTTTATTTTCAGTTCTTGCTTCCCATACCTGTTTTGTTTGATTATTTTTCTCCATTCTAATTAAATGACCCCACCAGTTTAGTTGTTTCTTTTCTATATACTTATCTACAGCTTCAATTCCCAGTTCTTCTCTGATGTCCTCATTTCTTATTCTGTCTCTTCTCGTACTTGTTTTACTCCTCTGAGATATTTCATTTCCATTGCCTGTATTCTACTTTTGTCCCTCTTCGTTAGCTTCCACGTCTCGCTTCCATATGTCAGTATAGGTCTATATATGCTTTTATATATATTTATTTTTGTCCTTCTGCTGATCTCTTTCTTGTTAATCAGTATATTGCTCAATGCGTAGTATGTTTTAGCTGTGTTGTTTATTCTGTTACTAAGTTCGCCTTCCATTTTTCCATCTTCTGTCAGTGCTACTCCCAGGTATTTGAATTCTTCTACTTGTTCTATTGTGTGTTGTTCTATCTTTATATTTATTTGCTCTTTCCGGTTTCCTATTACCATCACTTTTGTTTTGTTATAGTTCATTTTCATGTTATACTTTTCTAGGTGTCTGTTCCATACACTAAAGTTGTGCTGCATATTACCTTCATTTTCTGCTATCACTACGACATCATCAGCGAATGCTCCTTCCGATATTTTGACAACTTGCATGTTTTTGTACCCTATGTTTGCTTTTTTAGTTTCTGGTTTCATGCTCTTCATTATTTCATCCATGTATATGTTAAATAATGTAGGACTGAGCCCGCCTCCTTGTCTTAGTCCAGTGGTTGTCTGAAATGTTCTTGATCTTTGTCCCTTGTGTATTATTGCATTGGTGTTGTTGTTGTATATGTTTTGTATTAATTCGACTGTCTTTCTTTCTACACCTCTCTCTTCCAGGATTTTCCATAATTTATTTCTTGGTAACATGTCGAATGCTTTTTCCAGGTCGATGAATCCTAGGTATGTGTTTTTATTATTTGCAATTCTTTTTTCTGTGATTTGTTTTATCGTGAAAATGTTGTCCTGTGTGGATCTTCCTTTCCTAAATCCACATTGCGATTCTTCTAGCGTCTGCTCTATTTTAGCTAGTATTCTTTTGTTAATTGTTTTTTCTAAGATTTTCATACCTATGCTTATGAGTGTTAACCCCTATAGTTTGAACATTTTGTCTTATCGCCTTTCTTGTGTATTGGTACGATTAACGATACTTGCCAATCTCTGGGTATTTTATTCGTCCTCCATATTTCGTTTATTAATTTTAGTAGTATTTCATTACCTGCAGGTCCCATATGTTTAATCATTTCCGTTGTGATCTGGTCTTGTCCTGGTGATTTCCCTGTTTTCATTTCCCTGATTATCTCTAGTATTTCTTGTCCATTGATCATCTCTATATCTTCTTCCGAGTCGTTCTGGTGTCTTGTCTTCTGTTCGTTTCCACCATTTTGTGATAGTAAGTTTTCAAAATATTCTTTCCATCTTTCCAGTATTTTTTCGTTGTTCTTCAGCAATATTCCTTGATTGTCTTTTATATAATTTACTTCTTGTCCTTTTTCTTTTCTGTTTAGTTTTAGTGTTTTATAGAATAATTTTTGGTTTTCCTTTGCATTTTTCTCCATTGTCTCTCCGAACTTTTCCCATTCCCTGCTCTTTGCTATTCTGACCTTATCTTTTACTATTTTCCTCGTTAAACTGTATTCTTCGTAGTTTTTACTATTTTTGTCATTTAGGTATCTTTGCCATGCTTTTTTCTTTTCCTTTATTTTCTCTCTTATGTCCTGCGACCACCATGCTGTCTACTGCTTCTTGTTTGTGTTTTGCTTTGTCCCACATGTCTCTTGTGCTGTCTCCAGTATATTTTTCTTTAATTTATTCCACATTTCCTCTACTTCTTGTCTATAGTTGCCCTTTACTAATTTCTCCTCTATTTTCTCCTTATAGATTTTTGCTATTTTTTTTTCCCTTAGTTTGTATGTTCTTATCTTGTTGTAGTTTATTGCTATATTTGGTCTCTGCTTTTTTTTATCGCTATCTTGGTAGTCTTCCTTTATTTTCGTCTCTACTAGATAGTGATCACTTCCAATTTCGTAACTTCTCTTTACTCTTGTGTCTATTATTTTGCTCCTTTTCCCTTGTTCTGCTAGTACATAGTCTATTATAGATTTTTGGTTCCTGCTTATCACTTCCCTGGTGTATTTGTGTATGTCCTTGTGTTTGAATAGTGTATTCGTTATTACTAGATTATTCATTCTACAATAATCTAGCATTTTCTTACCATTTTCGTTGAGTACGCCTTCTCCATATCTTCCTCTCATCGCGTGATTATCTTTTACTTCGTTGCCAATTCTGCTGTTGAAGTCTCCCGCCACGTACACTTCTCCTTTGGCTTTTTCTGTTGTTTCGTTGAGTTGCTCCCAGAATGTTTTTTTGTTGCACGCAGTATCATCTTCGTTTGGTCCATACACTGCTATGATAGTTTTATGGTAGCCGCTTCTTTTATCTCTAACTTCGATAGACAAAATCCTCTCCGTAATTGCATCACATTTATATATATTCGATTTCAGTTTTTTATGCACTATACATCCTACCCCTGCTGCGGTTCTCCGATTGTTATCTACACCGCTATATATGAATATATGTTCCTTGTCCATTTTGTACTCTCCCTTCCCCTTCTTTTTTGTTTCTGTTACCACATAATAATAATAATAAACTTTATTAACGGCAAACGCATAAATCGGTGGAAAAGCTTTACAGCTGAAAACCCTATAAGAAGAAACGTTTTTTACAAGGTTTCTATAAAGATACAAGTTTGTTTTTTTAACTGAGTTATAGAGTTTATTATAAATTTTCAAATTCTTGCAGTGTTTTGATAGTTTCACTCTTCAGGAATATTAATTTGATATACTTCGAAAAACGAAAAATATAATCATATTAATAATAAATTTTATTAACGGCAAACGCATTTGTCGGCGGAAAAACTTTACAGCTGAAAGCCCTATAAGAATCAAAGTTTTTTTTTGGGAGCTTTCGGTTTGACGTTACCCTCACTGTTCTTCCACCTAACAAATACAGATGCCACCAGGGTCACAAATCTCATACAAATATTACCAGCAACCATTTTTTCCGCAAACCAGCCAATTAATAACATATATTATTAACGCATTTCCATATTATTGGCAATTTTATTGTCGCTCCAAGGCTATACATAAACGTTTCGTAAGGTCAATGGCTGGAAACCGATTAAAATTTGCATGTAGCAATCCGCAACCATCATTAATATTTCGCTAATGCGTTTTCTAACATGTCTTCTGAAGGTTTTTTTTGACAGACTGGCATTGAATTCGTCTTGCTCATAACTACCATAACGAAGAGTTTAATGTAATTATTATGGCTTATTGGTGGAACATTCTAGGGGGTTACCAACCTCCATTTTTTTTCCTGCTACGGTTTGAATAGAATATATATTAAGAATTTGTGTGTGCGTTCTAGATTCCTGTATGTCCATCGATGTGTGCAGTGCTCATTTTAATTGGCAAACTAAATAAATATTAATAGAACAATGGCTGTTTTACGATGCAGGCTCGAGTAATATATTGTGGTCGTAAAAGTACGATGGCGTTTGGGCAGAAAATTAATTACACTTCCAAACCTTATTGGTTATATTATATTTTATATACACACACACACACATACACACACATATATATATATATATATATATATATATATATATATATATATATATATATATATCTTTGTTGTATTTTAAAGTTATATTTCTCTTGATAATTCATGTTTTTAACTTGAGAAATTAATCTACTCAGTTACTGAAACAGACACAATACAAAATGAGACATTTTCTATATATAAATCCTACTATTTCTTCAAACCGTTGTGTTGTAAACTGTCTACTCTCTCCACTAATAAAATCACAGCCGTGCTCTCGCAAACAACAATCGAATACCTTCTAATTTCATGCGATAACACACTAATTAAATTCCGAAACGAACGCAGCAGCGTCGGTTAATTTTCGACGACAACTTTCCCTTTTTCTAATCACACATTAACGACACATTGTCATATACGACCGAAAATTTCACCTCGCTACCAGATTGATAATATTAGCAAAAAATATATTCGCGTGCAGCAAATGCGCCACTAAACAAAACAAAAACTGACACTTTCCCCCATTCTATGGAAAAGCAAGCATGATTAAAACGAGTTTTGCATTCCTAGGTAGTGGACTACTGATAAAACACGGTATTTATAGTATGTAGTGGAAATTGTTAACGCGGAAAATACAAGGGCGATTAGAATTATTGATTAATTTGTTGCGTTCTGCACAATGTGGGTTAATTTAAATAATGTTGGATGCATTTATAAATATGGATGGTTGCAAAAGTCGAGTTATAATAAAATAAATACGATGAAAATGGCCAAAATTATTCTAAACACATACATTTATGTATTAACTAAATTTTAAATAGATCAAAAATAATTTTATGGTGAATATTTTAAATTACAGCTAACAATTTTCACATGTTATTTGTGTAATATCGACAGAACTCGAATTAGAATGCCAAATTAGTTCAAACCCCATACATTTATAGATAGATAGATTATTTCATGTATGTGTTTTTTGTGTTTACAAGAACAGGAACAACAATACATAAGTCAAAGAGAAAAAATTAAAAATACATATACATTAACAAAAAATTAAAAAGGTACTGAATTTTTTAAATTCCATCTTAATTTTGTTTGTGACATTTCAACTAGACTCGATTGTATAAAGCAGATCCAATATCATTAAAACTAGCAAGAACGTACTTTTTGATTATGAATTTAATTTCACTTTTGATACATAATGCATATTTGCCATATATAAACAGACTGACAAAAGGTTATGATGTGGAATGTTAACAACAATGTATGTAACATCTAAAAATATAATCATGGGTTATAGTTTATATAACCCAGTCCAGATTTTTATTAGTGTTCTAGGGCTGGGTTATATAAACTATATATGCAACATCTAAATATATAATCACGGGTTATAGTTTATATAACCCAGCCCTAGAACATTAATAAAAATCTGGGTTATATCAACTATAACCCATGATTATATTTTTAGATGTTACATACATTGTTGTTAACATTCCACATCCATAGCCTCTTGTCCATCTGTTTATATATGGCAAATTCGCATTATGTATCAAAAGTGAAATTAACTCCATTAAAATCATAATCAAAAATTACGTTCTTGCTAGTTTTAATGATATTGGATCTGCTTTATACAACCGGGTCTAGTAAAAAAAAATTGAAAAATTATTTAAAGTCCTAATTAAGATTAATTTATTTTCACGTTAAGCCCTAACTATTACAACTTACATAACTAATCTCATCTCAAAGTACCTTTCCTGCCTTCTTATCACTAATCTTGCGTAACGTGCAGTGATCTCAAATAATCTGTAATCGGTCGAACCAACAATTATTTAATCATTATTACGTGTATGTGTGCCGGCCGATTATATACATATATATTTTTTTTCTATACAATTCCATCGCGTAGCTCTTACTCATTAATTCGCTGAAAAAATGTCAAGGTTGCCGCAGTTCGATAGGAAATTTGCATTATCTTTCTTTTACGTAATGGTCGGGTTATTAATGTCGGTTGACATTTTGATTCGGTGAGTGTGTGTCGTGTAGAAGTACATGCTGAATGTTTTTTTGAGTACAGTTTTATGTTTATAAATTTCGCATTGAGTAGAAATTTAAATAAAATTCCCACTTCTCCAAAATTGTAGTACAGGACAGAATACAAATATTTGTTTATAAATAACTAAAGATATTTTTTTAATAGCAGATAGGCGCAATATGAATTGTAGTGGTAATAGGCCATCGCTGTTTATACGATTTGCATCGCCAATTTTATCGCGCGCTTATGCAAAGATAAACCATTTGGTTTTAATTAGCTTTTACAATTTAAATTTGCGGGTCAGTAATTTTTTAGGACTAACTAGGCCTGTTTGTGCATGTGTGTGACGACCTTGCTGCAGGACAGACGATATAGATAAGGTCAATATTTTTTTTTTGTAATAATGTCATCATGCTAAATTTACATACACTAAAATAAGCCATAAACGAAACATGGATTGATTCACTGTTGGATATTAATAATTATAAAACTTTATTTCCCAACAGACTAAATTACATCCAATTACAGGGCAAAATTAGGACATGATTAGATTTAAGTAAAAGTAAAAGTAAAGTAAAGTAAAGTAAAGTAAAGTAAAGTAAAGTAAAGTAAAGTAAAGTAAAGTAAAGTAAAGTAAAGTAAAGTAAAGTAAAGTAAAGTAAAGTAAAGTAAAGTAAAGTAAAGTAAAGTAAAGTAAAGTAAAGTAAAGTAAAGTAAAGTAAAGTGAAGAAGTAAAATAAAGAAGTAAAGTAAAGAAGTAAAGTAAAGAAGTAAAGTAAAGAAGTAAAGTAAAGAAGTAAAGTAAAGAAGTAAAGTAAAGAAGTAAAGTAAAGTAAAGTAAAGAAGTAAAGTAAAGAAGTAAAGTAAAGTAAAGTAAAGAAGTAAAGTAAAGAAGTAAAGTAAAGAAGTAAAGTAAAGAAGTAAAGTAAAGAAGTAAAGTAAAGAAGTAAAGTAAAGAAGTAAAGTAAAGAAGTAAAGTAAAGAAGTAAAGTAAAGAAGTAAAGTAAAGAAGTAAAGTAAAGAAGTAAAGTAAAGAAGTAAAGTAAAGAAGTAAAGTAAAGAAGTAAAGTAAAGAAGTAAAGTAAAGAAGTAAAGTAAAGTAAAGTAAAGTAAAGAAGTAAAGTAAAGAAGTAAAGTAAAGAAGTAAAGTAAAGAAGTAAAGTAAAGAAGTAAAGTAAAGAAGTAAAGAAAAGAAGTAAAGTAAAGAAGTAAAGTAAAGAAGTAAAGTAAAGAAGTAAAGTAAAGAAGTAAAGTAAAGAAGTAAAGTAAAGAAGTAAAGTAAAGAAGTAAAGTAAAGAAGTAAAGTAAAGTAAAGTAAAGTAAAGTAAAGTAAAGTAAAGTAAAGTAAAGTAAAGTAAAGTAAAATACAGTAGTAGTAGGTATTGTATTTGTTACAGTTCTGCCGTCTGTTAGTGTATATGTATGTGGATGTTAGGACTTGAATCCTTCAGAAAATCATCCCCGAGTTTTCTAAAGGGTTGTTAATTGTATCTGAACGACAAATAGTACCGACTATCGGGGTAGGGATTCGAACCCAGGGCGGTCGTTCGTTAAGCGGGGGTGCTAACCACTGCACTACATCAGCGTGCAATAAAATACATTATAGAATTATTAAAAAATCGCTGGAATAATTGTATTACTGTTAATAGTTCTTGAACTACTATTGGCCATTGAACCAGGTGTATCTTCAAGAATAATGCAGATGTTTTTATAAATCTGTTTCTGTGTGGTAACTGCATTTATTTTGCTTATAAAGTACCTACTATTTTGTCAGATACTATTTTAGTTTACCAATAAAATATTTCTGAAGAAGATCATTGACTATTGAGCGTTGAACGGACGTATCTTCAAAAATTCAGAAGATATTTTAATAAATCTCTCACTGTGTGGTAACTCCATTAATTTTGGTTATAAAGCACCTCCTGTTTTGTCTGTTACTTTTTTAGTTTACCAATAAAATATTTCTGTAGAAGATCATTGTACTATTGAGTGTTGAACTGACGTATCTTCAAAAATTCAGAAGATATTTTAATAAATCTCTCACTGTGTGGTAACTCCATTAATTTTGGTTATAAAGCACCTCCTGTTTTGTTTGTTACTTTTTTAGTTTACCATTAAAATATTTCTGTAGAAGATCATTGTACTATTGAGTGTTGAACTGGCGTATCTTCAAAAATTCAGAAGAAGTGGTTACAAAGCACCTCCTGTTTTGTCTGTTACTATTTTAGTTTACCAATAAAATATTTCTGAAGAAACTCATTACACTATTGAACGTTGATCTGCGTATCTTCAAAAATTCAGAAGATATTTTCATAAACTTTCACTGTGTGGTAACTGTATTAATTTTAGTTATAAAGCACCTCCTGCTTTGTCTTTTATTACTTTTGTTTACCAATAAAATATTTCTGAAGAACATTATTGTACTATTGAGCGGTGATCTTCAAAAATTCAGAAGATATTTTCATTAATCCTTCACTGTGTGCTATCTGCAATCATTTTTGTTATAAAGCACCTCCTGTTTTGTCTGATACTATTTTAGTTTAGCAATAAAATATATCTGAATATCATTGTACTATTGAGAGTTGAACTGGCATCTCTTCAGAAGAATATAAAGCACCTCCTGTTTTGTCTGTTACCACTTTAGTTTACCAATAAAATATTTCTGAAGAAGATTATTGTACTATTGAGTGCTGAACCGGAGTATCTTCAAAAATTCAGAAGATATTTTCATAAATCTTTCACTGTGTGGTAACTGTATTAATTTTGGTTATAAAGCACCTCCTGCTTTGTCTGTTATTACTTTTGTTTACCAATAAAATATTTCTAAAGAAGATTATTGTACTATTGAGCGTTGATCTTCAAAAAATCAGAAGATATTTTCATAAATCCTTCACTGTGTGCTATCTGCAATCATTTTGGTTATAAAGCACCTCCTGTTTTGTCTGATACTATTTTAGTTTACCAATAAAATATATCTGAAGATCATTGTACTATTGAGAGTTGAACTGGCATCTCTTCAGAAGAATATAAAGCACCTCCTTTTTTGTCTGTTACCACTTTAGTTTACCAATAAAATATTTCTGAAGAAGATTATTATACTATTGAGTGCTGAACCGGAGTATCTTCAAAAATTCAGAAGTTATTTTCATAAATCTTTCACTGTGTGGTAACTGTATTAATTTTGGTTATAAAGCACCTCCTGCTTTGTCTGTTACTACTTTTGTTTACCAATAAAATATTTCTGAAGAAGATTATTGTACTATTGAGCGGTGATCTTCAAAAATTCAAAAGATATTTTCATTAATCCTTCCCTGTGTGCTATCTGCAATCATTTTGGTTACAAAGCACCTCCTGTTTTGTCTGATACTATTTTAGTTTACCAATAAAATATATCTGAATATCATTGTACTATTGAGAGTTGAACTGGCATCTCTTCAGAAGAATATAAAGCACCTCCTGTTTTGTCTGTTACCACTTTAGTTTACCAATAAAATATTTCTGAAGAAGATTATTGTACTATTGAGTGCTGAACCGGAGTATCTTCAAAAATTCAGAAGATATTTTCATAAATCTTTCACTGTGTGGTAACTGTATTAATTTTGGTTATAAAGCACCTCCTGCTTTGTCTGTTATTACTTTTGTTTACCAATAAAATATTTCTAAAGAAGATTATTGTACTATTGAGCGTTGATCTTCAAAAAATCAGAAGATATTTTCATAAATCCTTCACTGTGTGCTATCTGCAATCATTTTGGTTATAAAGCACCTCCTGTTTTGTCTGATACTATTTTAGTTTACCAATAAAATATATCTGAAGATCATTGTACTATTGAGAGTTGAACTGGCATCTCTTCAGAAGAATATAAAGCACCTCCTTTTTTGTCTGTTACCACTTTAGTTTACCAATAAAATATTTCTGAAGAAGATTATTATACTATTGAGTGCTGAACCGGAGTATCTTCAAAAATTCAGAAGTTATTTTCATAAATCTTTCACTGTGTGGTAACTGTATTAATTTTGGTTATAAAGCACCTCCTGCTTTGTCTGTTACTACTTTTGTTTACCAATAAAATATTTCTGAAGAAGATTATTGTACTATTGAGCGGTGATCTTCAAAAATTCAAAAGATATTTTCATTAATCCTTCCCTGTGTGCTATCTGCAATCATTTTGGTTACAAAGCACCTCCTGTTTTGTCTGATACTATTTTAGTTTACCAATAAAATATATCTGAATATCATTGTACTATTGAGAGTTGAACTGGCATCTCTTCAGAAGAATATAAAGCACCTCCTGTTTTGTCTGTTACCACTTTAGTTTACCAATAAAATATTTCTGAAGAAGATTATTGTACTATTGAGTGCTGAACCGGAGTATCTTCAAAAATTCAGAAGATATTTTCATAAATCTTTCACTGTGTGGTAACTGTATTAATTTTGGTTATAAAGCACCTCCTGCTTTGTCTGTTATTACTTTTGTTTACCAATAAAATATTTCTAAAGAAGATTATTGTACTATTGAGCGTTGATCTTCAAAAAATCAGAAGATATTTTCATAAATCCTTCACTGTGTGCTATCTGCAATCATTTTGGTTATAAAGCACCTCCTGTTTTGTCTGATACTATTTTAGTTTACCAATAAAATATATCTGAAGATCATTGTACTATTGAGAGTTGAACTGACATCTCTTCAAAAATGCAGAAGATATTTTCATAAATCTTACACTGTATGGTAACTGCATTGATTTTGGTTATAAAGCACCTCCTGTTTTGTGATACTATTTTAGTTTACCAATAAAATATTTCTGAAGAAAATCATTGTACTATTGAGTGTTGAAACTGGCGCATCATCAAAAATTCAGAAGATATTTTCATAAAATGTTCACTGTGTGGTAACTGTATTAATTTGGGTTATAAAGAACCTCCTGTTCTGTTACTATTTTAGTTTACCAATAAAATATTTCTGAAGAAGATCATTGTACTATTGACTGTTGAAACTGGCGTATCTTCAAAAATACAGAAGATATTTTCATATATCTTTCTCTGTGTGGTAACTGCATTAATTTTGGTTATAAAGCACCTATTTTTTTGTCTGATACTATTGTAGTGTACTAATAAAATATTTCTAAAGAAGATCATTGTACTATTGTAGCGTTGAACTGGCGTATCTTAAAAAATTCAGAAGAAATAATGAAAAATCTTACACTGTGTGGTAACTACATTAATTTTGGTTATAAAGCACCTCCTGTTTTGTCTGGTTACCAATAAAATATATCTGAAGATCATTGTACTATTGAGTGTTGAACTGGCATATCTTCAAAAATTCAGAAGAAATTATCATAAATCTTACACTGTGTGGTAACTACATTAATTTTGGTTATAAAGCACCTCCTGTTTTGTCTGTTACTTTTTTAGTTTACCAATAAAATATTTCTGTAGAAGATCATTGTACTATTGAGTGTTGAACTGGCGTATCTTCAAAAATTCAGAAAAAGTGGTTACAAAGCACTTCCTGTTTTGTCTGTTACTATTTTAGTTTACCAATAAAATATTTCTGAAGAAAATCATTGCACTATTGAACGTTGAACTGCGTATGTTCAAAAATTCAGAAGAATATAAAGCACCTCCTGTTTTGTCTGTTACCACTTAGTTTACCAATAAAATATTTCTGAAGAAGATTATTGTACTATTATCTGCAATAATTTTGGTGATAAAGCACCACCTGTTTTGTCTGATACTATTTTAGTTTACCAATAAAATATATCTGAAGATCATTGTACTATTGAGTGTTGAACTGGCATATCTTCAAAAATACAGAAGATATTTTCAGAAATCTTTCACTGTGTGGTAACTATATTAATTTTGGTTATAAAGCACCTCCTGTTTTGTCTGTTACTATTTTAGTTTACTAATGAAATATATCTGAAGATTATTGTACTATTGTAGCGTTGAACTGGCGTATCTTCAAAATTTCAGAAGACATTTTCATAAATCTTTCACTGTGTGGTAACTGCAATAATTTTGGTTATAAAGCACCTCCTGTTTTATCTGTTACTATTATAGTTTACCAATAAAATATTTCTGAAGATCATTGTACTATTGAGCGTTGACCTGGCGTATCTTTAAAATTTCAGAAGATATTTTCATAAATATTTCACTGTGTGGTATCTGCATTAATTTTGGTTATAAAGCACCTCCTGTTTTAGTTTACCAACAAAATATTTCTGAAGAAGATCATTGTACTATTGAGTGTTGAAGATCATTGTACCATAAAGTGTTGAAACTGGCGTATCTTCAAAAATTCAGAAGATATTTTCATAAATCTTTCACAGTGTGGTAACTGCATTAATTTAGGTTGTAAAGCACCTACTGTTTTGTCTGTTACTATTTTAGTTTACCAATAAAATATTTCTGAAAAAGATCATTGTACTATTGAGTGCTGAACCGGCGTATCTTCAAAAGTTCAGAAGATATTTTCATAAATCTTTGACTGTGTGGTAACTGCATTAATGTTGGTTCCTATTTTTGTCTGTTACTATTTTAGTTTACCAATTGAATATTTCTGAAGAAGATTATTGTATTATTGAGCGCTGAACTCGCGTATCTTCAAGAATACAGAAGATATTTTTATATATCTTTCTCTGTGTGGTAACTGCATTAATATTGGTTCTAAATCACATATTATCTTGTATGTGGACATTATTGTTTACCAATTATATAGTTTTGAAGAAGTCGTTAACGTTACAATTGTACTAGAGAGCATAGTAAATGTTGTATCTTCAAAAATACTCAAAAAATATGTCGTTACTACATTAAATTTGGTTATTAAACACGCATTGACTCATCTGTGAACATATTACTTTACTAATTATAAAGTTTTGAAGGTCATTATTTTAAAAATTGTACTATTTCGCGTAGAACTGTCTTATTTTGAAAAATACTGAAGATATCTTATTAAATCTGCCTCTGTGTAACTCAAATACTCAAGATATCTTCAAAAATATATCGTTACTGCATTAATGTTGGTTATAAAATGCGCCTTGTCTTGTCTGTGGTCATTTTACCAAAAGAAAATCATTACTTTAGAGTGTTGAAACTGGCGTATCTTCAAAAATTCAGAAGATATTGTCACTGTGTGGTAACTGCAATAATTTTGGTTGTAAACCATCTCCAGTTTTGTCTGCTACTATTTTAGTTTACCAATAAAATATTTCTGAAGAAGAACATTGTATTGAGTGTTGAACTGGCGTATCTTCAAATTGTCAGAAGATGTTTTCATAAATCATTCACTGTGTGGTAACTGCAATAATTTTGGTTATAAAGCACCTACTGCTTTGTCTGTTACTATTTTAATTTACCAATAAAATATTTCTGAAGAAGATTATTGTACTATTGAGCGTTGGAACTGGCATATCTTCAAAAAATCAGAAGATATTTTCATAAATCTTTCACTCTGTGGTAACTACATTAATTTTGGTTATAAAGCACCTCTAGTTTTATCTGTTACTATTTTTGTTTACCCATACAATATTTCTGAAGAAGACCATTGTACTATTGAGTGTTGAAACTGGCGTATCTTCAAAAATACAGAAGACATTTTCATATATCTTTCTCTGTGTGGTAACTGCATTAATTTTGGTTATAAAACACCTCCTGTTTTGTCTGTTACTATTTTAGTTTACCAATAAAATATTTCTGAAGAAGATTATTGTACTATTGAACGTTGAAACTGGCATATCTTCAAAAATTCAGAAGATATTTTCATAAATCTTTCACTCTGTGGTAACTACATTAATTTTGGTTATAAAGCACCTCCAGTTTTATCTGTTACTATTTTTGTTTACCCATACAATATTTCTGAAGAAGATCATTGTACTATTGAGTGTTGAAAGTGGCGTATCTTCAAAAATACAGAAGACATTTTCATATATCTTTCTCTGTGTGGTAACTGCATTAATTTTGGTTATAAAGCACCTACTGTTTTGTCTGTTACTATTTTAATTTACCAATAAAATATTTCTGAAGAAGATTATTGTACTATTGAGCGTTGAAACTGGCATATATTCAAAAATTCAGAAGATATTTTCTTATATCTTTCTCTGTGTGGTAACTGCATTAATTTTGGTTATAAAGCACCTACTGTTTTGTCTGTTACTATTTTAATTTACCAATAAAATATTTCTGAAGAAGATCATTGTACTATTGAGTGTTGAAACTGGCGTATCTTCAAAAATACAAAAGAAATTTTCATATATCTTTCTCTGTGTGGTAACTGCATTCATTTTGGTTATAAACCATCTCCAGTTTTATCTGCTAATATTTTAGTTTACCAATAAAATATTTCTGAAGAAGATTATTGTACTCAGAAGATGTTTTCATAAATCATTCACTGTGTGGTAACTGCAATAATTTTGGTTATAAAGTACCTCCTATTTAGTCTGTTACTATTTTAGTTTACCAATAAAATATTTCTGAAGAAGATCATTATATTATTGTAGTGTGGAACTCGTGTATCTTCAAGAATACAGAAGATAATTTTATATATCTTTCTCTGTGTGGTAACTGCATTAATATTGGTTCCAAATCACATATTATCTTGTATGTGGACATTATTATTTATTAATTATATAGTTTTGAAGAAGTCGTTAACGTTACAATTGCAGTATAGAGCACAGTAAATGTATCTTCAAAAATACTCAAGATATCTTCAGAAATACTCAAGATATCTTTAAAAATATATCGTTACTGCATTAAGTTTGGCAATAAGCACGCATTGGCTCATCTGTGAACATATTACTTTACTAATTATACAGTTTTCAAGGGTAGTATTTTTAAAATTGTACTATTGCGTGTAGAAACTGTCATATTTTCAAGAATACTGAAGATATCTTATTAAAACCGTTGATTGAAGTATTTATATATACTTCAATCAACGTTAAAACTGTCTCTGTGTGGTAACTGCATTAATGTTGGTTATAAAGCACGCCTTGTCTTGTCTGTGGTCATTTTAGGTTTACAATTATATATTTTTGAAGATCATGATCATTGCACTTGTACTATTTATTGAGTATTCAAACTGGCATACAAACTATACAGCAAGCCACCATTTTTATTTATCTTTTCTTATGACATTATATTTTATGTTTAAAATGGAACGCTCTATATAATTTGATATATTTTTAATATAGAATGTTCACTATTTTTCAGTTTTCACTTTTATTTCATTCAAACTTATCGTGGGAAGTTTTTGATGTTATCCAGTTAGCTATGAAAACAGTCCTAGCTAACTGGATAACATCAAAAACTTGCATATAGAATGTTCACTACTTTTCAGTTTTCACTTTCATTTCATTGAAATTTATCGAGGGAAGTTTTTGATCCAGTTAGCTATGAAAACAAGTCATAGCTAACTGGATAACATCAAAAACTTGAATATAGAATCTTCACTATTTTCCAGTTTTCACTTTTATTTCATTTAAACTTATCGTGGGAAGTTTTTGATGTTATCCAGTTAGTTATGAAAACAGTCATAGCTAACTGGATAACATCAAAAACTTGAATATAAAATGTTTTTTTCATTTTTCACTTTTATATAATTCAAACTTATCGTGAGAAGATAAGTTTGAATGAAATAAAAGTGAACACTGAAAAATACACATTTTATATTCAAGTTTTTGATGTTATCCAGTTAGCTATGACTATGTTTTCATAACTAACTGGCTAGCTGGATTCACTTTTATTTCATTCAAACTTATCGAGGGAAGTTTTTGATGTTATTCAGTTATAAATGATATGATAAGAGTCATAGCTAACTGGATAACATCAAAAATTTCCCTCGATAAGATTGAATGAAATAAAAGTGAAAACTGAAAAATAGTGAACATTCTATATTAAAAATGTTACGTGTCAGATTATAAAGAGTGTTCTATTCAAAAGGTAAAATATAATGTCATTTGAGATGAATTAAAATTGTGGCTTCCTGTATAGATCCAACTGAGCATTCTGTTCTGTATAATATACCCAGATTTAATTAAATTATGCAGATAAATAACAGATATAAAAGCTGTCTTGGTCATCCGGTATACATCTTGAAATTTAAAACCTCTAAATTACTAATTAGTTGCAAATTCTACGAATAAGCTATGCGCACAAATGCAACTATTAATTGGCCTTATGTAAAAGGGACGCATTCATTCCAAGACGCGTAGCAGCCCTGAAGGTCCTTATTATATTTTATAACCAATAAATTTCAGTTGGGTAATTACAGGGGTTTATTCCGTTCCCCCATGTCCAACTACCAAGTAATTGGTCATTAAATCGGGAATGAGGGAATTTAATTTTTAATAACACTCGAGGGGAATGTACATAATATATGTAAGTAAGAAAGTGCAACTACGAGTACCACCTCTAACTAAAATAACTTTCCTTATATTTTGTATACATTTGTAAAGGTCGTTTTATACAAGACAAATTCTTGACTCAAAAGTTAGTCAAGACAATTTAGAGTGTCTCGTATTATACAGCAAGTTATTTGAAATATTGAATTGGATGGTAGATCGAATGGAAAAATATAACGCGTTTTATTTGTCAAGGACCAATTGTATGGGAGGAGGATATATGAATTCATTTCTTGAACAACTTTTGAGCTAAGAAATTGTCTTGTCTAAAACGACCTTAAGGGCCTAAAGTCTATGTTTTGATGCTGTTTTTTTTTGTGCTGTCATTACAAAATGTGTGGGTTCGTATTACCTATTTACTAGTATCTATATTATTAAATAATGTGGGTTATGTATGATAAGCGACTTTGTGTGCGTTTGTGAGTATTTAGGAATTTGCAAGGCTGTAATAACTAGAACAGTAATAGTCATATTTTTATTTTCAATTTTATTTTAGTTTACTTCTCACCACTCAATTGAATTAAAAATATTTTAAAATGGCTGTGAATATTTTGATTACGCTATGTATTTTAAAAGTCTGTTGTAGAAATTATACTATATTTTTTTTCTTACAAAATTCCGTCTGCCCCGGTGCGTGCACAAGACAACGCCGGCTAATTAATCTAATTACGAGTCCATTCACGACATCCGCACGCGGCGGCGCGGCGCCCTTGAGACGGGCCAAAACGCCGAAAAGGACGCCGTAATAACTGCATCAATTTTAAAACCGCTTTAATTATGCCATAATGACGCAATTAGTTGCCAACCCGAACGATGTACATGCTGATAATGAGCGACCGGAGGGGGGTAACGGTAATTGGGCACGGAGGTCGCCCCCGCGCGGGGGGTTGGCGGCGCACTGATAAAATACTCGGGGCTCATTTTGCGAGTGCACATTTTCGGATTTGAATAATGCAGGAGAAAATGATTTTCATAACTTAGCATGCGGCCGATATGAACAATGTATGCAATCGCAAACTGATACATAACGTCAACGTATTATCGGCATTTGGTTTCTAGTTTTGGAGGTTTTAAAAAAAAAAGTGATTTTTTAAGTCAAGAACTAGTTGAGATTTTAGAATGCTGTAAAATCTCAACTAATTTTTGACTCAAAAAAATAACTTTTGTATGCTATTATTTGGCAGAGTTTCCCCCATATCAAAATATTGTAGAATTGTAGAGAAACTAATACTACAATTTTCATTTCTACAATTTCTGAAAGCATAAAAGCAACAAGGGGTTAATGTCATCTATTATATCTATGAGAATTCTATAATGAATTTCCCTAATTAATGAAATCTCAATATTCTTGAAAAGTTGACCTCATCAAACTTTGAGTAACTAGACAAGCCAGACTTGTCATTTATATTATTTCTATTACTAAATTCTTATCTACAAATCTAGCAAATACCATATTTATTCATTATATAGTTTCCTTATAGTGCAGTCGAATTAGCTGTACATAGCTTGAATACTTTTATTTATTATATAGTTTCCTTATAGTCCATACTGTAATTCGACTGGACTATTAGTAGTCACTGTATTTGTTACAATTCTGTAATTGACTATCGGCGTTATGCCGAAATTTCTTGAATATCACAATTAATGACACTTTTCGGTATATGTTTGTCTAATGAAGCTAAATTAAATACATTATAAGTCGTAAATACTTCTACAGTAAAACAATTTTTTGTTGAGATATAATAAATCCCCTCTCCCCATACAAAATACAGCGTAGAAGTCAATAATCCACCGCCTTATCATCGAAAGTATGCTCAGCGATTAATTACGCAACAGCGATTAGAACCTGTTATTGATAACATGTATTTATGTGTGTCTTTTTTTTTACAATTTGTTGTGCTGGAAAGTACTCAGTATGCGTGGAATTTCGCGGATCGGGGGCATTAATCATCATCGTCTCGAATGGCGATGTTATTGCCGCGTGGAAAATTATCATAAGCTTGAGCCGTGAATGGGCTGGAAGGAAATGCACGCCCAACGCAAACGGAAAGAACAGACGCTGCGACTGTTGCGCAAGTCGGCGCGTTGAAATGTTAATGAACGCAACTAAATTATTCAACGCGAGAGAGTTGTTGCGGGTTTTGATTCATATGTTTTATAGCGGAGCATGGGAAAGGAATTGAGAGCAAATGGTTTTCCGTATTTGTAAACGGTGTTATCATAAAATATATTGCTCTTGCTATGACTGATATGATAATTCAAACGTACTCATATGATGCGTCTTATAATATTAATTTTTATATCTGTAGCAATTGAAGATTGATCATAAAACTGTTTGTAACTATATATAACCATTAATTCTTTACAAATACGTTAATATAACTACAAATTATTCTTAAAAAAAAACTTCTATCTTTATAGGGCTATTAGCCGTGAGGCTTTTCCGCCGGTAAAGGGAGAAGCTCAGAGGAGTTTAATCACCCGGTATTTACCTTAACTTCACAGAAAACCTCTGAATTATTCTTATTTTCATAGTATTCCGGCCATTTCGAATGAAATCTTAAACAATTTATCTTCAATTATAATTTTATTATATTGTTATATTATATATTGTTGTCCTGTAATTAGGATTTGTTCTGTTGGACAATAAATCTATTATTATTATTATTTATTCACCTAATCCTAGAAAGAGAATGACACGAGTTATTTCAAAATGAAAATAATTTACTACATTTTAACATTATGACAAAAAATTATGACATTACATATCATAACATTATGAAATACAGAAATACAGAAATTACTACAATTTTATTATTTTTTTCCAACAGGACAAGCCGAAAAAAGGGAAATTTCTTATTAATAACACAAATAGGAACTAATGTTGAGATAGTCCTACATCCTCCTACCTGAACAAAATTCCGAAGTTAATAAAATTTTAGGATATTGTTCGGTTTTCTGACCTAGACGGACCTGTGGAAGTAAGGGATGTCAAACATACTCGAATTTTTCGTATATTTTTCATTTTTTTTTAATAATATATTAATGAAATATTATCCTCGAAAACCGCATGGTTATCTTCGAATTTTTCGTTTATTTTCAGTTTTTTTAAAAATAATATATTAATGTAATATTATCTTCGAAAACCGCATGGTTATCTTCTAAACCATATATTCGAATTTTTGATATATTGTTCATTTTTTTAAATAATATATTAATGAAATATTATCCTCGAAAACCGCATGGTTATCTTCTAAACCATATCTTCGAATTTTTGATATATTTTTAATTTTTTTTTTATAATATATTAATGAAATATTATCCTCGAAAACCGCATGGTTATCTTCGAATTTTTCGTTTATTTTCAGTTTTTTTAAAAATAATATATTAATGTAATATTATCTTCGAAAACCGCATGGTTATCTTCTAAACCATATATTCGAATTTTTGATATATTGTTCATTTTTTTAAATAATATATTAATGAAATATTATCCTCGAAAACCGCATGGTTATCTTCTAAACCATATCTTCGAATTTTTGATATATTTTTTTTTTTTTTTTATAATATATTAATGAAATATTATCCTCGAAAACCGCATGGTTATCTTCGAATTTTTCGTTTATTTTCAGTTTTTTTAAAAATAATATATTAATGTAATATTATCTTCGAAAACCGCATGGTTATCTTCTAAACCATATATTCGAATTTTTGATATATTGTTCATTTTTTTAAATAATATATTAATGAAATATTATCCTCGAAAACCGCATGGTTATCTTCTAAACCATATCTTCGAATTTTTGATATATTTTTAATTTTTTTTTTATAATATATTAATGAAATATTATCCTCGAAAACCGCATGGTTATCTTCGAATTTTTCGTTTATTTTTCAGTATTTTTAAATAATATATTAATGTAATATTATCTTTGAAAACCGAAAATGGTTATCTTCTAAACCATATTTTCGAATTTTTTATATGTTTTTCAATTTTTTGTATAATATATTAATGTAATATTATCCTCGAAAACCGCATGGTTATCTTCGAATGTTTCGTTTATTTTTCAGTTTTTTTTAATAATATATTAATGTAATATTATCCTCGAAAACCGCATGGTTATCTTCTAAACCATATCTTAGAATTTTTCGTTTATTTTTCAGTTTTTTTTATAATATATAATAATGTAATATTATCCTCGAAAACCGCATGGTTATCTTCTAAACCATGTGGATTTCGAGGAAAATATCTGTATACAAAATTGTTGAACATTAAATGTCCTTTAATTTTCACTTGCCAACGTTATTTTTTTTATCCAATACTTACCGAGATACAGCAGTTCAAAGATGAGGCAAATTTCTCAACTCAACAGAAAATTTAAAAAAAACTTCTATCTTTGTACGGCTATCAGCCGTGAGGCTTTTCCGCCGGTCAAGGGAGAAGCTCAGAGGAGTTTAATCACCCGGTATTTACTTTAACTTAGAAAACCTCTGAAAAACTGTGAAAGGTGATTCAACAAAATTCGTACCCCGCTGAAGAGTGCTCAGACATGCATGTTTCTCGTATTTTACAATATATTTTTGTTACCCAGCTCAGTAGCCGAGTGGTTAGAGGCGTAGTCCGTCTCGTACTGAGCATTGACAGTACGAGACGGACGACACCTCTAACCACTCGGCCACTGAGATGGATAACAAAAAATATATTGTAAAAT
This sequence comes from Lordithon lunulatus, assembly GCA_963942505.1. Taxonomy (NCBI): domain Eukaryota; kingdom Metazoa; phylum Arthropoda; class Insecta; order Coleoptera; family Staphylinidae; genus Lordithon; species Lordithon lunulatus. The sequence goes on from OZ012669.1 coordinate 52,922,134, forward strand.
ACAAGAAAAATACATGTTTCGGCTTCTGAACTTTTATTTTTAGACATATCTATGTATTTGATGCATACTATGTATGTTGAGAAATTCGCCCCCATCTTTGCACTGTTGTTTCTCGGTAAGTATTGGATACAAATATAACGTTGATGATAATTGAAGGAAATGTAATGCTCTACAAGTTTGTATATAAACATCATCCTTAAAAACCCCATGGTTTAGAATATATAAGCCTGAAAACAATCCGAAAATTTCGAGGTTTTTTTTGCTCCTTCCCAAGTCGCACGAGGTCGAAAACTCGGATTCCTCACCCCACACCAACCTCGAACAATATCATTCATTAATTCGGAATTTTGTCCAGGTAACCCCATTTTTTTGACTTGACTAAGAATGAAAAAAAATAGTATACGATTAAGTGTACTATATTTTCAGTTCATTATGTCAAAAATAACTAATGATTCCAAGTTGGAGTAGTTTTTCAAGGATTTTCAAGGGCTAGAAACTATTAAAACCTTCAAATTATCCAATTTTTCGAAATGTTCCGACGGTTTTCAAAACAATTTATCTTTAATTGTAATTTAGCGCATAATCCTTGAAGGATAATGAGAGAGTTAAGATTCATTGTACTATATTTTCAATTTATTATGTCAAAAATATCTAATGATTCCAATTTGGAGTAGTTTTCAAGGATTTCCAAGGACTAGAAACTATTAAAACCTTCAAATTATCTAATTTATCATAGTGTTCAGGCGGTTTTCAATGAAATCGCAAACAATGTATCTTATCAATTGTAATTTACTACATAATCCTTGAAGGATAATGAAAGAGTACTATATTTTCAGTTCATTATGTCAAAAATATCTAATGATTCCAATTTGGAGTAGTTTTTCAAGGATTTCCAAGGACTAGAAACTATTAAAACCTTCAAATTATCCAATTTTTCGTAGTGTTCAGACAGTTTTCAATGAAATCGCCAACAATTTATCTTCAATTGTAATTTAGTACATAATCCTTGAAGGATAATGAAAGAGTTAAGATTCATTCTACTATATTTTCAGTTCATTATGTCAAAAATATCTAATTATTCCAATTTGGAGTAGTTTTTCAAGGATTTCCAAGGACTAGAAACTATTAAAACCTTCAAATTATCCAATTTTTCGTAATGTTCCGACGGTTTTCAATGAAATTGCCAACAATTTATCTTTAATTGTAATTTAGCGCATAATCCTTGAAGGATAATGAGAGAGTTAAGATTCATTGTACTATATTTTCAATTTATTATGTCAAAAATATCTAATGATTCCAATTTGGAGTAGTTTTCAAGGATTTCCAAGCACTAGAAACTATTAAAACCTTCAAATTATTTAATTTTTCGTAGTGTTCAGACGATTTTCAATGAAACCGCCAACAATTTGTAATTTAGCGCATAATCCTTGAAGGATAATGAAAGAGTTTAGATTCATTGTTCTATAGTTGCAGTTCATTATGTCAAACATATCTAATGATTCCAATTTGGAGTAGTTTTTCAAGGATTTCCAAGGACTAGAAACTATTAAAACCTTCAAATTATCCAATTGTTCGTAATGTTCAGACAGTTTTCAATGAAATCGCAAGCAATTTATCTTCAATTGTAATTTAGCGCATAATCCTTGAAGGATAATGAAAGAGTTAAGATTCATTGTACTATATTTTCAGTTAATTATGTCAAAAATATCTAATGATTCCGATTTGGAGTAGTTTTTCAAGGATTTCCAAGGACTAGAAACTATTAAAATCTTCAAATTATCCAATGTATCGTAGTGTTCAAACAGTTCAATGAAATCGCAAACAATTTATCTTCAATTGTAATTGAGCACATAAATCCTTGAAGGATAATGAGAGAGTTAAGATTCATTGTACTATATTTTCAGTTCATTATGTAAAAAATATCTAATGATTCCTATTTGGAGTAGTTTTTCAAGGATTTCCAAGGACTAGAAACTATTAAAACCGTCAAATTATCCAATGTTTCGTAGTGTTCAGACAATTTTCAATGAAACCGCCAACAATTTGTAATTTAGCGCATAATCCTTGAAGGATAATGAGAGAATTAAGATTCATTGTGCTATATTTTCAGTTAATTATGTCAAAAATATCTAATTATTCCAATTTGGAGTAGTTATCAAGGATTTCCAAGGACTAGAAACTATTAAAACCTGCAAATTATCCAATTTTTCGTAGTGTTCAGACGGTTTTCAATGAAATCGCCAACAATTTATCTTCAATTGTAATTTAGCACATAATCCTTGAAGGATAATGAGAGAATTAAGATTCATTGTACTATATTTTCAGTTAATTATATCAAAAATGTCTAATTATTCCGATTTGGAGTAATTTTTCAAGAATTTCCAAGGACTAGAAACTATTAAAACCTTCAAATTATCCAATTTATCGTAGTGTTCAGACGATTTTCAATGAAACCGCCAACAATTTGTAATTTAGCGCATAATCCTTGAAGGATAATGAGAGAGTTAAGATTCATTGTGCTATGTTTTCAGTTAATTATGTCAAAAATATCCAATTATTCCAATTTGGAGTAGTTATCAAGGATTTCCAAGGACTAGAAACTATTAAAACCTTCAAATTATCCAATTTATCGTAGTGTTCAGACGATTTTCAATGAAACCGCCAACAATTTGTAATTTAGCGCATAATCCTTGAAGGATAATGAGAGAGTTAAGATTCATTGTGCTATATTTTCAGTTCATTATGTCAAAAATTTCTAATGATTCCAATTTGGAGTAGTTTTTCAAGGATTTCCAAGGACTTCCAAGGACTAGAAACTATTAAAACCTTCAAATTATTCAATTTTTCGTAGTGTTCAGACGATTTTCAATGAAACCGCCAACAATTCGTAATTTAGCGCATAATCCTTGAAGGATAATGAGAAAGTTAAGATTCATTGTACTATATTTTCAGTTCATTGTGTCAAAAATATCTAATTATTCCGATTTGGAGTAGTTTTTCAAGAATTTCCAAGGACTAGAAACTATTAAAACCTTCAAATTATCAAATGTATCGTAGTGTTCAGACAGTTTTCAATGAAATCGCTAACAATGTATCTTCAATTGTAATTTAGCGCATAATCCTTGAAGGGTAATGAGTCAAAATTAATATTAATCCAATATTTTGTGGAACTAATTATTGTTTGAATAAAAATTAGTATTAACATATTATGTTCAGTGTTGATTCAAATGTGAGAATCTTCTAGCTATTAGAGAAGGTGGTTTTTGTTTTGTGGAGGTCGACCGGCGGTTACATAATCGCATTTGTATGCAGTCCGGTGGTGGTGGTGGTGGAGGTATCAAAAATCGAATGCGACGGCGGGTGCCCGAGGGGGAAGAACCGACCGGCCGATGCACACACATACACGCACAGACAAACGTACAGAAATGTACGCACACACGCTTCTGGGTTATATAACCTGTTGTGTGACCGCGCAGACGAAACGCGACCTTGGCCGTGGCCGCGCTCACTGTCCATTGACCATCGTGCATGATGACCCCCCTCACGGTCGCTCGCACTCCATCTACGAATTCCTCGCACATACGTTAAGGACGTGCGGTGTATGAGGAAATTACCATCACCGGGAATGTGATGAGATTTTAATACATTACACTGCTAGATGGATTTTTTTTTATAAATTTATTAACATCTTGCATCTTGTAATAATATTGGATGATGGATTTAGTCATATAATAATAAGACACATGTTCTAAAATTAAAACTAATAAGGTAATAACATTTGATACGCAAATGTTGTATATGTGTAAATTTTACAATGATATTAAATATGGATTTAAAGATATCTAACCAAATAGGACTCTCCTAAAATGGCAGGATTATTTTATAATAATAATAATAATAAAATACATTCACGCGTTTAGCAGTTACAGAAATATAAAAATATAAACATAGAAACATTGTGTATACAATTTCTACAAATTACATGCATGATAAACATATTAGCACAGCTCAGTAATATCGTTGATTGAAGTATTGGGAATATAATATAATACTTCCATCAACGGTAATACAATTTACAGTACAGTACAATATTTTCTAATCTATATCTTTTTAACATATATAAGTGTGAACCCACCTCTTAGCAATCTACATATCTAGATTTCGATCTTATTAGATCTCGTCAGTGTAGCTCTGCTAGTGAGGATGAATTCACACAATATCTCGAGTGGTTATATACAAAAACAGTACAACTTACCCTCGTAGAGGGAAGTTAAACGCCATCTGGAATATTATTCTCCAGAGGGCACTACCCGGTGATCCTGATACCATGAGCATGTTGACGGTTATTACCATATGGGTGTGCATTGCTAATTGATGTGGTGCCGCCAGATGGCGTTTAACTTCCCTCTACGAGGGTAAGTTGTACTGTTTTTATATCTTTTTTATTCCGACTTATTTTTAAAATTCGACTATTTTTTATTATTCTATTATTTTCGTAGTTACTGTAAACATGTGTTGATATAGTTTTTATAGATATAGAATTATGTATTTCAAGGGAAATAAAAGTCATTATTATCTTGGTTATTTATCGAGATCAGTGCGAATGAGGCGATATACGAGTTACATATTTATCTGTAGTTTTCCTAATATTTCCAATACAAGCATGCGACTACTGTATGCAAACGGACGCTGCTTTTCCATAGAAGCGCAATTAATTTGCACGTGTAAATAATTCCCTAAACTCTATCACGTAGTGTTTATCACAAACAGCAATTGGTTTCGCGAGAAATGTTAGTGTTTGCTCGAAATTCGCGGCTGCCGGGTTTGCCCACTTCAGTAATTTGCCGCGATAACATGAAATCCCAAGTGCACGAAAATCGGCGCTGATAATTTTTTTTTATCGCGATTCGCATGTTGTGCACGGACACGTTTATTGAATTGTGATTTAACATATAAAAAAAAACGTAATTACCAAGGCGATAAACTCGGTGCTAAGAAAACAATATACATTATTTACGATGTAGGAGGTCCATTAAAAAGAATGCTTGTGTGAAAAAGTATGACCTCATGGATCTAAACTGTTACATTTTATCATTATATTATCATTTTACAAATTATTATATGATGTTAATATAATATTATTTAATTACTAACTGTACAGACATAATTATTTCAAATAGGTATTTCGCACTGTGAGATGATACGTGTCGTAACTTCCAAAATTAATTTTCAGGTTTTTGTTTTATGATTACATGATAACAGTCTTTTTAATTCATACTTGTTTAGATTGTCTCGCATCAGTCAAGAAATTGTCTTCTCTAAAACAACCTTTACACTTCTTAACGTTTCATGTTTCGCCATTCAAATAAAATCAATGTTATGTCGATGGCCTCTTGTACATGTATGTATGTTACAATAAATATATCTTCTTCTCTCAATGTTATAATTCTTTTTCAAATTGTATAATAAAATCTTGTTTTCTTTTTGTTACAGGTAAGCGTTCGCTCGTATTTTATCTCATCGTCCGCCTGTAGGCATCAAACAGTAAGTCATAAAATCGGCCTGCGGCAGGTATTTATAAACAAATTACCAATTCGAAACTGTACGCCGTGTATATTATTATAATGCACGGTTTTAGCGCGGCGCATCTTCAAAACGATTAATTATTCATGATCCGCCGGTTCCTGACAATGCTCTATTAATATTTAATTGTCTTGGAAATGGGCACGGGTATCTTCTCGTACCTCGACGCAAAAGAGATTATTTAAGCATGCCCTACCGTGCTTTCACCATCCGGGGTTTCTCATGACGGGATTATACTGAAATAAAATAAGAAATAAGAATCAATTTCATACAAAATAACTATTAAGAATAATTATAATATTTTATTTATTGGGTTATTGCTAGACATTGTAACGTTGTAATACAACCGGTGCTTATTGCAAGTACTCCCTCCGACCGAGTTATATAAAATGATACAAATTCAAAGACTTAATAAATTTAAACTTATGATATTATTTTATATTCTATATTTAATTAGGCCCAAAATAAGTCTATTTTTGATAATTTTCACCCAAAAATAAAGTCTGCAGGAAAGTTTTTATTGCACGAGCTGTTTTAAATTAATCGACTCAGTTATAAAAAATGATAAACAAAATCAAAGATTTAAGAGATTTAAATTTCTGATACTATTTTATATTCTATATTTAATTAGTCTCAAAATTAGTCTATTTTTGATAATTTTCACCCAAAAATAAAGTCTACAGGAAAGTTTTTATTGCACAAGCTGTTTTAAATTAATCGACTCAATTATAAAAAATGATAAAAAATCAAATATTTAAGAAATTTAAATTTATGATACTATTTTATATTTTATATTTAATTTGGCTCAAATTAAGTCTATTTTTGATAATTTTCACCCAAAATTAAAGTCTGCAGGAATGTTTTTATTGCACGAGCTGTTTTAAATTAATCGACTCAATTATAAAAAATGATAAAAAATCAAAGATTTAAGAGATTTAAATTTATGATACTATTTTATATTCTATATTTAATTAGGCTCAAAATAAGTCTATTTTTGATAATTTTCACCCAAAAATAAAGTCTACAGGAAAGTTTTTATTGCACGAGCTGTTTTAAATTAATCAACTCAATTATAAAAAATGATAAAAAATCAAATATTTAAGAAATTTAAATTTATGATACTATTTTATATTCTATATTTAATTAGGCTTAAAATAAGTCTATTTTTGATAATTTTCACCCAAAAATAAAGTCCGCAGGAAAGTTTTTATTGCACGAGCTGTTTTAAATTAATCGACTCAGTTATAAAAAATGATAAAAAATCAAAGATTTAAGACATTTAAATTTATGATACTATTTTATATTCTATATTTAATTAGGCTCAAAATAAGTCTATTTTTGATCATTTTCACCCAAAAATAAAGTCTGCAGGAAAGTTTTTATTGCACGAGCTGTTTTAAATTAATCGACTCAGTTATAAAAAAATGATAAAAAATCAAAGATTTAAGAGATTTAAATTTATGATACTATTTTATATTCTATATTTAATTAGGCTCAAAATAAGTCTATTTTTGATAATTTTCACCCAAAAATAAAGTCTGCAGGAAAGTTTTTATTGCACAAGCTGTATTAAATGAATCGACTCAATTATAAAAAATTATAAAAAATCAAATATTTAAGAAATTTAAATGTATGATACTATTTTATATTCTATATTTAATTAGGCTCAAAATAAGTCTATTTTTGATAATTTTCACCCAAAAATAAAGTCTGCAGGAAAGTTTTTATTGCACGAGCTGTTTTAAATTAATCGACTCAATTATAAAAAATGATAAAAAATAAAATATTTAAGAAATTTAAATTTATGCTACTATTTTATATTCTATATTTAATTAGGCTCAATATTAGTCTATTTTTGATAATTTTCACCCAAAAATAAAGTCTGCAGGAAAGTTTATATTGCACGAGCTGTTTTAAATTGATCGACTCAATTATAAAAAATGATAAAAAATCAAATGTTTAAGAAATTTAAATTTATGATACTATTTTATATTCTATATTTAATTAGGCTCAAAATAAGTCTATTTTTGATAATTTTCACCCAAAAATAAAGTCTACAGGAAAGTTTTTATTGCACGAGCTGTTTTAAATTAATCAACTCAATTATAAAAAATGATAAAAAATCAAATATTTAAGAAATTGAAATTTATGATACTATTTTATATTCTATATTTAATTAGGCTTAAAATAAGTCTATTTTTGATAATTTTCACCCAAAAATAAAGTCCGCAGGAAAGTTTTTATTGCACGAGCTGTTTTAAATTAATCGACTCAGTTATAAAAAATGATAAAAAATCAAAGATTTAAGACATTTAAATTTATGATACTATTTTATATTCTATATTTAATTAGGCTCAAAATAAGTCTATTTTTGATTATTTTCACCCAAAAATAAAGTCTGCAGGAAAGTTTTTATTGCACGAGCTGTTTTAAATTAATCGACTCAATTATAACAAATGATAAAAAATAAAATATTTAAGAAATTTAAATTTATGATACCATTTTATATTCTATATTTAATTAGGCTCAAAATAAGTCTATTTTTGATCATTTTCACCCAAAAATAAAGTCTGCAGGAAAGTTTTTATTGCACGAGCTGTTTTAAATTAATCGACTCAATTATAAAAAAATTATAAAAAATCAAATATTTAAGAAATTTAAATTTATGATACTATTTTATATTCTATATTTAATTAGGATCAAAATAAGTCTATTTTTGATAATTTTCACCCAAAAATAAAGTCTGCAGGAAAGTTTTTATTGCACGAGCTGTTTTAAATTAATCGACTCAGTTATAAAAAATGATAAAAAAAATCAAAGATTTAAGAGATTTAAATTTATGATACTATTTTATATTCTATATTTAATTAGGCTCGAAATAAGTCTATTTTTGATAATTTTCACCCAAAAATAAAGTCTGCAGGAAAGTTTTTATTGCACGAGCTGTTTTAAATTAACCGACTCAATTATAAAAATGATAAAAAATCAAATATTTAAGAAATTTAAATTTATGATACTTTTTTATATTCTATATTTAATTAGGCTGAAAATAAGTCTATTTTTGATCATTTTCACCCAAGCTGTTTAAAATTAATCGACTCAGTTATAAAAAATGAAAGATTTAAAAAATTTAAATTTATGATACTTTTTATATTCTATATTTAATTAGGCTCAAAATAAGTCTATTTTTGATCATTTTCACCCAAAAATTAAGTCTGCAGGAAAGTTTTTATTGCACGAGCTGTTTTAAATTAATCGACTCAATTATAAAAAAATTATAAAAAATTAAATATTTAAGAAATTTAAATTTATGATACTATTTTATATTCTATATTTAATTAGGCTCAAAATAAGTCTATTTTTGATCATTTTCACCCAAAAATTAAGTCTGCAGGAAAGTTTTTATTGCACGAGCTGTTTTAAATTAATCGACTCAATTATAAAAAAATTATAAAAAATTAAATATTTAAGAAATTTAAATTTATGATACTATTTTATATTCTATATTTAATTAGGCTCAAAATAAGTCTATTTTTGATAATTTTTACCCAAAAATAAAGTCTGCAGGAATGTTTTTATTGCACGAGCTGTTTTAAATTAATCGACTCAGTTATAAAAAAGGATAAAAAATCAAAGATTTAAGAAATTTAAATTAATGATACTATTTTATATTCTATATTTAATTAGGCTCAAAATAAGTCTATTTCTGATCATTTTCACCCAAAAATAAAGTCTGCAGGAAAGTTTTTATTGCACGACCTGTTTTAAATTAATCGACTCAGTAATAAAAAAATGATAAAAAATCAAAGATTTAAGAGATTTAAATTTATGATACTATTTTATATTCTATATTTAATTAGGCTCAAAATAAGTCTATTTTTGATAATTTTCACCCAAAAATAAAGTCTGCAGGAAAGTTTTTATTGCACGAGCTGTTTTAAATTAATCGACTCAATTATAAAAAATGATAAAAAATCAAATATTTAAGAAATTTAAATTTATGATACCATTTTATATTCTATATTTAATTAGGCTCAAAATTAGTCAATTTTGTATAATTTTCACCCAAAAATAAAGTCTGCAGGAAAGTTTTTATTGCACGAGCTGTTTTAAATTAATCGACTCAGTTATAAAAAAATATAAAAAAACAAAGATTTAAGAAATTTAAATTTATGATACTATTTTATATTCTATATTTAATTAGGCTCAAAATTAGTCTATTTTTGATAATTTTCACCCAAAAATAAAGTCTGCAGGAAAGTTTTTATTGCACGAGCTGTTTTAAATTAATCGACTCAGTTATAAAAAATGATAAAAAAAATCAAAGATTTAAGAGATTTAAATTTATGATACTATTTTATATTCTATATTTAATTAGGCTCGAAATAAGTCTATTTTTGATAATTTTCACCCAAAAATAAAGTCTGCAGGAAAGTTTTTATTGCACGAGCTGTTTTAAATTAATCGACTCAGTTATAAAAAAATGATAAAAAATCAAAGATTTAAGAGATTTAAATTTATGATACTATTTTATATTCTATATTTAATTAGGCTCAAAATAAGTCTATTTTTGATAATTTGCACCCAAAAATAAAGTCCGCAGGAAAGTTTTTATTGCACGAGCTGTTTGAAATTAATCGACTCAGTTATAAAAAAATATAAAAAAACAAAGATTTAAGAAATTTAAATTTATGATACTATTTTATATTCTATATTTAATTAGGCTCAAAATTAGTCTATTTTTGATAATTTTCACCCAATAATAAAGTCTGCAGGAAAGTTTTTATTGCACGAGCTGTTTTAAATTAATCGACACAGTTATAAAAAATGATAAAAAAAATCAAAGATTTAAGAGATTTAAATTTATGATACTATTTTATATTCTATATTTAATTAGGCTCAAAATAAGTCTATTTTTGATAATTTTCACCCAAAAATAAAGTCTGCAGGAAAGTTTTTATTGCACGAGCTGTTTTAAATTAATCGACTCGGTTATAAAAAATGATAAAAAATTAAATATTTAAGAAATTTAAATTTATGATACTATTTTATATTCTATATTTAATTAGGCTCAAAATAAGTCTATTTTTGATAATTTTCACCCAAAAATAAAGTCTGCAGGAAAGTTTATATTGCACGAGCTGTTTTAAATTAATCGACTCAATTATAAAAAATGATAAAAAATCAAATATTTAAGAAATTTAAATTTATGATACTATTTTATATTCTATATTTAATTAGGCTCAAAATAAGTCTATTTTTGATAATTTTCACCCAAAAATAAAGTCTGCAGGAAAGTTTTTATTGCACGAGCTGTTTTAAATTAATCGACTCAATTATAAAAAATGATAAAAAATAAAATATTTAAGAAATTTAAATTTATGCTACTATTTTATATTCTATATTTAATTAGGCTCAATATTAGTCTATTTTTGATAATTTTCACCCAAAAATAAAGTCTGCAGGAAAGTTTATATTGCACGAGCTGTTTTAAATTAATCGACTCAATTATAAAAAATGATAAAAAATCAAATATTTAAGAAATTTAAATTTATGATACTATTTTATATTCTATATTTAATTAGGCTCAAAATTAGTCTATTTTTGATAATTTTTACCCAAAAATAAAGTCTGCAAGAAAGTTTTTATTGCACGAGCTGTTTTAAATTAATCGACTCAGTTATAAAAAATGATAAAAAATTAAATATTTAAGAAATTTAAATTTATGATACTATTTTATATTCTATATTTAATTAGGCTCAAAATTAGTCTATTTTTGATAATTTTCACCCAAAATTAAAGTCTGCAGGAAAGTTTTTATTGCACGAGCTGTTTTAAATTAATCGACTCAATTATAAAAAATGATAAAAAATCAAATATTTAAGAAATTTAAATTTATGATACTATTTTATATTCTATATTTAATTAGGCTCAAAATTAGTCTATTTTTGATAATTTTCACCCAAAAAGAAAGTCTTCAGGAAGGTTTTTATTGCACGAGCTGTTTTAAATTAATCGACTCAGTTATAAAAAATGATAAAAAATCGAAGATTTAAGAAATTTAAATTTATGATACTATTTTATATTCTATATTTAATTAGGCTCAAAATTAGTCTATTTTTGATAATTTTCACCCAAAAATAAAGTCTGCAGGAAAGTTTTTATTGCACGAGGTGTTTTAAATTAATCGACTCAATTATAAAAAAATTATAAAAAATTAAATATTTAAGAAATTTAAATTTATGATACTATTTTATATTCTATATTTAATTAGGCTTAAAATAAGTCTATTTTTGATAATTTTCACCCAAAAATAAAGTCTGCAGGAAAGTTTTTATTGCACGAGCTGTTTTAAATTAATCGACTCAGTTATAAAAACTGATTAAAAAATCAAAGATTTAAGAGATTTAAATTTATGATACTATTTTATATTCTATTTTTAATTAGGCTCAAAATAAGTCTATTTTTGATAATTTTCACACAAAAATAAAGCCTGCAGGAAAGTTTTTATTGCACGAGCTGTTTTAAATTAATCGACTCAGTTATAAAAAATTATAAAAAATCAAAGATTTAAGAGATGTAAATTTATGATACTATTTTATATTTAATTAGGCTCAAAATTAGTCTATTTTTGATAATTTTCACCCAAAAATAAAGTCTGCAGGAAAGTTTTTATTGCACGAGCTGTTTTAAATTAATCGACTCAGTTATAAAAAATGATAAAAAAATGAAAGATTTAAGACATTTAAATTTATGATACTATTTTATATTCTATATTTAATTAGGCTCAAAATAAGTCTATTTTTGATAATTTTCACCCAAAAATAAAGTCTGCAGGAAAGTTTTTATTGCACGAGCTGTTTTAAATTAATCGACTCAATTATAAAAAATTATAAAAAAATCAAATATTTAAGAGATTTAAATTTATGATACTATTTTATATTCTATATTAAATTAGGCTCAAAATAAGTCTATTTTTGATAATTTTCACCCAAAAATAAAGTCTGCAGGAAAGTTTTTATTGCGCGAGCTGTTTTAAATTAATCGACTCAATTATAAAAAATGATAAAAAATCAAAGATTTAAGAGATTTAAATTTATGATACTATTTTATATTCTATATTTAATTAGGCTCAAAATAAGTCTATTTTTGATCATTTTCACCCAAAAATAAAGTCTGCAGGAAAGTTTTTATTGCACGAGCTGTTTTAAATTAATCGACTCAGTTATAAAAAATGATAAAAAATCAAATATTTAAGAAATTTAAATTTATGATACTATTTTATATTCTATATTTAATTAGGCTCAAAATAAGTCTATTTTTGATAATTTTCACCCAAAAATAAAGTCTGCAGGAAAGTTTTTATTGCACGAGCTGTTTTAAATTAATCGACTCAGTTATAAAAATGATTAAAAAAATCAAAGATTTAAGAGATTTAAATGTATGATACTATTTTATATTCTATATTTAATTAGGCTCAAAATAAGTCTATTTTTGATAATTTTCACCTAAGAATAAAGTCTTCAGGAAGGTTTTTATTGCACGAGCTGTTTTAAATTAATCGACTCAGTTATAAAAAATGATAAAAAATAAAATATTTAAGAAATTTAAATTTATGATACTATTTTATATTCTATATTTAATTAGGCTCAAAATAAGTCTATTTTTGATAATTTTCACCCAAAAATAAAGTCTGCAGGAATTTTTTTATTGCACGAGCTGTTTTAAATTAATCTCTCAGTTATAAAAAATGATAAAAATACACATAATGAACATACTAATACTATATTACTGCTATAAAAATAAATTTGTTTCCTTGCTTTAGTCTAAAAAATATATTAGTACTTTTCAACATACTAATACTATAATAATTGTATAAAAATAAAGAAGTTTCCTTGTCTTTGTCTAAAATATATATTAGTACATACTTTTCAGTTTCTAAATAATGAATTGTTAACATCATACATTTTTTGTTTGTTAAAAATGTATAGAAATTTCTAAACAAATATCATATAATTTTCACAAAGTAACATTCTCCTAATACCATAAAGTTGTCACTCGATACTAATTACTTATTTTCCCATATTGTCCATTACAACAAAACGTCTGTTTTGGTCACACTTTATCTCTGTGACACTTTCCTCGGCGCTATGAATGAAAGAACAACACAACGTACGTGCTCCAAAAACATAACACGATATGTTTGTGTGCGCTATTGTTGTGGCGGCTCTCCCAGGTGAATGAAAGCGTACCCGGGGGATCGCGTTTAATTCGCGTGTTTGACAAACGGCGTTATTATAGTAAACGGAAACTCGAAACGTATTTGCGCGTGCACGCGACGCAACACAATATTTATTCACGGATTGTGTGACGCAATGCGACTGTGCCAAAAACAGATGGGGAGAGCAGAAACGCGATGAAGTCATTTCCACTTGATAATAATGTAAAATATTTACACGAAATACTATTATATTTTATAATAATATACTTTTATTAATACTGAAAGACTTTTGGTTGCATATGTGCAGTAATTTATCGGTGATTACAAGTAATTAGGAACGTTTTTGTACAAAATTTGAGAATGATGTATGAACAATAGATAGAAGAATGATAGTATAGTATTATTGTTCCTTTGAGCACTATTATACACAATTGATATTATTAAAAAATTGGATAGAGCAAGGGTTGATCTTAGGTGATTTTTAATGAACTTTAATTTGCTGTAACTCTCTTTCATACGAAATGGGCTGTTATATGTAATGGGCATATACGATATTTTGATATGACTCAACTAATTCAAAGTCATAAATGGTCTGTAATACATACAAAAATTTAATTTATTGGTTCAATAGTCGCTGATGGTTAAATTTTAAAAGAATAATGCTCGGAATATGCAATTATACACACAAACAAAAAAATCGGGCCGTCTCGATTACAATATTACAGCTACAAATAATGAAGCTCTAGTATATCCATGATAGTACTTCTGCTTGTCAGTTTCTTAATTGGACCCTGGTCGTGTTTTCTTGTAAGTTTACCGCACTCGTGATATCTCCCACCGTTGTTGGTAATGAATTTGCTCAATCAGTCGGAATAGATTTACGAGAGCGTCCCCTTGCGTCACCTGAGGAGTAAGAAAGGAAAAGACAAGTCGTGCTCGTGAAAGCATACCAGCAGGCTTTAATGAGCAATTTGCATAAACCATGTGGAAAGGAAGGGAAGGGCCGGCGTTCCATATTTATAACGAAAAAGGGCTAGGCAAGATCCAACATGCAAATAGAAAGAGAAACAATCATTAGATTATGGACCGCTTGGTCATTCACCTAAATGGTAATATTTAGTAATGTAGAAATAGTTGAATTGAATTGTAAAGGGTCTGAATGATGGGTTAATTCAAGCGGAAAAGGTCTAGTTTTTATGTATTTAGACGAATATATTTATAAATATTTTATATGCATTACATGAATCTTGCATATGTTTCGCATTTAGAAATTATTTATAAACACTTAAAATAATCTCAAAATAAAACCTAAATAGTGATTCGCATATTTAGATATACATTTTTTTCTAGTACATCAATTAAGACCTCATTTTGCATGTATTTTTAATTTGACTGCGGTTCTTTGATTTTATGATTGATTATGTATTTCTTCCCTCCCGTTTTTATTTTGATTTGTGAAATTTGAAGGCATGTTTCGTGAAATCAATGTGAAAGCGGAATCGTGTCCGTGTGCACCGCTTAAAGTAATTAGCGCGGCCGTTGCTCGGTTTTATTGCTAAATTCGCGCCACCCCGTCGGATACAAAGCAATTAAAAACGCGCGCGTTCAGATTTATGCAAATGAAATCAATTATTTGAGCGTTCAATTAATTTACTGGATAGACCACTACCGGAAAGTGCAGTCTCTGCATTCACAAATTTAAATAAAATGTATAAAACATAAGTAAAATGTTCTTTTTCTATATATTTTCCAAGTAATTCAAAGATGTCACATCACTACATAGTCATTAATACAACAAGTAAAAGATTGAAAAAAAAACTTCTATCTTCATAGGCGATTTTTTTTTTGTCGTAATCTCCAACTATATATAACCTATTGAGTGGACAAATTGAAAACGACATTGCCAGATAAATTGCCAAAACATACGTCAATACATCTTGAATAGCGCGTGTGATTGGAGCTTTGATGACACCTTTTGTTTAATTATTCAGTGTTTCCAATAGAGAGAATCTGAAGTAACTACATTCCCTAGATATAATGTATTTGTTGTTGCTATAATGACGAATACTTGTCAATATTTCTACTACCCGTAATCAAAAGAACTTTGGTTTAAACGGTCCATATTTATGGAACGTTAGTGAATACTGGGGTCAAACCGGCCGATACTCTATCTGGTGGCAGAAACTATATCACTGGTGTTTGGGCAAAAGGGCTTAAGTCATCATTTTTAGGAAAATAAGTTTTTTTTAACCAAAAACCTTTTTGGGTTCACAGCCCTTGATGTAATCAATACAATCCCCAAAGTAGAAATATATAACAAAAACAATAAAATGTACTTGATGCATGAATGAACCGTCGTGCATACGCCGTAATAATTGATCCAGAAAGTGCAATTTGGCGGAATTCGATTTGTGGAAACGTGCCAATGCATAAAGTGCCCAGTCTGCTAATTCAGTGGTGTGCGTCTAGGGTCAACGCTTGGGGTTAGCCGCAGTCGACAGTATTAATTTTGTATCAAGTTTTACAACTAAACATAAATTCTATTTTTGCGATTCGCATAGAACGTGTATTCGTTTTGCAACATTTAATCGATAATGGTAATCTTGTAAAAGGGTCTTGTATGTAGTTTACAAAACGATAAGTTTCACGACGCAATTAATAATAATTATCATAATAATATTTGCTATATGTACAACAACTATAAAAGAAAAAGAAATTATAACGTAACCATTTATAAAATACATATAGCAGCAATATAGTACAAACTAGATTCATCAAGAATCATCATATCATATGATATAGTACGAGTTGAATATAGCACACGAATATTGGAAATTAGACATGTTAAAATTTCTTGATGAATCTAGTACAACCTAGATTCATCAAAAATCATCAGATCATATCATATAGTACGAGTTGAATATAGCACACGAATATTGGAAATTAGACATGTTAAAATTTCTTGATGAATCTAGTACAAACTAGATTCATCAAAAATCATCAGATCATATCATATAGTACGAGTTGAATATAGCACACGAATATTGGAAATTAGACATGTTTAAATTTCTTGATGAATCTAGTACAAACTAGATTCATCAAGAATCATCATATCATATCATATAGTACGAGTTGAACATGGCACACGAATATTGGAAATTAGACATGTTCAAATTTCTTGATTAATCTAGTACAAACTAGATTCATCAAAAATCATCATATCATATCATATAGTACGAGTTGAATATAACACACGAATATTGGAAATTAGACATGTTCAAGTTTCTTGATGAATCTAGTACAAACTAGATTCATCAAGAATCATCATATCATATCATATAGTACGAGTTGAATATAGCACACGAATATTGGAAATTAGACATGTTTAAATTTCTTGATGAATCTAGTACAAACTAGATTCATCAAGAATCATCATATCATATCATATAGTACGAGTTGAACATGGCACACGAATATTGGAAATTAGACATGTTCAAATTTCTTGATTAATCTAGTACAAACTAGATTCATCAAAAATCATCATATCATATCATATAGTACGAGTTGAATATAACACACGAATATTGGAAATTAGACATGTTCAAGTTTCTTGATGAATCTAGTACAAACTAGATTCATCAACAATCATCTTATCATATCATATAATACGAGTTGAACATAGCACACGAATATTGGAAATTAGATATGTTCAAATTTCTTGATGAATCTAGTTCAAACTAGATTCATCAAGAATCATCATATCATATCATATAGTACGAGTTGAATATAGCACACGAATATTGGAAATTAGACATGTTCAAATTTCTTGATGAATCTAGTACAAAATAGATTCATCAAGAATCATAATATCATATCATATAGTACGAGTTGAACATAGCACACAAATATTGGAAATTAGACATGTTCAAATTTCTTGATGAATCTAGTACAAACTAGATTCATCAAGAATCATCATATCATATTATATAGTACGAGTTGAATATAGCACACGAATATTGGAAATTAGACATGTTCAAATTTCTTGATGAATCTAGTACAAACTAGATTCATCAACAATCATCTTATCATATCATATAGTACGAGTTGAATATAGCACACGAATATTGGAAATTAGACATGTTCAAATTTCTTGATGAATCTAGTACAAACTAGATTCATCAAGAATCATCTTATCATATCATATAGTACGAGTTGAATATAGCACACGAATATTGGAAATTAGACATGTTCAAGTTTCTTGATGAATCTAGTACAAACTAGATTCATCAAGAATCATCATATCATATCATATAGTACGAGTTGAACATAGCACACGAATATTGGAAATTAGACATGTTCAAATTTCTTGATGAATCTAGTACAAACTAGATTCATCAAGAATCATCATATCATATTATATAGTACGAGTTGAATATAGCACACGAATATTGGAAATTAGACATGTTCAAATTTCTTGATGAATCTAGTACAAACTAGATTCATCAACAATCATCTTATCATATCATATAATACGAGTTGAACATAGCACACGAATATTGGAAATTAGACATGTTCAAATTTCTTGATGAATCTAGTTCAAACTAGATTCATCAAGAATCATCATATCATATCATATAGTACGAGTTGAATATAGCACACGAATAATGGAAATTAGACATGTTCAAATTTCTTGATGAATCTAGTACAAAATAGATTCATCAAGAATCATAATATCATATCATATAGTACGAGTTGAACATAGCACACAAATATTGGAAATTAGACATGTTCAAATTTCTTGATGAATCTAGTACAAACTAGATTCATCAAGAATCATCATATCATATTATATAGTACGAGTTGAATATAGCACACGAATATTGGAAATTAGACATGTTCAAATTTCTTGATGAATCTAGTACAAACTAGATTCATCAACAATCATCTTATCATATCATATAGTACGAGTTGAATATAGCACACGAATATTGGAAATTAGACATGTTCAAATTTCTTGATGAATCTAGTACAAACTAGATTCATCAAGAATCATCTTATCATATCATATAGTACGAGTTGAATATAGCACACGAATATTGGAAATTAGACATGTTCAAGTTTCTTGATGAATCTAGTACAAACTAGATTCATCAAGAATCATCATATCATATCATATAGTACGAGTTGAACATAGCACACGAATATTGGAAATTAGACATGTTCAAATTTCTTGATGAATCTAGTACAAACTAGATTCATCAAGAAACATCTTATCATATGTTCATCTCGTACTACATGACCAATCATGTACTGCACATGTCTTGTATTTAAGATGTGATTTATTGTAGTAGGAGCTGAATATAGCACATGAATAATTTAAACTAGAAACTTGTTTAAGTTTCTTGATGAATCTAGTACAATGTAATTCACACTAATTAGTCCAAAGGTATCCGTTTTGCATCCAGCTGTGTGTATTGTAGTCCTCTTGAAGTTTTGGAAAACGAATGGGAATGGTTTAACAAGAAATAGTATTTACGCACAAATTGCCCATTGCGCTGATATTTCAACAAACAGTTTTATAATACAAGGGCCGTTAATTTGCATAATTATCTGCGGTATGAATATTTCTAAAATTAACGTCATACACAATGCGGCCGGTATGCGAAATATCATGTGGCGCGATAAAATTGTTTCTAAAAACTGGTATGTTACTACATTTCCACATAAAAATAGATTCCGATAAAAATATGTACTGTAATATTTATAGAAAGTAATGTGCAAAATATTTACAACTTATAACACATATTCATGTAATATACAAATATTGTATATTTATTACTTTATATTAATATAGAGTTTCAATCTGTTGAAACTGTAAAATTGAAAACAAAAACATTTATAATAAATAACCCTCTAATATGCAACTCCGCCTCAAGGCGGATCACGTTTAATTGCATTTAAATAATATATAGCTTCGATTCGCAATACCTCAAGGCGCACATACCTTTAGTATGTGTAGAAACTGACGGTATACCGATAGCCAACATTTGAATACAGATTCATTCATACATTCATATTATATGAGGAACATTTTGCGCGACTTAAAAAAAACTTTAGCATGTGAGGGTTAAGGGCCCTCTAATGCCCAAGTTTTTCTAAGTCACGCAAAAATGTCCCTCATATAGGATTAAGGACCCTCTAATGCCCAAGTTTCTTAAAATCGCGCAAAAATGTTCCTCATATAGGGTTAAGGACCCTCTAATGCCCAAGTTTTTCTAAGTCACGCAAAAATGTTCCTCATATAGGATTAAGGACCCTCTAATGCTCAAGTTTTTTAAAATCGCGCAAAAATGTTCCTCATATAGGGTTAAGGACCCTCTAATGCCCAAGTTTTTTTAAGTCACGCAAAAAGTGTTCCTCATATAGGGTTAAGGACCCTCTAATGCCCAAGTTTTTCTAAGTCACGCAAAAATGTTCCTCATATAGGATTAAGGACCCTCTAATGCCCAAGTTTTTTAAAATCGCGCAAAAATGTTCCTCATATAGGGTTAAGGACCCTCTAATGCCCAAGTTTTTCTAAGTCACGCAAAAATGTCCCTCATATAGGATTAAGGACCCTCTAATGCCCAAGTTTTTTAAAATCGCGCAAAAATGTTCCTCATATAGGGTTAAGGACCCTCTAATGCCCAAGTTTTTTTAAGTCACGCAAAAAGTGTTCCTCATATAGGGTTAAGGACCCTCTAATGCCCAAGTTTTTCTAAGTCACGCAAAAATGTTCCTCATATAGGATTAAGGACCCTCTAATGCCCAAGTTTTTTAAAATCGCGCAAAAATGTTCCTCATATAGGGTTAAGGACCCTCTAATGCCCAAGTTTTTTAAAATCGCGCAAAAATGTTAATAAAGTTAATATTTTGTTCACACAGAAATACAGAGATAATTTCTTAGTCCTGTTACTGGACTATTAATAAGAACAGTTTTTATATTTAAAGTTATATTAGGCATTCAACAGTATATTTGTAATAGATCGTAGTAATACTATTTAGTACATATTTGATAATCACCCAGCTTAGTGACCGAGTGGTTAGAGGCGTCGTCCGTCACGTACTGAGCATTCGGGAGCTTGAGTTCGATACCCAACGGGGAGCGAATTTTCACGAATCATCTTTCACAGTTTTTCAGAGGTTTTCTGTGAATTTTAGGTAAATACCGGATGTGTTTTGAGGAGTTTAATACTCTGGGCTTCTCCCTTGACCGGCGGAAAAGCCTCACGGCTTATAGCCCTCGAAAGTTAGAAGTTTATTTTATTTTATTTGATCATCGTAGTGGTTTTCTAAAGCATTACTTTCTTAAGTTCGAAGTTTTTTAATTTTATTTGATCATCGTAGTTGTTTTCTAAAGCATTACTTTCTAAAGTTCGAAGTTTTTTTATTTTATTTGATCATCGTAGTTGTTTTCTAAAGCATTACTTTCTAAAGTTAGAAGTTTTTTTATTTTATTTGATCATCGTAGTGGTTTTCTAAAGCATTATTTATTCATTGCAATTTTCCTGAAGCGTTAAATTGGTTAAAACAGCTACCACAGCGGTCTTTAAAACTGTATGCTATTCAAAAATCGTTCCTTCATTAAAATCACAGTGATTATCATTCCTGCGGAGGCCATAAAGCGCGGAATCAATCAAAAAAACCGCACGACGGCGCGCCATTCTCAGCGAGCCAGGCTGGCGGCGCGGCGGCGGCTTGGAGGTGGAATCGGGTAGATGAGTAACAACTATTCCATTCACCATCTGACCTCAATCCCCGGTAGAAATGCATTTTTACCGCTGTGTTAACCTTTCTCCGACACCGGCCGGAGATCCGTAAACCTTCACGGACGAATTTCTATAATCTCTCTCGCACTCACCGCGTCCTTTCGATTCGCGAATCACGACTGAAATCTAGTTGGTGGTTATATAAAGAGATACGAATAGTCAATATATATATATATATATATATATATATATATCTTATTTTCTAAGAAATAAACCTATAAAAATAGTATGAACGAAAGTACGAGTAGTTTGCAATATTTATACACTCATGAACAAAATTATCGCATATTTGTGATTTAACAAAATTTCGATTTTCTAAAAAAACATACAAAAAAATTTATGATATATTAAAGAAAGGACTTTATTTTGCAAGTTGACTTATAACCATTAAGTTAGATAAACAATATTCGGCAAAATAATTAACGTTATTAATTGTTATAAAATTATATAAACAAATATGAATTATAAACATAGTATTAAGTTACTCAATATTTAAGTAATTTCATAGGAGTATGAGTCAATATCAAGATATTATTCAAAATCTTCATTGTAGAATGTCTACAACGATCCAAGCAGTTATTAGAGTTCGAAGGGGGGAACTCTAATAACTGCTTGGATCGTTTTAGACATTCTACAATGAAGATTTTGAATAATATCTTGAGGAATTGCATTCAATTCCTCTTGTACTGTAATTCTTAATACGTTTCTTGGAAAGGGATTCCATGTTATATATGCGACAGCAAAATGTGGAACTAAAGGTCGTTTTAGACAAGACAATTTCTTGATTCAAAAGTTAGTCAAGATGCAAGACAATCTAAATTGTCTCGTATCATACAGCACATTATTTAAAATATTGAATTGGATGGTAGATGGAATGGAAAAATCTATATAATCATAAAAAACAATTTATATTTCAAGTTTTTTACATCTTTTATTTCGATGACATTCGGATTTGAAGTTACAGACTTGAAATGATAGTAGTAGAGTCAAATAATATTTCTCTATGATCATTTTCTATTAAATTCCTTCCTTATACTAATTATATTGAACATCTATAAGGTGGAGTAGCACCTTGTAAGATCTCTCGCTAAGAGAAGAAGAAAAAAACAACGCCACGAACAATGAGATGCAAAAATTAGCGAACAATTGATCTAGGCGGTCGGCCGGTTTTGAAGTGGTGTCGGCGCCTCCGGGGGGGTTCTGGGAACACCGCACCGGCTCCTGCCCCCGGATCGCGGCGTTTTCCGGTTCATCGCGCTTTGCATTGTGACAGTGTCGTCGCTCCCAAATCGAAAAAGCGATTAAAAGGCAGCAACAGGTGGGGAATGCCGGCGATAGTAAAATGCAAGCCAACGGTGTCTCTTGGAGTTTAATAATGCATTCCTCGCGACTTTCTCGAGTTATTGTCTCTCCTGTGGTAAAATGCTGACATGATTTAACAATTTGATGATTGGTTTACGACGCAAACTTACTGTGTTTAAATTAATTTTGATGGTTGTAATTTGCATATATTGCAACGAAATACCAAGGATTGCAATTTTGATTTGCAATTTTATCAAGAATTTATAATTTGAATGTACCATCGCGGATGAATTATAGTTGAGCTGAGAATGACGATGCAATTTGTACCAATTGTTTCTTCTAAGTTTATATTAAAAGAACAATTGGTACAAATTGCATCGTCAAACTTTTTCTGACGGAAGAGCTCAATGTATCCGTCACATCAATTTATATAATATGTATAATCTAAATCTGCAACCCTTTTTCGAAGACATTACAGATTTTACAGTTACATACTTGAAATCATAGTACTATCTTATATTAGGCTGATATTCAAGAAGTTTCTCTATAATTTGATCGATGATATTACAGATTTTAAAGTTACATACTTGAAATCGTAGTAGTATCTTATATTAGAGTGATTTTCAACAAGTTTCTCTATAATTTGCATATTCTTGAAGCTATTTAATGATGCAAGCACTTATTCTAAAGCTTATTTAATGTATAATCTAAATCTGCAATCCTTTTTTCGATGACATTACAGATTTTAAAGTTACATACTTGAAACCGTAGTAGTATCTTATATTAGAGTGATTTTCAACAAGTTTCTCTATAATTTGCATATTCTTGAAGCTATTTAATGATGCAAGCACTTATTCTAAAGCTTAATTAATGTATAATCCAAATCTGCAACCCTTTTTTCGATGACATTACAGATTTTAAAGTTACATACTTGAAATCGTAGTAGTATCTTATATTAGAGTGATTTTCAACAAGTTTCTCTATAATTTGCATATTCTTGAAGCTATTTAATGATGCAAGCACTTATACTAAAGCTTATTTAATGTATAATCTAAATCTGCAATCCTTTTTTCGATGACATTACAGATTTTAAAGTTACATACTTGAAACCGTAGTAGTATCTTATATTAGAGTGATTTTCAACAAGTTTCTCTATAATTTGCATATTCTTGAAGCTATTTAATGATGCAAGCACTTATTCTAAAGCTTAATTAATGTATAATCCAAATCTGCAACCCTTTTTTCGATGACATTACAGATTTTAAAGTTACATACTTGAAATCGTAGTAGTATCTTATATTAGAGTGATTTTCAACTAGTTTCTCTATAATTTGCATATTCTTGAAGCTATTTAATGATGCCAGCACTTATTCTAAAGCTTAATTAATGTATAATCTAAATCTGCAACTCCTTTTCTCGATGACATTACAGATTTTAAAGTTACATACTTTAAATCGTAGTAGTATCTTATATTAGAGTGATTTACAACAAGTTTCTCTATAATTTGCATATTCTTGAAGCTATTTAATGATGCCAGCACTTATTCTAAAGCTTAATTAATGTATAATCTAAATCTGCAACCCATTTTTCGATGACATTACAGATTTTAAAGTTACATACTTGAAATCGTAGTAGTATCTTATATTAAAGTGATTTTCAACAAGTTTCTCTATGATTTGCATATTGTTGAAGCTATTTAATGATGCCAGCACTTATTCAAAAGCTTAATTAATGTATAATCTAAATCTGCAACCCTTTTTTCGATGACATTACAGATTTTAAAGTTACATACTTGAAATCGTAGTAGTATCTTATATTAGAGTGATTTTCAACAAGTTTCTCTATAATTTGCATATTCTTGAAGCTATTTAATGATGCCAGCACTTATTCTAAAGTTTAATTAATGTATAATCTAAATCTGCAACCCTTTTTTCGATGACATTACAGATTTTAAAGTTACATACTTGAAATCGTAGTAGTATCTTATATTAGAGTGATTTTTAACAAGTTTCTCTATAATTTGCATATTCTTAAAGCTATTTAATGATGCCAGCACTTATTCTAAAGCTTAATTAATGTATAATCTAAAACTGTAACCCTTTTTTCGATGACATTACAGATTTTAAAGTTACATACTTAAACTCGTAGTAGTATCTTATATTAGAGTGATTTTCAACAAGTTTCTCTATAATTTGCATATTATTGAAGCTATTTAATGATGCCAGCATTTATTCTAAAGCTTAATTAATGTATAATCTAAATCTGCAACCATTTTTTCGATGACATTACAGATTTTAAAGTTACATACTTGAAATCGTAGTAGTATCTTATATTAGAGTGATTTTCAACAAGTTTCTCTATAATTTGCATATTCTTGAAGCTATTTAATGTTGCCAGCACTTATTCTAAAGCTTAATTAATGTACAATCTAAATCTGCAATCCTTTTTTCGATGACATTACAGATTTTAAAGTTACATACTTGAAACCGTAGTAGTATCTTATATTAGAGTGATTTTCAACAAGTTTCTCTATAATTTCCATATTCTTGAAGCTATTTAATGATGCAAGCACTTATTCTAAAGTTTAATTAATGTATAATCTACATCTGCATCTCCTTTTTTCGATGACATTACAGATTTTAAAGTTACATACTTGAAATCGTAGTAGTATCTTATATTAGAGTGATTTTTAACAAGTTTCTCTATAATTTGCATATTCTTAAAGCTATTTAATGATGCCAGCACTTATTCTAAAGCTTAATTAATGTATAATCTAAAACTGTAACCCTTTTTTCGATGACATTACAGATTTTAAAGTTACATACTTAAAATCGTAGTAGTATCTTATATTAGAGTGATTTTCAACAAGTTTCTCTATAATTTGCATATTCTTGAAGCTATTTAATGATGCCAGCACTTATTCTAAAGCTTAATTAATGTATAATCTAAATCTGCAACTCCTTTTCTCGATGACATTACAGATTTTAAAGTTACATACTTTAAATCGTAGTAGTATCTTATATTAGAGTGATTTTCAACAAGTTTCTCTATAATTTGCATATTCTTGAAGCTATTTAATGATGCCAGCACTTATTCTAAAGCTTAATTAATGTATAATCTAAATCTGCAACTCCTTTTCTCGATGACATTACAGATTTTAAAGTTACATACTTTAAATCGTAGTAGTATCTTATATTAGAGTGATTTTCAACAAGTTTCTCTATAATTCGCATATTCTTGAAGCTATTTAATGATGCCAGCACTTATTCTAAAGCTTAATTCATCTATAATCTAAATGTGCAACCTTTTTTTCGATGACATTACAGATTTTAAAGTTACAGACTTGAAATGATATTATATTTTGTTGAGTTTCAATAAACTTCCCACTATTTGCATATTCTTGAAGCAATTTCATAATGAATCTAATTATTCTGAAGCTAAATGAATGTAACCTACAACATCTCTTATACAAGCGACAATAAAAGCACTCAAACTCTCGGTTGCACATCGTCGCGTGCTGCAGCCGATCTCAATTAATTTCCAGCCGCGCCGTATTGTTGTTTGTTCGCGTTTCAGCCGCTTCCTGGTGAAACCCCGCCGATGGAGCGGATCGCGGATAGCGCGCGAGAAATAATTAGCGCCGGCGATGGGTGATTAATGCGGATGATTTCTAAACGGCAATTAGGCGCGATGTAGGCTAAGCGAGCGAGCGTAGGCATTTCGCGGATCGGCCCGCCGCCATCGCGATCGCGACTGGCTGCGAGGTTGTTGCACTGCTGAATCACGACCTAATCCCCGCTAATAGAGATTTGTATCGCACTCCAGTGGAACTGGATTCATTTAGGTCAAAACAGAAAAAAAATATAAGAATGATTTATGATCAGATTAACTAGATTGTTATAAAAATTTAGAATGATACGAAGCTGCCAGCATTTTTTTTTAGTACGTTTAGCTATGCGAATTTTACATTCTAACACAGTTACTTAAACCGCAACTAACTCACGCATGTGCAACACAATCCAAATCTAACTCACGCATGTGCAACGCAATCCAAATCTAACTCACGCATGTGCAACACAATCCAAATCTAACTCACGCATGTGCAACAAAATCCAAATCTAACTCACGCACGTGCAACACAATCCAAATCTAACTCACGCATGTGCAACAAAATCCAAATCTAACTCACGCATGTGCAACAAAATCCAAATTAACTCACGCATGTGCAACACAATCCAAATCTAACTCACGCATGTGCAACACAATCCAAATCTGACTCTCGCACGTGCAACACAATCCAAATCTAACTCACGCATGTGTAACACAATCCAAATCTAACTCACGCATGTGCAACACAATCCAAATTAATCTCAAGTTTAACTTAACTGATGGGTTAGTTAAACCTCAGTTTAACTGGCTAACAACCGGCCCTAAATATTTTCTATTAGTAAATATTACCCACAAGTCATAATAATAATAAACTGTCTTTATTTTTTATAAAAAACATTTACAACCAAAGTTACATTTGAAGAACAGGCGAAATTCAGATTCTGATCTGCTCTACCACTTAACCTGCTATAGAAGAAAGAAATCCACACTGATAGTCGCCAAGTATATCTTCTGCATAGGCGCTTTATCCTTTGTGCATGATACTGGAGAAGATTTTGTATGTTACATTTAGTAGTGTAATTGTTACAATCTCATAAAGATTTTCATCTGGTTCGCAGGAATTGTTTTAACTTGCATATCCCTTCTATGAAAATATTATATAAATATGTTTCAAATAAGATTTTTTTTTATTACAATTTTTTACTACGATCTTAATTATGTATAAATTATTACATACAAAATCTTAATAAAATCAATCAATATATTCAGAAATTAAATTCGTTAAATATAATTTCTTAATAAATTGATTGAGTGTCACTTTTGAATCATTCTAATTAAAATGCTGCAGGATAAAAAACGATTTGCATAATATATTCAACACCACCAGTTCCTCTTAAACCACAACCAAATAATCCTGCAGCTATTCGTATCGAGTGTGATGCGAAAAAAAATGACCTCAATCCGGTAAAAGGCCAAAAGCGTTCGGCGCTCAAAAGGCCGCTTGTATTATTATTTTTTATGCCGGAGAGAAAGACATGTATCGTGCAGGATCTAATCCGTCATCCGCGAGAGTCGTTTCGAAAGTTGATCGGATATATTCTATGTGGGTGACGCAAGAGCCAAGAGTCGGCGCCCTTATCGCGTGCCCCGATTTTTCTGTGTCGCACCGGGCGTGGAGACAATATCCGCGGAATGCGACTTACCTTTTACATAGTTCAATACCAACAAGTGGTACAATTATTGGAATGTACAAAAATATAAGATATTGAATTGAATATGAACTTTTTGTACATTGCAATAAATTATGATGTATTTTATATAAATATCATCATTATTGTCCTTGGTAATTATTTTACATTACTGTGCCAATTAATAATCCACGCACCGAAACCGAACTTTAAGTTGGAAGCACTGGCTACTTCCCGCACTAGTGCGGGAAGTAGTATTTTCCGCACTAGTTCGGAAAGTAGTATTTGCCACACCCAAATCAATGTGGGAAATGACTTGTATTAGGACATGAGTACAAAAAATACTATTTGGCCTCCCTGCACTAATAATGTAAATTATTATTTTGTACTCATGTCCTAAGACAAGTAATTTCCCGCATTCATTTGGGTTCGGGAAATACTACTTATCGCACTAGTCGTGCATCCGGGAAACTTGCCTTCCTGCACTAATAATCTAAATTACTATAACCATTTTGATTATAGAAATATTGTTTACTTAAAAACAATGTCCTAATTGATGACTGCACGCACCATTATGCATGACTCGCTCATTAACATACTGAACAGTCGTGTTTTGTGTGGACTTTGGAATTATTTTGTATTACCCAGGGGAATTCCTGTTACGAAACCCGGCGATGTCGATCATGGAAATGTGGTCACGAGCTGCGCTGTTTTTGCATTCAAAATCACGAGGTCTATTGTTTCCAAGCGACCGCCGAGGTGTACAGGAATGCGTTTCTTGCGCGCAAAAATACATCAACTAATGCAGTTACCGCTTTGTCACAATTAAAACCATTCAAATGATTATAAACTAGTTACATAAGTAAATTGTGGTGAAGAGAACAATATAACTTTAATATTACTAATATGTGTTATGTGTATGTGTTGCCTAATAGATACAAAACCACAATGAGGATAATTATCTCTATAATATAAAATCGAGGGCGATGTTTTGAAGTCGAAGTCATTTATGATTTTTATGCTGACAGTATAAAAATACTGACAGTGTAAACAAAACCATAAAATGCCATTACAGTGACCGCCACTCTAATGACATTTTATGGTTGTTTGTTCGAATTCGATGTGTGCTGCTCTCATAGACATTTTATGGTTTTGATTACAAAATCTAGTGGTATTGAGATAATTTAATTTATGACGAATTTTTGATTATAAAATCTAGTGGTATTGAGACAATTTAATTTATGACGAATTTTTGAAATACAAAACAATTAACATCTTCCCATAATCAGCCAATTAAAATCTCTCTAACTCGCGTCTTAGTGCTGGTATATTTATGAAATATATATTAATTACAAATATATTTGTTAATTATTCAATTAATACTAATTAATTCAATTTGAAAAGGTCAAAACTAATTCAGTTTGATTCAATTGTAGCATAATATGTGAATATAAAACATCCAAATCCAGAAAATTTTACATTTTTAAGACGCTTTCGTTTAGCATGGTTTAGCATTACTAGTCGCTCCGTGGCGTACTTTATCGAGGTAGAATTATGCGCATCTGAAGCGGCAAATAGAACAAGAAACAATAAGCCCGTACCAGCCCAGAGTGATAAACGAAAATCGAAGAAACGATGGATAGTCTGAATGATCCCCATTTATTTCAACCATTAGAGAAATTGTAATTTAGTTTATACTTATGTTATTTTTCTTTTATTTACAGGTAAGTTCAATTCCTTCAATGCCATAGAGGTCTGAGATCTGGGGCTGACACCTTAAAATAGTAAGCTATAAGTTTCTCATATTTAGTGTAAGAAGTAACACGTGATTGTTATTATTGCTTGGGCTTGTGAGGAGGGATTTAGGGGTTTGCATATTATTGTGGTTTAGAAGATAGTGTTTTTTTTCTGAAATGTATATATATATATATATATATATATATATATATATATATATATATTTATCAAGTAATCAATTATCTGGATAAACATCAGTATTCTCTTCATTCCATCATTACTATACCTTGCACGATAAGTAATACTGTCAATGTTTTAGAATAATGAACATTTTAAACATGTTATCGTACAGTAAAACTGTCATTATTCTATAATATTGGCACATCTATTTGAGATCTTTATATCACCGCTGCTATCCATTTTCTACGCGGTTTCTCTTTAGGCCGAGCGTCAACTATGTTATTGTAACTTCGTCCATTCTGCTGATGTGTCCAGGCCATCTGATTCTCCAGGCTTTCATAAATATTCATTGATGAGGATGTTAGTTTCATGGTTTATGTTCACACGTCAGCTTCCACCTTCATTTTGTGTGGGTCAAAGGATTTTTCTTTCAAATATTCCTAGTGAAGAAGGATGATTCAAATTGCAAGTTATAAACAATTGTAATCCCGACAAGCGGTCCTTTAAATTTCTTGCCCATGGAAACGACAAAACTTGTGTGAAAATAGTTTCATAGTCACGTCAGATAAAAGTATAATTGCTTTACATAAAATATTGCCTTATTTTTCGTATTATTAAAACTGCACTTTTATCAAGTATGTTCCGGCCGTTATGCCGATACCGGTCTCGTGTAATTCGTATTTTTAACAATATACGGGACCGTTGCAATCGCAATAACCGGTGCATATTATTTTTTTCGATTAGCACGAAGTGCATGCCCGCACCGCGAATTCGTGTTCGACCGGTCGTTCATTTGGCCGATAAGATTATTGTTGGTCGGTTGCTGGGGGGACCCGCCCCGAGACCCCAGACGTCCTGATTACTGCGAACCTCGTTACTGAATCATCCTTAAAAATGTACCGAAAAAAAAAACAACCGAGATAAGATATGAAAACTATCATGGGGTTGTCTGTGTTTTACAATCATGAATAAGTACAGTGAAATTTGGCTCAATTCAAAAAAATAAAACTCTTAATATTTAATAATGTTTAAAATAGATGAATTTGTGTTAAAATTACTCTGTGATTACACTTTTTTTAGCCTTTGCCATCGGTAAACCCCTCTGGCTAAAATATTTTTGAAATAATAATACATTAATTGCTCAAAAGGCACATTTATTTACACCACACAATATATTAATTTACGTTAAATACTACACGTTTAACTTTTGTCTTTCTGGCACTAATGCTGCAACTGAGCGAGTAAAAAATATATTATATATCACTATTATTAAAAATTAATAAAAACTTAAATATTAATATATATATATATATATATATATATATATATATATATATATATATATATATACATATATACATATATACATATATACATATATACATATATACATATATACATATATACATATATACATATATACATATATACATATATACATATATACATATATACATATATACATATATACATATATACATCTATCCTTTTATTCTATATTTTTCAAATTTTAAATTAATTTATTTATATTTAATTATTTGTGTACATAATTTATATTATATTATAAGTACCAATTGTGTCGAACACTCAATTTCACGCAGGATTCGTTTTAAAACCTGTGAAACTTATTTATCATCCAAAAATTGGAAAATGGCAAGAGCTTATCCCATAGTATTTCCAAAGTATCAAAAAACAAGTGATAAAAACCAAAGAATACTCGTTTTATTTATTAATTTATAATAATTAAGAAAATTAATTAATAAGAAAGGTAATTTTCCTATTTTGGGAATTACATTTTTTTCTATCCTCGGCATTATGAGGACTAAACTTTTTTAGTTTTAGAATCACATGAATTGTCCCCCAAATTAAGAAAGCTAATTACTAATAGCGTTGATTGAAGCATTGGTAAATACCTCAATCAACGCTAATAGTTATCGATGCTCACCTCTCTCCTCTTTAAAAATAACATACATCATTTGTGGCTGTTAATTTATTGTAACAAACAATGTAAGTACGACGAGCGAATCTTTCTCTCGCGATTTATATTTTATTGACCTACAGCCTTGACCGAAAATATAATTGAAGCTGTCTATTACAACTTTATTGTACGCACCTTTTTGCGCAACCTTGGACCGTGATTTTTTTTATTCATGTGCCGTAAAATTGAGGCTGGTGAAATCATCAAGGTTACATATGCGAATAAAATGATCGTTAGAAACAACAGTACAGTGGTTTTATAGAAAAATATTTCACAAAATAATAAACAACAACGCATTACAGAGTGGGATGTGCGTTTGACATACATTTACTTAAATTAAATTAAATAAAAATATAAGTTCTACAAAACTACTTATCTCTTTCGATATTTTCACAAAAAGCGAAAGTTTATAAGTTGTTTTTTAATCTTTTTGTCTATGTTTTTATAATAAATAATAATAATAACATTTTATTTTCCATCAGTTCCCCATTTACAGGAAAATATACATAGAAGGAACTAATAATAAATGAATGAATTTATAAATATAAAAGTATAAAAATTAAAATTAAAATTAAAAGAAATATAAATATAAATATAAAAGTATAAAAATAAAAATAAATATAAATATAAAAGTATAAAATTAAAAATAAATATAAATATAAAAGTATATACCGAATCTTCTTCTTATCGTGCCCTATCCGTTGCGGACGTTGGCTATCAACATAGCTATGCGGACTTTATCTGCCGCTTGTCGGAATAGTTGGATTGATGTTAGTCCGAACCATTCTCGCAAGTTTTTAAGCCAAGAATGCCTTCTTCGGCCTGGGCCTCTCCTCCCATC
The DNA here is from genome assembly GCA_963942505.1 of Lordithon lunulatus. Lineage (NCBI taxonomy): Eukaryota > Metazoa > Arthropoda > Insecta > Coleoptera > Staphylinidae > Lordithon > Lordithon lunulatus. The sequence continues at coordinate 52,955,081 of OZ012669.1, forward strand.
TACTTTGCCCTGTATTATGAGTTGGAGAATTCGGTACTTGCTGTTTCTCATCACATGGCCCAGGTATTCTAGTTTCCGCTGCTTGATGGTGTTTTGTACTTCCTTCTCTTTTCCCATTCTTCTGAGGACTTCCAAGTTAGTAACGTGTTCTATCCATGAATACGTCGGTAGATCCACATTTCAAAGGCTCCGACTTTTTTCATGTTGGCGTCTGTCAAAGTCCATGCCTCGGCTCCGTACAGCAGTACAGGAAATATATAGCATCGAATCATTCTGATTTTCAATTCCAAGCTTTTATCACCACCACAAAAGAAACTTCTCATTTTGTTGAAAGCAGCTCTTGCTTTCTCTATTCTACAACGGATTTCGACAGCTTGGTCCCAGTTTTCGTGTATGCCTGTACCTAAGTACGAATACTTTTTTACATGTTCGATGTTTTCGTTGTTGATACGAAGTGTGCGTGGCACCAGCTGAGTTGGATGTTTGGTGATGATCATATATTTCGTCTTACTGGTATTTAGTTGTAGACCATATTTACTGCTTACATCATGGATGCGATCCATCAGTATCTGTAGACCCTCTAAGCTACTGGCTAGTATTGCGCTGTCATCGGCATATCTGATATTATTGATATTTTCCCCGTTCATTTTGATTCCCTCGTTTAGATCTTCCAGTGCTTCATTAAAAATTCTCTCAGAGTATATATTAAATAGAGTAGGAGAGAGGACACAGCCCTGTCGAACTCCCCTTTTGATGTTAATATCGTCAGTATTGGAACCTTCGATTTTTATTACTGCTTTCTGATTCCAATACATATTTGCAATTATTCTTAAGTCTTTGTCATCAGCTCCTGTATCTTTTAGAGTTTGGATCATGGTTTCATGTTGCACTTTATCGAAGGCTTTTGAAAAATCAATAAAGCATATATGCACGTCGGTACTCATATCTCGGCATCTTTGGATAAGCACTTGTATTGCAAAAATAGCTTCTCGGGTTCCCAGGGCACTCCTAAATCCAAATTGCGTCTCCCCCACCTGCTCTTCGCATTTTTTATATATCCTACCATGTATGATTTTTAAGAATATCTTGAGGATATGATTTATTAGGCTTATCAGTCTATATTCGTCGCATGACTTTGCCGATGGTTTATTGGGTATTGGGATAAATTCTGAAGTAAGCCAGTCCTGGGGAATGTCTCCTGTATCGTAGATTTGGTTGAAGAGGGCTGTAACGGTGTCCAAGAAATTGTTATCCGTATCGCAGAGTAGCTTTAAGATTGTCGAGTTAACATTATCTGGCCCTGAAGTTTTGCCGTTCTTCATTGATGACAGTGCTTTTGATACCTCATCTTTTGTGATTTTTGGACCGGTGTTACCCACGTTCAGTGCGTGGTTGTTGTCACGATTATCATCTAAAAGTGTTTCTACATATTGTTTCCATACTCTGAGCTTTTCTTCTTTCTCCCCTATTAGTGTGCCGTCGGTATTTGTTATGTTTCCCACGTTATGCTTTTTATCTGTACCAGTCATTTCTTTTATTCTCTTGTGCATGTTAAAGTGGTCATACTTTCGATCTAGTTGTTCGATTTCGGAGCATTTTTCTGACATCCACTTCTCTTTGCTTGTCTGATATTCTTTTTTATTTCTGAGTGAATGCTTTTATATTTAGTCGGGTTTCTTGTTTTTTCCAGTCGTCTTTGTTCCATAAGTTCGAGAATGTCATTTGTCATCCACTCCTTTCTACTGGTTCTTTCCTGTTTAAGGCAAGAGTCGGATGTTTCCTGGATGACTTGTTTCATTGCATTCCATTTGCCTAGGTGGTCCGTGCGTGGTAGTAGTTTTGCTCTTTCTAGGCCATCCTTTAATGATTTACACATCTGTTCCTTAACTACCTGACACTGAAGCTTCCTCATGTCTGGTTTTGGAGTGATTTTTGCTTTTGTTGTTCTTTTAAGTTTGATGTTTAATTTGCAAATTAAGGGGTTGTGATCTGACGATACATCTGCACCCGGGTATGTTTTAACCGATCTTATTGAATTTCGGAATCTTTTGGGTATTGCTATGAAGTCAATTTGATTGCGCATTATATTTTGTTGTGTATCTGCTGGAGACTTCCACGTGTATAGTCTCCGAGGGGGCAGTTTGAAGAATGTATTTGCGAGAATTAGATCTTGTTCTTTACAAAATTGTATTAGTCTATCGCCTCTTTCGTTCCGAGTACCCAGGCCAAAATTTCCTGTTATATTCTCCTCCATACCTTGCCCCACTTTCGCATTAAAATCACCCATTATTATAGTAACTTCACGTTTCTTTGTGTATTTGATAAGAGTCGATAATCCGTCATAGAATTCTTCGATAGTTGCTTCGTCCTTGTCCGCTGTGGGCGCGTAAATTTGGATGATATTAATGTCCACAGGTGTTGCCTTTAGCTGTAATAGCAACATTCTATCGGAGTGAGGTATAAAATTCTTCACGGATGCATTTACCTCTTTCGTTACAATTACACCTACGCCATTTCTGTGATGTGTATCATCCTTTCCAGCGTAAAATATGGTTCGATCTTGTACGGTGCATTTGCCTGATCCCTTCCATCGCATTTCACCTATTCCTAAAATATCTAACTCCATTCTATTCATCTCTTGGATTACGTTTGCGGTATTTCCGTCTTCCCACATACTTCTGACGTTCCATGTGCATATTTTCTTGGCAAGCCCGGAGATTCTTCGCACCCTCTGCCCATTTAAGGGCTGCCGGGTACGAAGGGCCGTAGTTTTGTTATTTCTTGCCATGTTGATATATACTAGGGAAAATAATGGAGTGGTTTCCCCTTGCCTTCTCCATTGCAGTGCTATCGCCGCTTCGACATTATTCGTCCCACGCCTCAAGTTTTCTTGTACGTCAACTGTACCAGCTATCTTAGCATCCACCTGATTTACTACCACAATGCTGCTACCCATTGCTGTGTCTGTTTGGTCCGCGGGACGTATTTTATTTTCCTCCTACCCGGCATATCTGCCGAGCTTTCCCCTATCCGCCACCTGGGGACGCGTCCTGTAGGGGTTTCAGACTCCCCCTAGGGGGATGATATTTAAATATTACTATGCCAATGTCAGTATGACGTTTTTTATATGTGAAAAGGTGTCGTAGTGTATATCACAGTAATGTGATATATTATTAAAAGTTTTGCACAAGTTTGTAATCGGAGTATTAACACCTCAAGTTGTTTTTTCCTAGAGTACAGTAAAAAACTAAGTGGGATCTAGAAGAAATCCTAGGTACTACAAGATTAATTTCTCTGATTTTTGCGCTTCTTACTGTCATATATTTTCTATAATTACTTCCACTTTTACTACGTACCGTAAACGTATCGATTATGGCGGACGCTACCGTTTTCCGGTTATGATTAAAAGCCCCCCTCCCGCCGTTTTGCAGTGGAATCCGGTGTCGGCGGGTAAAAGCGCACGCCGCATTTTGCATAATCAAGGGAAAATTATTAACGCCAATTTATATGCAAACTTATGCACGAGCGCTTGAATTACAGCCGGCATGTGAAATTTAATTAGCTCCGTCCGTCTGTAATATAATCGATCGCAAACATAGTTCAACGGGACAATTTGCGGAAGGATTAATTGCTGGTGGAATGTTATTTAGTTGCGTTGCAAGTGCAAGTGATTATGAAAGCTATAATGTATGTAATGTTGAGTGCGATATTTAAGCTCAGTTTCCAACAACACACAAATTATATCTTGTATGGTGAACAGAACATGTGAAATAGTAACTCACTGTTTGGTTTCCGCCAAGGAACGTTCTCTTACAAAAAAAAAATTGAAGAGGCATTCGACAACGTCAAATATACCGAAGTAATAAGATATTTTTTTGAAAAACAAGGGATTCGATAAAGATGATATAAAACTCATCAAAAATGTATACTAGGGACATAACGCATTAGCATGTATAGAAGACGAGGAGACACACGTCAGTTAAATAAATAGAGTCAGTTAAATAAATAGAGAGGTCAGAAAAGTTCACAGCTACCACTATTCTTCAATACGTACTCCGAAGACATCGTACAAAAAGCACTGCATTCCTCAAACGATAGAATTAAAGTCAAATGAAAAACATTAACAAACTGCGGTTTGCCGACGATTCCAAAAATCACCATTTTCACATCTTCTGTCAGTACTGGTCCTAGGTATTTTAATAGTTCTACTTGGTCAATTTTGTGTTCTATTTTTATGTTTATTTGCTTTTTCCGGTTTCCTATTATCATCACTTTTGTTTTGTTACAATTCATTTTCATATTACACTTTTCTAGATGCTTATTCCATACACTCAGGTTGTCTTGCAGATTAACTACATCTTCTGTTACTACGACATCATCAGCGAATGTTCCTTCCGATATGTTTACCACTTGCATTTTTTTGTAACCTATATTTGCTTTTTTGATTTCTGGTTTCATACTCTTTATTATTTCATCCATATATATGTTGAATAATGTAGGGCTGAGCCCTCCTCCTTGTCTTAGTCCAATGGTTGTCTAAAATGTTCTTGATGTTTGTCACTTGTGTATTACTGCATGGGTGTTGTTATATATGTTTTGTATTAATTCGACTGTCTTTCTACACCTCTCTTTTCAAGGATTTTCCATAGTTTATTTCTTCGTATCATGTCGAATGCTTTTTTCAGGTCGATGAATCCTAGATATGTGTTTTTATTTGATCTTCATACCTATGCAAAGTATAATATGATTATAATACAATACATAACTTTTCAAACTAAACGTCTCACATATTGACTAACTTTTGAGTCTTGTGTGTAACTGAAAAGTTAGTCAATATGTGAGACAATCTAAATTGTCTCGAATCATACAGCACATTGTTTTAAATAATTAATTGGATTGTAGATTGAATGAAAAATAAAACGTGTTCTATTCTTCAAGGAAAAAATTTATACGAACATGCATGCGCGAGGACCAAAACTTATTTCAGAATTTGTTTCGCATCATTCAGATTCATCAATTAAACAAGGCAATTTCTTATTCAATATATTAATTAATTTCTTGAACAACTTTTGAATCAAGCAATTCTGTTGTCTAAAACTAGCTTAATATGAAAAAAAAATGAATTTTTGGTGCATGGTTCAACTCGTGTTGATATAAAAATTTAAAAAAAAATGCTACAACTCGAGCTCTAGTCGATATTAATTGCTGAAATTCACAGTTTCTTAATAATATAAATTCGTAACTAAAGGTCGTTTTAGACAAGACAATTTCTTAGCTCAAAAGTTGTACAAGAAATGAATTCATATATCCCCCTCCCATACAATTTGTCCTTGACAAATAGAACGCGTTATGTTTTTCCATTCTATCTATCGTCCAATTCAATATTTCAAATAATTTGCTGTATGATACGAGACAATTTAGATTGTATCGCATCTTGACTAACTTTTGAGTCAAGAAATTGTCTTGTCTAAAACGACCTTTAATAATAGTTATATTCCGTTAAAATTCAAGCCACTTGTTAGCTAATATTTAGCGTCGTAGACTTGTCTAGCTGGACGCTTGAATGATTTCCGGTAGACGAAATGCCAGGGCGGAAGTGCAGTTATTGTATACAATTATGGCCACTTACGGGACGGTTTAGTAATAAGACATGTAAATTGTTTCCTTTTGTTTGTTGAATGTTATACCTTTAGCTGCTACATTTCTTTAGTTTGTTAGTAAAAGCGTTGATTGAATAAATACTACAATCAACGGTAAAAGTGAGCAAATGGAAAATTCATTTCAAATTTGAGGAATAATTAATTCAGTCTGTATATCACTTTTCTTCATTTCAGCTTTAAGAGACTAAAACTAAAATAGCGAACTGCAAACAGTCTTGAAGGTATTAAATAGTATTGTTGCCACACTCAACTCAATTATCTTAAATTTGGTGAAATAAACCACAGCAAACTATTAAATATATAAATTAATAACATAATAAGAACAATAAATAAAAAAATTCGCATGAAACAGATCACTAAGTTTTATATTTACAGTATTACTGAAAATGTGCAAGTCCTGCATAAAAAATTATCACCCTACATATGACGTAATATGTGTTTTCCCTTCTTCTTTGTTTTACATTCATGTCAATGTAAATGTAGTCGATTTCCATACAGCTACGGGTAGTAGGTAAAGTGATCGAATGCCTCGACATTTCTGGGCCGTATGGGAGCAATATCTAGGGCACGCGCAGTATATTCTGTCTAATCTAATAAATAATAGATAAGACAATAACACTGCACACGACGGGGAGAGGCCTTCGAATACTTATTTAAGCTCATAATGTTGGCACGCGAGTGATACAAATAATCCATATCAAGCGACATGCCCTTATTTGTCATGTCCAACACACGACACAGCTAGCGTGGGAAGTAATAGTGAAAATATCAAATATTGAATGAATTACAGTTTATATTTCCCTATTAGTGATATATAATATCAATAAATAGCATCTTGTTAAATCACTAATACAATAGAAAATTTTTTAATCCACCAGCTCTTGTATACGTATCAGAATAATATTATATTAGAGTTATTCTTATATCTTCTTTAGTTGGCGTCTCCGTTCTCCATTATTTGCAATTTTTATTTTTGAGACCGCAGATCTAAATAGTTGGTCGCTAGTACAGCCAAACCACTCCTTAAAGTTCTTTAGCCATGAGTGTCGTCTGCTTCCTTTCCTCTGATCTTTCCCTGCATAATAACTTGTAGCATTATAGATATTTTTCTCTTCTCATGATATGTCCCATATATATAACAGTTTTCTTACATAAAAACCAAAGCAACTAGTTGAGACATGAAACTACTCCGATGGATTTCAGTAAAGACATTATTAGATTTCTCTATCTAATAATGTCTACTGAAATCCATCGAAGTATTTTCATTGCTGTCGTCTCAACTAGTTGATTTGTTTAAAATGGCGGACCAAGAATATCAGACCAAAAGTAAGCTTATTGATTACAAATCCAATGTCTGTTTATTAAAATTGAAAATGGCAGAAAAATATATAATTATAAAATATTATTTTGTTATTGAGTTATTTCAAACTTTGTATCACTTATTGCATGTTAACAAACCGGGAAAGTTACGAAAAATGATATAAACAATAGCTCCATATGCCTTTCTAACTGCGCCGTGCAGCATAACCGAGCTGGAAATACAAGTCACTTCCCGCATTGATTTGGGTGCGGGAAATACTACTTCCCGCACTAGTGCGGAAAATACTACTTCCCGCACTAGTGCGGGAAGTAGTCAGTGTTGCCAACTTAAAATTCGATACCAATATAAATGTGTATTTATAAATATGATGAATTGGCTGCCCAGGTGTGCCGCGAATTATAATAGTAATTTACATTATTAGTGCAGGAAGGCAAGTTTCCCGAATGAGAGAATGAGTTTACAGCACGAGCCGAAGGGAGTGTTGTATTAAGAGCGAATTATATTTTTTAAATTAACGTATGCATAATAATGTAAAATCCTAATCATCTAAAAAATAATATACGTTACTTAAAACGTGCACTGAATTCATCAAAATATCTTACCAAAAACAATTAAGTTGTGTACAATTTTAAATTTTCTTTTCTGATGTTTACAGAGTACTAATTGCTACAAATTGCATGTGCCACACTCGTACTTTTGTTCCAGACACGAGTAACATGTAATTACATTAACTAGCGGTCATAAATGTAATTGTGTCTATTGATTTTTAGTTTGTAGGCGTTTCTGTCACTCTATTACGGTGTCCTATTTCATAAAATCGATTTTTCGCAGCTACTAAAACCCATATGCTTGCCCACACGATGATAAAGTTACTGGTAACACGGACGTAATGAAACGGCTATTTGGGGACAATTTTCTAGGGGGCGAATACACAAAAAATTATCAGAATGTTTCATACGATACATTTTTGTAATATTGGATTGTTAAGGCGTCTACTTTGTGATAATTCATTTGAAAGGATAAATAAAACGATTTTTTACTTTGTTTTTTTATCACACTTCAGTTACACTTTGCAACTAGTTTCGGCTAAGCTCTAGCCATTTTCGAGCTCGAAAATGGCTAGAGCTTAGCCGTTTATTTGAAGAATAAGTTTGAGATATGGGTGTCAATATATCAAACTTATTCCACGAATAGCCTTATTCTTCAAAATAAATGTCAATTGTAGAACGGGCCCTTAGACGCCTATATCTTACGGTAGAAGGCATATGATTAAATGAATAAATAAATCTTGTTTTACAACTTGAATAAACTATGAAGTGCTTCTGATATAGCTGTTCATTTATTATAGATGAGTTGTACATCAACATTATTATTATGTTTCTATTATATACTATATTATTCCAATAAAATATGCCCTTGGCAGTTATTCAAGTTACAATGCCATATGATTTCATGAATAATATCGACAAAAATATATGTGATGCATGTTTTTTTCCGCTCGTTTACGAAAATGGGGGTATTTTAAAAATCCCGCTCGCCGCACGAACGGAAACTTTTACATCGAAAGTAGTCCCGGCCGTAAAAAGCGCACTCGCAATTAAGCGAAGAATGCAGCAGGTCTTCGTGCCTCTAATGAATCGCGGATTTATGGCATCCATAATCGTTTTGGTTTTATATGGGCGAGAATTATGGCTGGAGATTGTAGTTTACTCAACAGTTAAAACGGAGAGATGAGGAGAGTGTAAAAAGGGTTGTGTAATAGACATGTCTCAATTATTTTAGTTATTTGTCATAAGTGTTACAATAGGTACAGAAACCACATACGTTTATTATGATTGTTGCTGCCATATGCCCACACAAATGTTTAAAAAAATGATGTATGTTACAAGAGATGAAGAAATTAATGAACAAACGAATGCAGCCATGAGAAAAATGTTACATTATTTATTATATTTACATTTCTCTCATATTCATCATATATATATATATATATATATATATATATATATATATATATATATATATATATATATATATATATATAATAAATATAATATAATATATAAGTAACTACAACCAATTAGAGATAATCGGCAGAAGAACCCGAATGTTGATGACCAGAACCAGTTACAGAATTGTAACAAACAGTAACTACTACAATTACATAGGTGTATTCAAATATACAAGTGAGTAACTTGTTGATTGAAACGTTTTCAATTTTATTTATTAAACTTATTATTTTTTCGTCTTGTATACATTTAAATTTTTACTATCTCACACTTCTGTTTCTTCTCTGGACAAATGCTATACATTCGGGATCACAAGTGAGTTGTGAAAAATGGGGACAGGGATTGAAAATTCGGGACTGTCCCAGGAATCGGTACTGTCACGGGAAATTCGGGACGTATGGTAACCTTAATTCAATAAATTAATATATTTCGCTCACTGATTTTGAGCTATTCAGGATTCCGGATAGTTCTGGATAGTTGGCTGGAGGGTAGCATAGCTATAGACACTTAGACCTCAAAATAGGCCCATTGTGAAACCTCCCTTATGGCCACTCACTCGTCCCACCAGTCAATTTTGCGTACGAGCCGCAAAACTCTGGTGGGTGAGGAGTTACCAATGCTGGTCATACTAGGCCAGCACTCCCCTAGTATTAGATGCCTAGCTATTCAGGATAAATCCACTAACATGTTACAGAGTTAGAAACAATAATAGTAAATACTCATTATGTATGTATGTATGTATGCATGTATTGTATTGTATGTATGTATAAGAAATAAATTGATTTTATATGATTACACCATTCAATTGTGAGCGTTGTTGTACTCTTGTACTTGAATTAGCAAGTGTGAAATATTTTTGTACACTCGAAGGGTCATTGCGCCGGACAATAGTTTTACAGCGTAGAAGGAAAAAACAACAACTAACAGCATAACGCTTCTGGCGTCCGCTTACCCAATCAATTATTGAGTGTGGAAAAAATTACTTAGCAAGCAGATAAATGATGTGTGACGACGCAATTAGCAGGTTGTTTCATAAAAAAAAATCAAATATCATGCATCCAATGAACCTTTTAATAATAATAAATATAATCTAGCTCAGTTAGGTGCCTCTAACCGTTCGTACTGAGTTCGAACCCTATCGAGGCGAATTTTCGCGAATCACAACTTTTCAGAGATTTTCTGTAAAGTTAAGATAAATACCGGGTGATTGATTAAACTCCTCTGAGATTCTTTAAGAGTGACCGGCGGAAAACGTCCTATAAAGATAGAAGATTTTTAAAATAACTAGAAATGTCTTTACTTCCAGAAAGATACAATATTATTGAAAACAAGGAATAAAAATAAACAAATCATGGTTTTCTGTATAGTTAAGATAAATACCGGATGATTGATTAAACTCCTCTGAGATTCTCAGAGAGTGACCGACGGAAAACGTCCTATAAAAATAGAAGATTTTTAAAATAATTAGAAATATCTTTACTTTCAGAAAGATACAATATTAATGAAAACAAGGAATAAAAATAAACAAATCATGGTTTTCTGTAAAGTTAAGATAAATACCGGGTGATTGATTAAACTCCTCTGAGATTCTCTAAGAGTGACCGGCGGAAAACGTCCTATAAAGATAGAAGATTTTTAAAATAATTATAAAAGTCTTTACTTTCAGAAAAATACAATATTAATGAAAACAAGGAATAAAAATAAACAAATCATGGTTTTCTGTAAACTAAAGATAAATACCGGATGATTGATTAAACTCCTCTGAGATTCTCTGAGAGTGACCGGCGGAAAACGTCCTATAAAGATAGAAGATTTTTAAAATAATTATAAAAGTCTTTACTTTCAGAAAGATTCAATATTATTGAAATCAAGGAATAAACATAAACAAATTATGGTTTTCTGTAGTTAAGATAAATACCTGGTGATGATTAAACTCCTCTGAGATTCTCTAAGAGTGACCGGCGGAAAATATCCTATAAAGATAGAAGATTTTTAAAATAATTATAAATGTCTTTACTGCCACAAAGATACAATATTAATGAAAACAAGGAATAAAAAAAAACAAATCATGGTTTTCTGTAAACTAAAGATAAATATCGGATGATTGATTAAACTCCTCTGAGATTCTCTGAGAGTGACCGGCGGAAAACGTCCTATAAAGATAGAAGATTTTTAAAATAACTAGAAATGTCTTTACTTTCAGAAAAATACAATATTAATGAAAACAAGGAATAAAAATAAACAAATCATGTTTTTTTTGTAAAGTTAAGATAAATACCGGGTGATTGATTAAACTCCTCTGAAATTCTCTGAGTGTGACCGACGGAAAACGTCCTATAAAGATTTTTAAAATAATTAGAAATGTCTTTACTTCCAGAAAGATACAATATTAATGAAAACAAGGAATAAAAATAAACAAATCATGGTTTTCTGTATAGTTAAGATAAATACCGGGTGATTGATTAAACTCCTCTGAGATTCTCTAAGAGTGACCGGCGGAAAACGTCCTATAAAGATAGAAGATTTTTAAAATAATTATAAATGTCATTACTTCCAGAAAGATACAATATTAATGAAAACACGGAATACAGATAAACAAATCATGGTTTATTTACATAATTTGTTTATTTTTATTCCTCTGAAAATATATAATTAATAGAAAATGTTCATCAAAACATTTTTTACAGACAACGCAAGTAAGTAACTTATAAAATAACAGCTATTGCAACGTTATTAACAAAATCATATTTTATTACAAATGTCACATTTTATGTAGTTATTTGTGTTCATATATAATACAGTTCTGTCATGTGTAATAAACACAACCATACTAAACTCAATGACTATAATTACACCCAATTTCGTATTAATTAGTACTAATTACGTGTTCTCTCCCCTCTTGTTGCAGGTATGTACCTATTTGGCTGTGCGTCGTCTCCACTTCTCTTGGTGAGTGGTCCTAATTATTTTTAATGGACTCCCCGGACAAATTAAGCAACTACAAGTCTAATGTATATTATTCACCTAGTCACGACTGGGCGCATATTCTTTTTCGGTTGTTTTTGTGTGTGTGTGTTGCGCGTGCGAAGTAGTTGAGGTTGTTGGCCTAATGACGATGCTAGAATGATTCGCATATTACTAGAGACACTCCTTCGGGAATTTGAATAGACAAAATTATGCAGATTTAATGGTGATGAATATACTAATGTATTGTATTACTGGATACTTGTGTTTATTTTATATAAAAAAATATTTGTGAATAATAAGATGGAAAACGTGCTGTTTGGATGCGAGTATTTGGTATTATTGATGCCTGTAAGTGTCGGTATTAAATATCATTGAGACTGTTAATAATTAAAAAAAGACTGCACTTAAAGCATTGGAAGTTGCAGAAACGACCAGCCTTCGAGCTATATCTAAAGGTCGTTTTAGACAAGACAATTTTTTAGCTCAAAAGTTGTTCAAGAAATTAATTCATATATCCTCTTCCCATATAATTTGTCCTTGACAAATATAACACGTTATATTTTGATGTACCATCCAATTCAATATTTCAAGTAATTTGCTGTATGATACAAGATAATTTAGATTGTCTCGCATCTTGACTAACTTTTGAGTCAAGAAATTGTCTTGTCTAAAACGACCTTAAAGCTAGACACCCCAACAATCCACTTTTTAATCCTCCTAACCGACTCCTACACAGTAAATCCGAAATTACCCCCAATAAATCTGAGATTATAAATATTAAAAGAAAAATTCATTATCAAAAACAATATTGAACTAATTGCCTAACACCTTATCCCATATAACCCATCAATACCTAATAAAAGAAAATTCTCATCACTCCCTCTAATACAATAAATCAAACACAAATTAGATTAAGATTAGTTTAAGATTCCAATTATATGCAAACTTATAAATTTGACGCGGGCAGAAAGACTCCGGTCGTTAACCTATTGTAAATGTAAATGTTATGTATCACAATAAATATTTTTATTATTATTATTAATTAAAAAAGTCATATATACGGCTGTGATTTGCAAACTATCAAATTATTATATAGGTAATGTAAAGAAAACGCAAACAAGCTTAAAATTTACGTTAATATACCTACACAAACAAAATTTGACACAAAATAATTCAATAAGGCTCGGTGTTGTATAACAGCAAGTTAAATATAGCCTGTGGTTACAAGTAATCCTCTGATAGATGTTGCACAAATGGTTGTTAACTTCACAAACATATAGAACTAAAATAAAAACAATGTATTCTAGTTCACTAACAGAGCACACGGCGCTACAGGTCATCCTTTTTATAACACATTTATAATAAATGGTTGTTAACTTTACAAACGTATAGAACTAAAATAAGGACAATGTATAAGATTCTAGTTCACTAACACAGCACATGGCGCTACAGGTCATCCTTTTTATAATACATTAGTATTCAAAATGTACCCTCAATTTACTATACCATAATAAAAAATCGTTTAATTTCGCTGCCATTCCATTATCAGTCAATTTAAATTGGAAACAGGAAGCGTCGTTCCCCGGATAGATAGTCGCTATCATTGCCGCGCTGCTGAAATGGAAAGCGCGGCTCGTTAATCAATGAAATGATAGTAAAAGTGTACGCATCCACGATTTTATTCGACAATATTTTGGCCGGAAGTTGAACGACCCAACAATACGTTCGTCCCTTCAATAATAATGCGGTGCTGATTTCGGATGGAATAGCTATAATTTCACGCTCTGATTAACTAGAGGGACAGTTAAACAAGCATAAAATACCCAAAAATAGATAAATAATTATTACTACAGTAATTATTTTACCGGTGTCAATTTATCTGTAGCTCTAAATTACAGCCTACTCAGCTAATTCTTTTTTAGTTCTGTAGAAACTACTCACAGGAAATTAAAAACAATTCTCTATAAAACTGTTTATTAATAATTTACAAATAGTCCAGTCAATAAATATATTGTTGAGTGCATGAAATATACGAGAGTTTTTGACTTCAAGGTAGGGTGGGCGGGCCATACCAACCAAACTATACCCGTCCACTATTTCAAACGACTTCAACTATGCATTACATTATTTTTCACAAATATTTTTTAATTAGTCTTAAATTAATAAATGACATTAATTTAATCAAAGAAAATAACGGATAATAGTGTAATGCATAGTTCAAGTCGTTTGATATAGTGGACGGGCGTAGTCAGGTTGGTAGGGACCACCCACCCACCCTACCTCTGCTCGCATAGTTTTATCATTGGAAATAGATGTTTTATATTGTTTAAACTATTCCAAGAAGAGTTTTATCCTATAGAAAAATTATGCGATCAAAGGTGGGGTGGGCGGGCGATCCCTACCAACCAAACTATGCCCGTCCACTATTTCATAACGAACCATGCACTACATTATTTCTTACATTTTTTTAACGAAGTAGAGTAAAATAACAAATGAAATTAATTGAATAATAGAAAGTCACGGATAACAGTGTAGTGCATAGTTCAAGTCGTTTGAAATAGTGGACATACATTCTACAATCCAATTCAATATTTCAAACAATTTTCTGTATAACACTAAACATATTTAAATATTGACTAACTTTTGATTCAAGAAATTGTCTTGTCTAAAACGAGCTTAACTTATAAAAACATACAATTTCTCAACTTGTAGTCTTTTTAAAAATAATTGATAACCTTCAGATTTGCTTTACCACGTGTATCAATAATTAATAATATCAAAAAGTACGTGTATTAGTCGCACTGCGAAAAGCATTGTTTTCATTGCTGGCTTTATCAGCAGTTTTTTTTATTATCCATTGTATAAGCGCTGTAAATTGCCCGAAAATATATTAATTTTTCCATGTATATTGCTCACGTTTAGTGCGGGTCTGGAGGGAAGAAGAAGGTGGCATTGTGTGCGAAAAAAAATAAAACAATATTAATGCCATGGTACAGTTGGTGACGATAATGTGCGAAATATTATTTTGACAGTGCCAAGGTCAATCGATAAAATATTTGATGTTTTGATGTATTGATGTATTGATACATATAAGATATAAGTAAAATTTTAGCTGCTCCAGTGGCTCGTAAATGGCTACAGATTAATCAAAATTATATCCCGCGCACAGAAGCAATTGAGTAATAAAAATGAGTGATGTTTACGTAATTTTCTGGAGCGTTCTTCTTATTGGCTAAAGGTACTTTCGTTTATCGTTTCTATTTGCCTCGAATGGTTCGTACCAGAGCTACTAGTCGCAGAACGATAATAGAACGTACGGTTCTCATAATTGTCAATTTTCGAGGAAAATTGTATCATATCGATAATATAACATTATACAAAATTTGAAATCATGAATGAATATGAATCGATATTGTAAATGATACAATTTTCGAGGAAAATTGTATCATATACTACGGCTAAAGGTACTTTCGTTTATGGTTTCTGTCTGCCTCGAATGGTTCGTACCAGAGCTACTAGTCGCAGAACGATAATAGAACGTACGGTTCTCATAATTGTCAATTTTCGAGGAAAATTGTATCATATCGATAATATAACATTATATAAAATTTGAAATCATGAATAAATATGAATCGATATTGTATATGATACAATTTTCCTCGAAAATTGTATCATATACAATATCGATAATATAACATTATATAAAATTTGAAATCATGAATGAATATGAATTGATATTGAATATGATACAATTTTCGAGGAAAATTGTATCATATACAATATCGATAATATAACTGCAATCGTAGTATAACCTTGGTTTCCTAGGAAACGCTTTTAACGTAATTTTTACGTCACAAAAATAGTTTTACGTGTATATAAATGAATACAGTTTACCATGACGAGTATTACTTCAACGTAATGCAATGGATTACTATAAAAAATGGCGAGATAATCAATTATATATTAAAAAAAAGACCTTTATTTGGCATATCAGCCCAACCCTTCCCTTTTACACACATTCCCAAACCGTACTTTCACAGAAAGAAATCAAAAAAGACAAAAGAATACAAATTAACATAAAATACATTTTTCTATCCATTACAATAAACTCCCTCTGCCCTCGCCAATTTCCTTTCCCACGTCAGCCTCCTGCAGATTTTGACGCCTTTCCCATCCTCTCCTAACCATTCGTTCAGCTTTCTGCACTCTCCAGCCCACTCTTCTTTCACTCCCTCACATTCTTTGCTAAGGTGCCACTACGTGTCACTCCCCTTCCTACACAGCGCACACGCGGTGTACCCCAGCCCCATCCACACTTTTCTTCCTCGCTCTTCTGAACCACACCTCGCTTTTGCCATGCATACTTTGTAATCTCTGCTCCACTCTCCCCTGGCTAAGTAGCTCGGGAGCTTCCCCTGCACTTGCCACTCTACGTAGCCAGGGTTGTATGAGCTCTCAGCCATTCTCACTTGCCTTTCTTGTCACTCAATATCCCTCAATCTCTCCCTTGTCTCAGTTCCTAGGCTACCCCTTTCTCTCAGCTTCTCCTCCACCCACACCTCAGACATACCCACTCTTTCATACATCCTTTCTCTATCCTTCCTCTATCTACTCTATGTTCTACTCCTACACCTAATCCATACCTCCCGTACCAGTCTTTCCTCGCCCACATCCTACACTTTCCTCAAATTTCACAACCCTCACACACGACTCCCACCACATACTCATACGATTTGTCTCCTGCAACAGCACTGCCCTCGGTGTCGACCTTTCGAGCCCTAGCAGATTCTTCAGAAACCAACCTTGATCCATTTCTATTACCTCCCATTCATGCAATCCCCACACTTCCACTCCATACAACAATATAGGTTTTACACACGCATCCCATATCTTGCACACAATTACGAGGTTACCACCCCACAAACTCCCTCATTTTCTGCACGCAATCCCCCAAGCCATTCTTGCTTTCGCCTGCATACACTCCACATGCATCCTAAGCCCTCCTCCACAGTCAAACCAAAAGCCCAAATATTTAAAGCCATTCACTCTCTCAATCAGCCTTTCCTTCCATTTCAGCCCTTCGTCCTTACCCCTCCTGGCCCTATTCCTAAACAACACCCATTTTGTCTTTTCCACATTCACCACTAGCCCACTCTTATCCAGGTACCTACCCATTCTATCCAACATCTCTTGCATCTCTTGGCCACCAGCACCACGTCATCTGCATACGCCAACATCCACACTTTGGATCTACCCACCACGACCCCTCCTGCCTGTCCTCTCTCCTCAACACCTCTTCCAACTCGCTCGTGTACAGATTAAACAGGAGTGGGCTCAGCGGGCATATAGATATTTCTCCATTCACTCTTGCTTTCGCCCATGACTCTTTATACACCCTTCTCACCCAGTCCACTCCTTCCTCTTCCATACCCAATCTATCCATACATTCCACCAGTTTCCCCCTAGGTACTGAGTCATACGCAGCTTTTAAATCCACAAACAACGCATACACTCTCCCTTTGCATTCCAGCGCTTCCTCCACCATTCTCGCCAGCGTGAAAATCTGCTCCCTCGTCCCTCTTCCCCTTCTGAACCCACCCTGGCATTCCGGCAGCAGCCCTTTTTGTTCCACTTCCCTATCCATTCTATTTTTCACCATCAATTTATAACCCGCACTCATAATGGTGATCCCCCTATAGTTTTTTACGTCCGAGGCCTCTCCTCCTTTGTGCACCGGGACCACCACCCCCACACTCCACTTTTCCGGCACTTCCTCCTCTCCACTCCACACCTTGTTAATACTCTGCCGCACCTTCTCCCTTCCTTCCTCCGGTAACTTTTTGAACGCCTCTGCCTTCAGCCCATCTTCCCCCGCTGCCTTTCCTAGTTTTAACTGTGCCAGGGCCACCTCCACCTCTTTCCGCGAAACCCCTCCGTACGAAGGGAGGCGTTTTCGCGGAAAGAGGTGGAGGCACTCGAACTGCCCAGCTCCACCTCAGACCCCGCCATCTGTTTACAACTCCTCTCCCACTCTGCTAGCTCGTTCACTTTACCCTGATTCACCCTTCCCTTTAAGATCTCCCACATCCGTTTCTCCACCACACACTCCCTCAACCTCTTTTCCACTTTCTGCAACTCCTCTATTTTTTTCCTCTCGCACGTACTCTCGAACTCCCTTTTCGCCTGATTAACCCTTTCGACTGCACATCTGCCGTACCTCCAATTCGCCATTTCCCTCCGCCACCTCGTCTTCTTTATCTTACACTCCTCGTCGAACCAACATTCCCTCTGGCGTCCACTCTTCTTCCTCACCACCAACGCAGCCGCCATCAGTCTCTCCCACTGTAACATCGACTGCACTTCCTCCCACTTCACGCCCGTTAGGTTTTTCTCATACACCGCAATTTCTACTTCGCTCCATCCAAACCCTTGCTGTCTCTTTTTCTCGTCCCTCTTCAAACCTTATGTCCTGCTCAAGACCACTTCCACCGGCACATGGTCCGACCCCCCCCCCCCCCCCCCCCCCACATTTTCCATCTTGAAGTACTCCAACTCATCCCTTCCGATACCTTTGACCACCGCATAGTCCAAAACCGAACCTCCTCCGTGTCCACAGAACGTCTTCTTCCCTTCCCAGTCCCCTTCGCAGCAGCCATTCAGTACATCGCACCCCGATTTTCTCATCCATTGGATCCATTCTCTATCCTCCTGGTTGGTCACTTTATCCTGCGATCGTCTTTCTCTCCATTCCCCTCCCTCTCCGATTCCTCCTTCCAGCTCCCCCACCCTCACATTCCAGTCACCCCCGACGATCCATTCATCTGCCTCCGTCTCGAGCCCATCCAGTATCTCCGTTAGTTCTAAACGGTTTTTGTTACAGTATACGGCCCCTACCCACACCGACCTTCTACCATTTCCACCTTCCCTATTACCAATCCCGCTGCTTCCCTCGACGACTCTCTGATCCATTGTCCCACTGACTTCCTTACTCCTAACAAGATTCCTACTTTGGCTCTCCCCATCCTCGCTTCTTTCGTTGCACCTTGCATTACCCAGTCCCACCCTGTCGGCATGCAGATTTCTACCTGCCTTCACTCCTCTTCTGTCATCCACGTCTCCAGTAGCCCCACTATGTCCTTTGAGATGAACCACTTCTCCAGTTCCTTTTCCCACTCTCCCCCTAGCACTTTTTTCATTAGACCCGCAACGTTCCAAACCCCACCCTGCACGTGCTCCACTCTCAATTATATATACATAAAACGATTTTTGTGATGCGTAAATGACGTCAAAAGCTCTCCGTGGAACCATGGCTTAAGGGATGAGGTAAAATCGTGCTCTCAAGGTAGCGGCTTACACGAATAATCGAACATGAGCGAACGCCGTATTTATTGATTGAATATTATATAAATATTTAATTTTTATTTGTATACTCACAGAAAATTGTTTAATAATTAGATTAGATTTTATTTAAACCAAATCTTTACATAAAAATTAAGAAGGCTGGCCGTAAATGGGTTGCCAGTTTCGAGTTTTTCAAGTTATTCTTTTATTTTCCTTTTCCTCGTTGCCTTATCTTAGATTAATTCTCCTACACTATTCCAGTTAAGTTTATATATCAAAAATACTATATGCTTGCCTAGATAACAATAATATAACGACCACCAATAATTGTTACAACTCGAGGAGTTGCAATAGGCACTTATTATTATTAGAAATACTGATTTAATTAAATATTTTCAATAGTACAATGTTAATTTATCAACCATTTGTTTACACGGCTAGAATTTTGCATTACAACCAAACTATCTACGACTAAGTAATTACCGATAATTAATAGTTGCATTGTGAATAGCTACGCTCATCGTTTTCTATTAAAACAACAATTGCAATAAAATTCTAAGAACTCGAACCGGACTATAAATAATAAGTAATTACAACGTAGCCACTATCAGAATGCGAGCATATCGTTAGTAATTGTTTAGCATATATTTAGTATATAAAATATAATATTACAACTATTTGTATTTATTGACAGTCATTATTCAATAAACATATTTCATATGAAAGCAACTAAAGTTAAATGTAGCCAGTGATTACAGGCATTCCCCGGAAAGATGTTGCATTTCCTACTTCCATGTATTTTGGTTTACATAAAAACGTCGAAATATTTTTAGAACAGATAATTTATTTCCAAAACAAATGAATAACATCCATACGTTAGTCCAGTTATGTTATTAAAATTGATATTTGAATCACAGATAGTCAACTGGCTACAGCATCCAATTATATTTTCAAGGGTCCGTTTAATAAAGATTATTATTATTATTATTATCTCCGAGTTAAATCACATATAGCGAAATTTAGGAAGTTTGACCAAATCAGCCATACTTTGAGTTATGAAATTAAAAATGTTAAAAAAAAACTAATTTATTGACCATCTCAAAAACTACAACCTATCTTAAAAAAATGGTGTGAAGATTAGGATTCAGCGCTCTGAAAACAACATTTGGTTGCTCAGGTCCAAAACCTTGTATATGTATATGTTAAAATCAAAATATTACTCCAGTAATAAATAATAAGCTATAAAAAAGACCCGTATCTGCTTGAAAATTACTAATATCCGGTATACATAATAATAATAATATACAAATACATCAACTTCCTGTTTAGAGGATGTGCAACATTTTTATTTTTTTTGAGTGTGTAGCATCCAGTAAGAAATCTTATTTCATTTAATAAACCACTAGAAAAATTTAAGTGACGTCCTTGCCATTATTCTTAGAATGCACGACCGGCTCACCGCGAAACATGTAATCGCGGCTATTACTTGATTAAATTATTGTTGATGGCACTCGTAATGGTCGCGATTAAAATCGCAACCGCTTTACGGCAATTGTGAGACGCTTTCTTGACGGCGCAACAGTTAGTTGCAGGAGATTACAATTTGTTGATTTTAATTTTTTGTTGTTTTGTTCTCTTTTCGGTGGTGGCATGAGGTTTTGCTGAGGGAACGCTACGGGAACCGTTAATGTGTTATAAAACGTAACTGGAATATTGTTTGCGATTTGCATAAAATACAGCAGACGGTGTGTGCGTGACGAGGTTAATAACTTTTCGTAATTGTTAGGTTATTAGCTGAAGGGAAAGTTTTGATTGAGATAAGTGCTGCAGTGGTAATAAGGACTGTGTTAATTGAATATTTATATCTGTCCGCGAAAATAGAGGTAAATAAACGAGTTTTACTTATTTATCTTCTTCTTGGGCTACTATATCCTCATTGGATGTTGGTAAGGGACAATAGTTTGGTTTATATCATTGCTGTCCATTACCTTAGGGGTAGCGTTGATCTACGTGCCATTTTTACATTCCGAATACAGATATTGCTGTATAAGGAAGGTATTGTTTTATCGAAAACGTGTACAGCTTTCCAAAGTTTATCAAAATCTCCAAACTTGGAAATTGTATGCTAATTTCATCATGTTTTACAAAATTGGCTTTGTGCTGATATCTCAAGCACTCTGTTGGAATATTATTCAATAGAGGGCACTACCTGGTGATCCTGATGGCATGAGCATGTTGACGGTTATTACCATATGGGTGTGTATTACTTGATGTGGTGCCGCCAGATGGCGTTTAACTTTCCTCCTAGGGGGTTAGTTGTATAAATTAAAGAGATTTTGCCAAACTTTAATAAGCTGTATTTCGGAAATTATTAGGGCTACCGACCCCATCTTAGTCTCAAATTGTAGAGAATTTAATCTAGTTTAAAAATGCATAGAAAGGTCTTTGTCGAAAACGTCATTCATGGTCAAAATGTGAAGAAACCGAAAAAATTGCAAAAATCGAGCAGTTTTTGAGATATTCAAAAGTGTTCCGGAGAACTACTGCGGTCGAAAACTTGGATTTTGCGTCTCAAGCACGTCCCATACATATATTTAGCACATTACACCAAAATGTTAAACAGAGCAGACATAAATATATGTCTATTAACAACTTTGATTAAATGATTTAAATGGTCTCTACTACGTCTATTTCAATCTGCAGCATGCAAGTCACGTCTAAACCTCTATGAGAACCCTCCACTCTGAATGAATTGGAAGTGCCTTCACACTTGCCATGCACCAGCGACGTCGGCAGGCGGCTGTTTAGAAAATTACGCATTCCAGTCATTTCGGAGCCTTCTCTTCTTCCTACCGAAAAATCGTATATGATTGTGTGTATGTAAAAAGTGTAGACAATGGCGTATTGTTAGAGCCGCCGCCGCCGCCGCTGGTGTGCTTACTCGAGTGTGCAGCAGTTCCTCTTCTGTGCAATCAAATGACACGGACGGTTAATGCAATTTTCCGCGGCTATCCATTATATTTCACAGTTACCGGCCTGAATGCGCGGCTGTGGAAATAATCAACAATAGGGGGGAAATTTATGACTTTCTAAAAGTGATAACCAAATGACTCGAGCCGCACCGAGCCAGTTCATATTGTACATAAAAAAACGACGAAATAAAATATTGCAGTATACAATATAATTTGATATCAAACGAAAATATAAACTGAAAAATACTCTCAAACATTAATAACGGAAACAATACAACGTACTACAAGAGTAAATTTGTGTTTTAATGTACAACAAAATGAAATAGTGGAAACATTAACATCCACAAATCTTGAGATAATAATTATAATAGATTTATTGCTCTACAGCATAGGTTCTCAAACTGGGGTACATGTGTTACACTACGTTGTTGTAGGGGGTTCAATTTGTAATTTCAAGAAATTTCTTATGTAGAGCTTCAAGCTTCATTATCAAAAAAAATAAATCTAAATCATGGCGATGCATCGCAGTTGTTATTCTGACCTCACAAAACCCCATCCTTCGTGAGTCAAACCCACATTTGTTTTCAATTGTTTTATTAACTATAGATATCACTAATAATAATTAGTTAGGTAATGATTGCTGCTAGACTGGTGAACATTCGAATACAAGAAAATTACGAGGCCGTCGGAATAGGAACTGAGAAAAAACTTACATTTTAAAGCAGACGTGGGACCGGCTCGCAAGGATGTTGTGAAATTTTCAAAATATTTAGCAAATTTTACTGATAAAGCCTACTCTTTTAAGCGCCGCGACACTTAATAGCTTTTAGTCAATAATGATGAGACAATCGATAGTTTAACAACAATCGATAGCTACTATCAATAAAAACACCTTACACGATCAATATTACTGTCAATATTTTAGAATAATGACAGTATTACTGTACGATAAAATGTTTAAAATGTTGCCAGTATTACTCATCGTGTAAGGTATAGTAATGATGTAATGAAGAGAATACTACTGGATAATTGATTACTTGATAAATATAAAAGGAGAATTGAAGAAAATATTGACAGTACTAGGATTGACAGTATTATTGACCGTGTAAGGTGCCTTATAGTAGCCATTTGATGCTAATTAATATTCAAATCTAGTAAAATAGAACGATAGTGGGATTACATCGTTCCAATTTTCGACTTTTTTTTTGTTAGGACAAAAATCTAGCGAATTCTAAGCCGGACAGCGACACGAGCGGCGGCGTTCCACTTGCCGGTTCTTGAATATTGCAAAGTCAATGGACTCTGCACGGTCCGTGATTTCCAAACCTTCACCTTGTTCCTCCGATACAATGCGCGGTGGCTCTCGTGAAGCCGCGGGCGCGCTAATTAATGCACGGAACTAAATAAATAAAAGTCCTTCGGATCGCAAGGTATGAAATTACGTATTTCAAAAAAAAATGGCAGCAGTAGATAATTTTTGATTTCACACGCTAAAATCTGTTGTGTTTACAGATATTTAACCTAATTATTAAATTTTCCATTTCATATGCGTTCTAAAGTAAAGTGTTTGCTGTTTTTCATTTTACCATAACTATTACGAAGAATCACATCATTCACTCAAACTAAAAAAGATACAACTTTCCTCCTAGGAAGTGAGTTGTATCATATTTAAATATGTATGAACTACATTTCTTGCATATTTCCATTTTTGATTCTATTTTTCGCACTATATTCCCGTTATTGTCGTAATATTGTTATTGTTTATACATACTTTTATACTATATTTATAATTATTTAAAGATATTGTTGTCCTGTAATTGGAAAATATTTCTGTTGGACAATAAAGGCTTATTATTATTATTATATTATTATATATATATTTTTAAATTTTTATTTTATGATCATACCAACCAAACTATGCCCGTCCTCTATTTCAAACGACTTGAACTAGGCACTACACTATTGTCCGTTATTTTCTTTGATTAAATTAATGTCATTTATTAATTTAAGACTAATTAAAAAAATATATGTGAAAAATAATGTAATGCATAGTTCAAGTCGTTTGAAATAGTGGACGGGTATAGTTTGGTTGGTGGGGGCCGCCCGCCCACCCCACCTTTGTTTGCATAGTTTTTCCATAGGATAACACTCTTCTTGGAATAGTTTAAACAATATAAAACATCTATATCCAATGAAAAAAATATGCAAGCAAAGGTGGGGTGGGTGGGTGTCCCCTACCAACCCAACTATGCCCGTCCACTATTTCAAACGACTTGAACTAGGCACTACACTATTGTCCGTTTGCTTGTCTCAATTACATTAAATTAACAAATTAATAGGAGTTTCCCTCGCAGTGCTTTCACCAATCGTTGAGTTGATCTGGAAAACCTTTTAATGACTTTAATCTTTCATAATACACAGTTTACAGCATGTCTACAGTTACATAGAATATTATATTATATATTATTTTTATCTTTCATTATTAGAATCTCTAGAATTCTCATATAATACTACAACCGGATTACAACATATGGTAAATCATTTTCACGACCAGTATATAAACTCCGGCATTCATTGTCGTCGCATGCGTGAACGAGCATGACCGCACTTGCTCACACACGCACCATGCACAAACAATTACAATTTTTTTGTTTTCGAAATTAATCACTGCTCCATGTGCCAGCAATTTTATTGAGGGCTTCAACTTTGGGATGTGATTGGTGCGAGCACAAACAGGCCGCCGAGTGATATTCATCACAATAAAAACCCGCAGCACAATGCCGACAGATGATTAAATAAATTGCCACTTGTAGAGCTTGAAGTACAATATTTTTATCATGACAAATAATAATTAATTTATATATATATATATATATATTTTTGTTTTTGAATAGTATATATATATATATATATATATATATATATATATATATATATACATACTATTCAAAAACAAAAACGATCATATGTTTCAAATTAATTCAGTGTCGTAAGATTATTATTAGGCACCTCGACACTTAACACGGGTGTTAAATTTTCCTCTCGATTGAAATTCGGTGAATAATTGGGTTGGACGTTTTATGCAAATCGCCCGCCTTCTAGAAATTGACATGTTCCGTAGATAAACTCGTTTCGGACCGAACCGGCTTCTCCCGTTATATTGTTAACATTCTTTTAATCGCGCATTCCTAGCATTACGTAAAATGGCATGCGTGTACTACTACGCCGCTCTACCGGCAATTAACTGTTCAAATACGACACACAACTTACTATCAAGTAGAGAGAGGGATATTTTTCTTCTAGACTGTAAAAGCGTGGGCGCGAGCGCTTCATCCTACAAACAATTTACAAAGACGACCGTCGTAAAGTCTCAAGCTCGATTTCGACTGAGCTGTAGTCATACGGTACGGATTTTATATAGAAACATGGTGGATTATAAATGTGAATTGTCCTGACTGCCTTATAACGAATACGTTCCGAACGAGTGGTGTGGTGTCAAAAATCGCACCCCTAATAGATGGACAATGTGCCATTGGCAATATTTGGGTTTCTCTATTCCATAGAGGCCACTACCCGGTGATCCTGATGGCATGAGCATGTTGACGGTTATTACCATATGGGTGTGCATTGTTAATTGATCTGGCGTTTAACTTTCCTCCTATGGGGTTAGTTGTATCATATTGATATGGAAATACTTTGAGCTAAAATATTTGTATAGTAATTAAAACCTCAAAACACTCTATATATAAGTGAGCAGTACTCGATATATTCAAATAACCGCTGAAATCAATTAACATTCCAACTAACGCGCGCGTGGATGAATATTTATGGCCTCTTCCTCATTTCGGGCCAACATTGGCACTCCCAGGATCGTCGCCGCCTCTTCATTTGACGTCGTCCATCGCCTCCGATGATTCTAATGTGTGAATATTTATGATCGCGAAAATCGGGGTGAACGTCTTCCGGCTGACTTGACGCCCAAAAAAAGGCTCTTGTGCGCACCATATTTCGTAATGGTCCTTGGCCCGCGTGTGTGTGTATGTATGTGTCAACAACCCGAGCGGTCAGTGTGCCCGCTCGCTCGCTCCATCGACCATGGCAATCAATTTGCACTTCTTTTTAGAAGATAACTAATAGTTATATAATATTATAAAAGATTTTTTACCTATTTTATTTTTCATACAACTAGCATGTGGAGGATTGATAGAACAGGGCTTTTCATACGTTTTTACTTTCCTACTACAGCACTGCTGTTATTGGCATAGCGATAACGTCTTTCACGTTTTCTAACTAAGATTGTTGAAATATACGATTATTTTCCGAGGGGAAAACTACTGCATAAGAAGATATGAGAAAATGTGGAAACATGTGAGATAATGTGATAAGAAATGTGAGATAATGTGATAACAAATGTGAGAAAATGTTCGAATATGTGTGAAAATATGGGTAAATGTTGGAAAATGTGTGAAAATGTAAGAAAATAAGAAAATGTACCCAGCTCAGTGGTTAAGTGGTTAGAGGCGTCGTCCGTCTCATACTGAGCATTGGGCAGCCTGAGTTCGATCCCCATTAGGGCAAATTTTCGCGAATCACCTTTCACAGTTTCACTTTCGCTTCTCGAGTTGAAATATTATCAACATTTTCACATTCTGGTCGATATTTCACGGAATTTCGCCCAAAATTTAAGATTTATGGTCACCGTACTCTCCCCTTCTTACCATAAATCTTAAAAATTCTTACATTTCGGACCGATTTGCGTGAAATTCGCTAACACTTTCGCATCTCGGGTTGAAATATTTACAACGTTTTCACATTCTGGTCGAATTTCACGGAATTACGGCCAAAATTTAAGAATTTTTAAGATTTATGGTCACTATACTCCCCCCTTATTTCCATAAATCTCAAAAATTCTTAAATTTTGAACCGATGTGCGTGAAATTTGCTAACACTTTCGCATCTCGGGTTGAAATATTTACAACATTTTCACTTTCTGGTCGAAATTTCACGGAATTTCAGCAAAAATTTAAGAATTTTTAAGATTTATGGTCACCATACTGCCCCCTTCTTACCATAAATTTTAAAAATTCTTATATTTTGGACCGATTTGCGTGAAATTCGCTAACACTTTCGCACCTCGGGTTGAAATATTTACAACATTTTCACTTTCTGGTCGAAATTTCACGGAATTTCGGCCAAAATTTAAGAATTTTTAAGATTTATGGTCACCGTACTCCCCCCTTCTTACCATAAATCTTAAAAATTCTTAAATTTTGTACCGATTTGCGTGAAATTCGCGGGTTGAAATATTTACAACATTTTCACTTTCTGGTCGAAATTTCACGGAATTTTGGCCAAAATTTAAGAATTTTAAAGATTTATGGTCACCGTATTCCCCCCTTCTTACCATAAATCTTAAAAATTCTTAAATTTCGGACCGATTTGCGTGAAATTCGCTAACACTTTCGCATCTCGTGTTGAAATATTTACAACATTTTCACATTCTGGTCGAAATTTCACGGAATTTTGGCCAAAATTTAAGAATTTTTAAGATTTATGGTCACCGTACTCTCCCCTTCTTACCATAAATCTTAAAAATTCTAAAATTTCGGACCGATTTTCGTGAAATTCGCTAATACTCTAGCATCTCGGATTCAAATATTTACAACATTTTCACATTCTGGTCGAAATTTCACGGAATTTCGGCCAAAATTTAAGAATTTTTAAGATTTATGGTCACCGTACTCCCCCTTCTTACCATAAATCTTAAAAATTCTAAAATTTTAGACCAATTTGCGTGAAATTCGCCTACACTTTCGCATCTCGGGTTGAAATATTTACAATATTTTCAAATTCTGGTCGAAATTTCACGGAATTTTGGCCAAAATTTAAGAATTTTTAAGATTTATGGTCACCGTACTCCCCCCTTCTTACCATAAATCTTAAAAATTCTTAAATTTTGGATCGATTTGCGTGAAATTCGCTAACACTTTCGCATCTCGGGTTGAAATATTTACGACATTTTCACATTCTGGTCAAAATTTCACGGAATTTCGGCCAAAATTTAAGAATTTTTAAGATTTATGGTCACCATACTTCCCCTTCTTACCATAAATCTTCAAAATTCTAAAATTTTGGACCAATTTGCGTGAAATTTGCCTACACTTTCGCATCTCGGGTAGAAATATTTACAATATTTTCAAATTCTGGTCGAAATTTCACGGAATTTTGGCCAAAATTTAAGAATTTTTAAGATTTATGGTCACCATACTCCCCCCTTCTTACCATAAATCTTAAAAATTCTTAAATTTCGGATAGATTTGCGTGAAATTCGCTAACACTTTCGCATCTCGGGTTGAAATATTTACAATATTTTCACTTTCTGGTCGAAAATTCACGGAATTTCGGCCAAAATTTAAGAATTTTTAAGATTTATGGTCACCGTACTCTCCCCTTCTTACCATAAATCTTAAAAATTCTTAAATTTTGGACCGATTTGCGTGAAATTTGCTAACACTTTCGCATCTCGGATTGAAATATTTACAACATTTTCACATTCTGGTCGAAATTTCACGGAATTTCGGCCAAAATTTAAGAATTTTTAAGATTTATGGTCACCATACTCCCCTCTTCTTGCCATAAATCTTCAAATTCTTAAATTTTGGACCAATTTTCCTATTTCATTACTAATTTTCTGTACACTAAATAAATTTAATGATTTAATTTTGTATGCACTTAATATTCATTTTCCTAGCTAGTTTTGAGTACCGCATATCATAAGTTATCCTGAATTATTTCCGACCTGTTTGATTCTCGACAGTATATCATCCGCACGGGGCGCATAATAAATCACCCCACTAACACGCGTTCCCCATTTCCTGGGGGCTGATTTATGCGCGGGTTTTACGTCTTTTTGCGCGTGTCCGCCCCCGCAGGACGACGCCTTGCGTCATGTAGCTCACGAGCGGCGTTGGACGCCTGCGGATAGTCTAGTCTAGGGGCGCCGCGGCCTTATGTATGCTAAACGTGTGTAGTTGATGTAGTAGGTTTAGGCGCCCGTTTTCTCTTACGACAGTAAACAGGATTTTAACATTTTCCAAGAGTGTTACACAACGCGCGTCATGCGAGACGGATGTAGGGTTTCCCCAAAGTAAAAAATATATAACAGGCGGGTAGATGTAATCTAATGCTTGGATTTTCTTGCGGTTAATTCGAGCACAATGAAATAAATTTAATAATGAAAGTTGTGGTTAAATTGGTTTTAACAACAATAACATTTGTTTACCATGACATGTAATGAGAAACACGATTTATCCTAGCAAAATTTACAAATGTAATATAAATAATAATAATGTATCTAATATATTTTCATTTTGTCATCGAATACGCGTTAGATTTGCAATGGTTGAGTTTAACATACCAACACATACAAAAACAAATGATATACAAATTTCAAACTTTATGTTGAATAAGTATGACTGTTTATGAATGCATTCAGGCATATTTCATACAATTTTGAATATTTTACAGATATTTATTGCAGTTTTTGTAATCTAATACACATTAGATTTACAATTGTTTAAACTCAACAATTGTAAATCCATACCAAAAAATCCAAAAATAAATGAGATACAAATTTCAAACTTTATATTGAATAATTATGATTGTTTATAACAGTATTGAATATTTCATAGATATTTATTGCAGTTTATGTCATCTAATGCAATTTGAATTTACAATTGTTGAGTTTAACATAAGACAAAATACAAAAACAAATAAAAATACGAATTTCAAACTTTGTATTGAGTAAGTATGACTGTTTTTGAATGCATTCAGGCATATTTTATACAATTTTGAATATTTCATAGATATTTATTGCAGTTTATGTCATCTAATGCAATTTGGATTTACAATTGTTGAGTTTAACATACCAAAAAATACAAATACAAATGAAGATACGAATTTCAAACTTTATATTTAATAAGTATGACTGTTTATGAATGCATTCAGGCATATTTTACACAATTTTGAATATTTCATAGATATTTATTGCAGTTTATGTCATCTAATGCAATTTGGATTTACAATTGTTGAGTTTAACATACCAACAAATACAAATACAAATAAAGATACGAATTTCAAACTTTATATTGAATAAGTATGACTGTTTATGATTGCATTCAGGCATATTTTACACAATTTTGAATATTTCATAGATATTTATTGCAGTTTATGTCATCTAATGCAATTTGGATTTACAATTGTTGAGTTTAACATACCAACAAATACAAATACAAATAAAGATACGAATTTCAAACTTTATATTGAATAAGTATGACTGTTTATGATTGCATTCAGGCATATTTTACACAATTTTGAATATTTCATAGATATTTATTGCAGTTTATGTCATCTAATGCAATTTGGATTTACAATTGTTGAGTTTAACATACCAAAAAATACAAATACAAATATAGATACGAATTTCATACTTTATATTTAATAAATATGACTGTTTATGAATGCATAAACTTAAAATATGGGTTTGACTTAGCCAAAATATAGATACTATGATAATCTCTGAGATGCACTACACAGATAAACACTACCTGCGGATTCCCAAATACAAATTATACCATACAAAATAAAAGAATGTTAAATAAAGCCACTATAGAATTGAAAGACTTAATACAAGAAGAAGAGAACCAAGGCATTCAAGAATATTTTCAAACTCTTGCTCCAATAGAAGCCACGGGGTACTCACTCTGAAAAGCTACAAGAAGGTTAAAAAGAGCACAACCCAATCCTGCAATCAAAAATAAGGACAATACAGCAGTATACCGTAAGACAAACTGAAATAATCACATTTTTAGTCCCTGCTGAGAGTCAATTCAAATGTATAAACAGTATAGTATTTTAATAATAGCAAATCCTGTTTATTATTATTCTTTTGTATAGGATGAATAAAATGGCTATTACAAAAGGCCAATTTACAGGTACATCACGCTGATGACGACGGTACCTGCAAATAGCTCCTCATAACTTTTGCGGTCTCTTCCCGTGGGGCCGTAACTGCGTAAGCAGCCTTGTCCGCTTGCAAATTGGTATGACTAATAATAATAAAGAACGATCCCACGGATCGCGCATAACTTAACGGTACTCTACGCGCCGCACTGCTCACACTTATGGCACCGGGAATTATCTCACGTACCAAATTGTGCAGCGAATGTTGCTAAAAAAAAAAAGACAACATACAACTGAATGACGCACGAATTATTCAACGATTTCGCAGGAGGGTGAAGAAGAAGTGCTTCTCGATCGGCGGCGCGTGACCATGCGCATAGCTAACCGTACTTCTGAGGAAGTGGCACTTTAAAGTGGAGATTCTTGTAGGAGCGAACAAAAAAGTGCTAATTGTATAAGGAAAGATATGTTTTGCATGTATATCCTGTAATCGGAAACGTAATAACTAAAGAGTGGACTCCTAGGCTTGAGGCTTATGCTAAAAATGTATAGCAACATTTTCTTAGAATGTGAAAAATGTGAGAAAAAGTGACAAAATGTGACAAAAGGTGACAAAAAGTGACAAAATGTGAGAAAATGTGTAAAAATGTCAGAAAATATGAAAAGTTGTGAACAAATATGAGAAAAATATGAGAAAACCTGATCAAAAATGAGAAAATGTGTAAAAATGTCAGAAAATGTGTAATAATGTCAAAAAATGTGAAAAGTTGTGAACAAATGTGAGAAAAATATGAGAAAACGTGATACAAAATGAGAAAAAGTGTAAAAATGTGAAAAACTGAGAGAAGATGTAAGAAATTGTGAGAAAAAATATGAGAAATTGTGAAAAAATGTAAGAACAACCGAAAATATGCAAAAAAAAATATATTTTTCACACCATTTTGTCATTTTCCGGGAAAACGGTAAGAAATAGCGGAAAACATCTAAAGGGCCGTTTGTCGAGCTTGAAATTCTCTATAACCATGCAATTTAAATCATGCTTATTGTTTTAAAAATAAAAAAGTTACGACTGAAAAACCGTAAAAAGGCAAAAAAAAATCATTTTACACACCATTTTGCAATTTGCACGGAAAACGTTAAGAGATAGCGAAAAATGTCTAAAGGGCCGTTTGTTGATCCTGAAATTCTCTATAACTATGCAAGTTGAAACATGATTCCAGCTTTAAAATGAAAAAAGTAACGGCCGGAAAACCTTAAAAAGGCAAAAAATACATTTTTCACACTATTTTGTCATTTTCCGGGCAAACGGTAAGAGATAGCGGAAAATGTCTAAAGGGCCGTTTGTCGGGCTTGAAATTCTCTATAACTATGCAATTTAAATCATGCTTCTTGTTTAAAAAAGAAAAAAGTTACGGCCGAAAAACCGTAAAAAGGCATATTTTTCACACCATTTTGCAATTTTCACGGAAAACGGCAAGAGATAGCGGAAAATGTCTAATGAGCCGTTTGTTGGGCTTGAAATTCTCTATGACTATGCAAGTTGAAACATGATTCTAACTTTAAAATGAAAAAAGTAACGGCCGTAAAACCGTAAAAAGACGAACAAATAAATTGTTCACACTATTTTGTCATTTTCCGGGAAAACGGTAAGAGATAGCGGAAAATGTCTAAAGGGCCGTTTGTCGGGCATGAAATTCTCTATAACTATTCAATTTAATCATGCTTATTATTATAAAAAGATAAAAGTTACGCCCGAAAAACCGCAAAAAGGCAAAAAAACACATTTTTCACACCATTTTGCAATTTTCCCGGAAAACGGCAAGAGATAGCGGAAAATGTCTAAAGGGCTGTTTGTCGGGCTTGAAATTCTCTATAACTATGCAATTTGAATCATGCTTCTAGCTTTAAAAAGAAAAAAGTTACGGCCGAAAAACCGCAAAAAAGACAACAAAACATATTTTTCACACCATTTTTGCAATTTTTCGGGAAAACGGTAAGAGATAGCGGAAATCATCTAAAGGGCAGTTTGTCGGGTTTGAAAATCTCTATAACTTTGCAATGGAATTCATGCTCCTAGCTTTAAAATAAAAAAAGTTACGGCCGAAAACCCGTAAAAAGACAAAAAACATATTTTTCACACCATTTTGCCATTTTCCCGAAAAACGGTAAGAGGAGGAAAACAACCAATTTTTCATAACTTGCAATAGGAATCATGATTCTCGTTTAAAAAAAAAAAAGTTACTGCCGAAAAAAAACATAAAAAGGCAAAAAACATATTTTTCACACACAATTTTTGTCATTTTTCGGGAAAACGTTCAGAGAAATGTAGGAAACTGGCTGAGAAAGCGAGCCAGGGTGCTCCCGTTGAGCAAAATCGGTCAACAAACAAACAAAACAAAACTGATAAAAACATTTACTATTGCGCATATGGCTATATAATTTCAAGTAGCTTGAAATAATAATTATTAATCCTCCCTTTGGATTATTTATGATTATGACTTTAAAGCTTCTTGCGTCAGCCAATCAGAGACTGAGAAATGAGAACAGCTTATCCAAACTATATTTCTGATTGCATGAGCAGGAATATCGCCCATATTCCTGCTCTCCGATTTCCCATCAAGGTTCTTACGTCAGCCAATCAGGTGTACGATTGTTGACACCACTCGTTCCAAACCTGTTCGTTTAACTGTAAAAGTCGCGCCGCAAAATTCACTATTTCAGTTTGTTTAATTGAGAAATTTCAGTTTATTAGTGAAATTTCATTATTTTACAAACTCACATAGTGAATTGTCTGTATTTTCAGGAGCGGCTTTGCCAGTTAAACGAATACGTTCGGAACGAGTGGTGTCAAGAATCGCACCCCAGATACCAAGAGTTGATCTAAACTTGGTTGCCGCCACAACGGAAACGGAAACACGCACAGCAGGAATATACGAGCAAAATACATAATTTCAATACATCTAAAAGTCAACACATCGAAACATGTTTTTAAATAAATTCTAATTATTTTCAATTAAAACACTACTTTTTATCATTGTATTACATTAATTAAATACGCAATTACTAATGTAAATACATGTTATCTACACTACATTTGTAATACAATCATCCAACTAATAATTTCAAACCCACCTGTTGCTGTCACAATGTTCCTTACATTAGTATACCCGTTTAAAATAATAAAAACACAAGCAATTGCGTACGTAATTGCTAATCTTAACAATCTAGTAACCGCACATGAGTAACAAACAAATACTCATTTAATCATCGTGCATGAGTCACGAGACTCGCCCAGTTGATGTCGCTCGATTGGCAACACTACCACCATACGAACAATCGCTATTCCGCCCAGTGTTTACATTTTTCCGCAAAAATTGCAAACAAAACACCGGTAGTGCTAAAATTAGCTACCCGAATAGTCAGCTATATTAATAACTCGTGCGCGTGCAGTGATATTACAATTTGCCACTATCTCTTTAAGTTGTGAGTGTTATAAATAAATTATTAACCTACATTGTGAGTAATTTTGTGTTTTTTTTAAATCATTTCAGACGATGCAGGAGGTGTTGCGCTTGAATGGCAATGGTGTGAACGATCTGGAGTGGAATTTTCTGGAAAAGGAACTGCCTGCTGTGGTGCTGCAGGATCGGCTCATGACAGATGCTGTTCTCGGCACAAGGCCTATTAAAACAGAACACTCCTACAGTTTGACTTCCGATGGAGACTCATTACCTGACTCACCTATATCATCTAATAAAATGGATGGTATGTAATTAATTATATGTTTAGCAGGGTAATTATCCATTAGCAACTTATGTACTTAAAGTACAGTGAGAGTGTTTATTTGTAATGACATGATAAGTTCATACTGTAAATTGTTGCCTAAGCAGCAACTCATCTAAAAGTGTATTTGAGGTAGACAGGAGAGAAAGAAGGAGTTTATTGGAGTAATTCAATTGCACCGATTCAAATAAATAGAATATATATATATATATATATATATTATTTATTTGCCTTTTACCTTTTGGTGTAGGCTAGCTAAATAGAATATAAGCATTAAGATAAAAACTTGTCAGTGTAAAATAACTCTGATAAACATTTTAGAATCAGTTTTTCTCTCCTGTCAACCTCCAATAAGATTTTAAATGTTTGGTGCTGCTGCTTAGGTGAGAAAATGTAGTTATAGTTTTAATTCAGTTGTAATTATTAATGATTTACATGTACATTTTTATAATTGGATAATGTACTTGCTTTAGTTTATAATTTTTATAACTTGCAACATATGTTTCACCACACAGTGTGATGTATGTAGATGTATGTTGTGTATAGTAAACAAATTTTAAACTCAAGCAAGTACTTTTTTAAACATGACAACAGATTTTAATCAAGTACCAGTTTAAACTATTCTTATTGGATTTATATTGACTGTTAAAAGTTTCTTGTTGAGAGATTGTTGTATGCAACATTCATGACAAGATATGTATGTTTAGTTGCCTATGCACATATAAGACCTGTGTTGCCAATATGCAACATTCATGACCAGATATGTATGTTCAGTTGCCTATGCACACATGAGACCTGTGTTGCCAAATTTGTTAGGAATTGTCCAGGATTTTAGAAATCTGTAGGGCAGGGAGGTATATTTTAGTCATTTTGTAGGATTTTTTTATTCAATATTATTTTTTCTAAAAAGTTACAATTTACTTAATTAGTTGTTCAAAATATATAAGTTTGTAACTTATCTGTTTTCATAGAATGTGGCTCCAGAACTAAAAATGTTGCTGTTGAAAGTGATTTTTTTTTGAAAACTTGTATGGCAACATTACCTCACTCAAATATTACACTATGACAAATGTAACTTTCAAACCCAGTTTTTAAGATAAATGCATTTTAAAGATTGCAATAGTTCCAGTAGTTTTACCATTGAGAATAATGGCAATCTAAGTTTTTTTTGTCAACCTCAACTACAATTTTAGGTGAGTGGTGTGCTGCTTATGCAACGATATACTTTTAAAGACTAGGACACATTGGCTCATTTGAACATTTGTTTCAAAGATTATTATGGAAAGAAAGTAGATACATTAAAAATACTTAAATTGTGTATGATATCAGCACTGTAAGATTTGCAAATGTTTATTTATGTTCTATTTTGTAATGAATTCAATATCAAATCATTTGTTTTTATTTTCAGATATGGAAGATGAATGTTTCCCTGCCATTTCAATGAAGTCCGTTTGTGGTCGCCTATCGCCGGACGATGATGATGACGTCGAAATCAAAGATGAACCGTTTAGTGAAACGGACAGCACAAGATCCTCCTGCCCATCATCCCCGCACCACACCACGTACATCGACACGTCGTCGGTGGACGCGTATTTCAACAAAGATATCGAAATGGTACGTTAGTAAACAGGTTTTATTCTACAAATAAAAGTATGTTATCAACTGCGCATGCTTTACTGTGGGTTAAATACACCCACGCATGCGTAATGTTCTCGAATTTCACTCGATTTATACTTTTGTATAGTGAAATTTGGCCATAAAATTGCAGGTTGATTATTGGGTAGTACAGTAATTGTAGTGAAAACTGCTGTATACTATACTACCTAATAATCGACTCCCAGCAAAAAACGCTCTACTATTATATTACAGTTTTAGACTAGTATAATTGGTATATCAAGTTTAAGAGTGAGAAATCTAAAGAAAATTGGTGGATATGTTAAGAATATAACAGGTAGTAGATTTCTGTAAGTTATAACAGTTAAATACCAACATTTTTACTTCAAGAAACGTTTAAAATCCTTATTACAAGTTGTTTCTTACACCGCGTGAGTGAATAACTTGAGTTTGAGAGTTAGAGATTAATGAAAAATTGTGGATATGTTGAGAATACAACTAATAGATTCATGAATGTCATCCTGGTTAAATAGCAATATTATAACCCTTAGAATCCCTTAAAGCCTAGGTTACATGTGGTTCTTGAGTTAATAACATGTCATAACTAGAGTTTGAGAGTGAGAGATATAATGAAAATTGGTGGTTATATTGAAAATACACTACACCATTGTTTATATAAGTTTTCTTTGTGCATGCACATCATGTGCATCATTAAAAAAAACTACAACATTGAAGAGATACAGACGAAAAAGAAATTCAAATTATGTTTTGCGTTGCCATAAAAAGCATGATTTAATAACTTTAACAAGTAGTTATGTGCCAAAATGGCTAAGTTTTATACGAAATGTTGCTACATGTAGATATCCAATACTGTAAATGTAAACATATCGTATACTAAATAATGTTTTCGCGTGAAATTTAACCAATGGTTTTTTTATTCTACCACAGACGAGCACACAGAGTCTACTCAAACACACGAACGTGATGCTGACGGCGACGAACAACATCTTCACGAACCACCGGATGCAAATGCCGAAAATGAGCATAAAATTGGAGCCAGGCTCAAGTTTCCACCTGCCACCGACGCCGCCCTCGTGCTCCAGCAGCGAGGAGAGTGAAGACAACGCGCCCGCCTCCCAGCCAGCCTCACCGGGGTTGATACGCACCAAATCGGCTAGTGCTCGGGTAATGCTGAGCCACCACTCCACCACCAGGCAGCCGATTCACACGCCCCTCATTAGCAGCCAACCTGTAAGTATACAATCCATCAATTTAAGGTTGTTACAAATTCAAATGAATGAAATTTTATGTCTAATTACTAATTTTCAAATTTTCATTTCATTACAGAAAGGCTCTACTGGCAGCTTAATGCTGACAGAGGAGGAGAAGAGGACCTTAATAGCAGAAGGTTATCCAGTTCCCACCCGCCTACCACTCACCAAAGCCGAGGAGAAGTCGCTGAAAAAGATCAGGAGGAAAATCAAAAATAAAGTATGTATCTTTCCAAATTTGTTTGCGATGCAAATAGAATTTTTTTCGCGATAACAATACCTTCCTTATAAAGGCACCTTACACGGTCAATAATACTGTCAATACTAGTACTGTCAATATTTGCTTGAATTCTCCTTTTATATTTATCACGTAATGAATTATCCAGATAAAAATCAGTATTCTCTTCATTACATCATTAATATACCTTACACAATGAGTAATACTGGCAATATTTTAGAATAATGAACATTTTAAACATATTATCGTATTGTAATACTGTCATTATTCTAAAATATTGACAGTAATATTGATCATGTAAGGTGCCTTCAATTCGTTGGCCCTGAAATTGTCTAAATTTTGTTACGTGGATCAAATAAAATAAATCTCACCCAAGTTTTTGCAATCCTTAAAACACCTTACATGGTCAATAATACTGTCAATCCTAGTACTATCAATATTTGCTTCAATCCTCCTTTTATATTTATCAAGTAATCAATAATCCGTATAAAGATCAGTATTCTCTTCATTATATCATTAATATACATTACACAATGAGTAATACTGACAATATTTTGGAATAATGAACATTGTTAAACATATTATCGTACAGTACTACTGTCATTATTCTAAAATATCTACAGTAATATTGATCGTGTAAGGTGCCTTCTTGAATAATCCCATTCAATTTCCACACGCATGCGCAGTAGTTGAAAACTTCAAAATACAAAACTACATATTTTCCCTCTTACTTGTTTCAGATTTCTGCGCAGGAAAGCAGAAGGAAAAAGAAAGAGTACATGGACCAGCTCGAGCGCAAAGTCGAACTGCTGGTGTCCGAAAACAGCGACTACCGCAAGCAAATCGAGAACCTCGAGGGCTCCAACACCAACCTGCTGAGCCAACTATCGAAACTGCAAGCCATAGTCGCCAGAACTCACCCGCATTTAATCAAAAAGAACTAAACATGAAAAAACTAAAAACATTTGCATACTTAAAAAAAACACACCCGAGGGAAGTTTTTTTTATTATTAAATATTATATGAAATATTTAGTAGTTGTAAAGTACAAAACAAAAACAAACAAATACAGTCATTTGCATTTGTCCTATATATTCCACACGGTATAGTTTATAATTTAATTGTTATATATGCGTTAATTTTTCGGTTTTAAAAAATCGTCTTCCAAACGAACATCGGCGTGTTATTTCTAGAGTTTATTTACATTCCAATTTAATTTAAATACCAAAGCCGCAAATTTTTATAAACGCAAATTGTTGTACTTAAGTGTATTAATTACCTCGTCCGCCGATATTTTCGATTACTTTGTAAATAATAAGACTTATATCAGGTGATGTGTGCCTTAATCACACGTGTTTCATTTTTGAAAGAAAAGAAAAAACAACTGGGACCATTGTTAATAGTCAACTTAGCATTTAACCAACTGAGGCTTAATTTAATTTTTTCTGACAGTATTCTGATCACATATAGTTATTGGGAATATTTACTCGAATTTCCTACTAAAATAAAAGAAAGCTGGTAATTAAAATTACTTGATTTTTTAAATGCATGCACAACTAAACGATTTGTATATAGTGATGATGAAAATATATATATTTTATATAAACAGTTTATTGTAAATACGGGAAAAAATTATAATAATGTTTAAAACTAAACAAGAGTTCTATTGCCGTTCTATTAATTAAATATTTCTATTGTTATTCCATTAAAATATGTGTAGCGTTAAGGTTAATTTTTTTATGAATGTATAAATTAATTCCTCACAGAAGTAACGAGATTAATGGTAAATGTAAAATGATTTTTATAAAATTGAGATTTTTAGTGGCGCCACTAAATATAGTTCGCACTCCTTAATTTTGTGAGGTTAGCAGTTTCGTATTTTTTGTTAAAATACCTTTAGTTTGTAAATTTTTTTGGGTATAATTTATTTTGTGCAATTTTTTTGAGAGAGAAGCTTTTTCATAGCAAATATTATTTAGTATAGTAATTATATGGGTGTTTAAATGTAATTTTTAGATGATAATTCAAACAAAAGTGTATAAAAATATTGCTGAGATAATACCAAAAAAAAAAAACAATGAAACATGTAACACATAAAGGCCTTGTTGGATTAGACTGCAATTGTATACTCTTTTGTTACTACATTGTAAGTGTACCTAAAAATTATCTTTTAATGTTCAACAGCAGATTTTATTTATAAGAATTGTTTTAGTAGATTTTATATACTGATTATATAATGACGTTAACATGCATTTTATATGTTAGACCCATTTTATTTATGTGTAATATGTGGTTAACGCAACGTTATATTTTTGTGTGCAATGTTTCTCGTATCCTCAATTTTAATTGAGGCAATTTTGGCGGCGACGATAAGAGAAAAAATACGCAGTCAAGCAAACTTCGCTTTTATTCTGCACGTTGTTTTTATGGGTAATCTGTTTAATGCAAATTATTAAACTCAAATTGAAAAATAAAACTATGCATAAAGATGATACTCTTTGATTAAATGTTGTTCCATTATTACATAGAAGCAGACCAGGTAAACCCCCTTATCAACCAGAAGAGGGGAGTACGGTGACCATAAATCTTAAAAATTCTTAAATTTTGGCCGAAATTTCGACCAGAAAGTGAAAATCCATGTACCTATACCTTATGGTTTTAACGTGTTCAGAAATCTTCAATTTTCGACCAAAAAGAATGAAATTCTTGCGATTTTTACCTCATATTCCAACGTTTTGACGTTCTGCGGAGACTTTACACGTATTTTCGTCCAGCTTTGACGATATTTTTATAATTGCATGTCAATTTCTTGATCCATGTACCTATACCTTATGGTTTTAACGTGTTCAGAAATCTTCAATTTTCGACCAAAAAGAATGAAATTCTTGCGATTTTTACCTGATATTCCAACGTTTTGACGTTCTGCGGAGACTTTACAATGTATTTTCGTCCAGATTTGACGATATTTTTAAAATTGCATGTCAATTTCTTGATCCATGTACCTATTACCTTATGGTTTTAACGTGTTCAGAAATCTTCAATTTTCGACCAAAAAGAATGAAATTCTTGCGATTTTTACCTCATATTCCAACGTTTTGACGTTCTGCGGAGACTTTACACGTATTTTCGTCCAGCTTTGACGATATTTTTATAATTGCATGTCAATTTCTTGATCCATGTACCTATACCTTATGGTTTTAACGTGTTCAGAAATCTTCAATTTTCGACCAAAAAGAATGAAATTCTTGCGATTTTTACCTGATATTCCAACGTTTTGACGTTCTGCGGAGACTTTACAATGTATTTTCGTCCAGATTTGACGATATTTTTAAAATTGCATGTCAATTTCTTGATCCATGTACCTATACCTTATGGTTTTAACGTGTTCAGAAATCTTCAATTTTCGACCAAAAAGAATGAAATTCTTGCGATTTTTACCTCATATTCCAACGTTTTGACGTTCTGCGGAGACTTTACACGTATTTTCGTCCAGATTTGACGATATTTTTAAAATTGCATGTCAATTTCTTGATCCATGTACCTATACCTTATGGTTTTAACGTGTTCAGAAATCTTCAATTTTCGACCAAAAAGAATGAAATTCTTGCGATTTTTACCTGATATTCCAACGTTTTGACGTTCTGCGGAGACTTTACAATGTATTTTCGTCCAGATTTGACGATATTTTTAAAATTGCATGTCAATTTCTTGATCCATGTACCTATACCTTATGGTTTTAACGTGTTCAGAAATCTTCAATTTTCGACCAAAAAGAATGAAATTCTTGCGATTTTTACCTCATATTCCAACGTTTTGACGTTCTGCGGAGACTTTACACGTATTTTCGTCCAGATTTGACGATATTTTTAAAATTGCATGTCAATTTCTTGATCCATGTACCTATACCTTATGGTTTTAACGTGTTCAGAAATCTTCAATTTTCGACCAAAAAGAATGAAATTCTTGCGATTTTTACCTGATATTCCAACGTTTTGACGTTCTGCGGAGACTTTACAATGTATTTTCGTCCAGATTTGACGATATTTTAAAAATTTAAAAATTGCATGTCAATTTCTTGATCCATGTACCTATTACCTTATGGTTTTAACGTGTTCAGAAATCTTCAATTTTCGACCAAAAAGAATGAAATTCTTGCGATTTTTACCTCATATTCCAACGTTTTGACATTCTGCGGAGACTCTATACGTATTTTCGTCCAGATTTGACGATATTTTTAAAATTGCATGTCAATTTCTTGATCCATGTACCTATACCTTATGGTTTTAACGTGTTCAGAAATCTTCAATTTTCGACCAAAAAGAATGAAATTCTTGCGATTTTTACCTGATATTCCAACGTTTTGACGTTCTGCGGAGACTTTACAATGTATTTTCGTCCAGATTTGACGATATTTTTAAAATTGCATGTCAATTTCTTGATCCATGTACCTATTACCTTATGGTTTTAACGTGTTCAGAAATCTTCAATTTTCGACCAAAAAGAATGAAATTCTTGCGATTTTTACCTCATATTCCAACGTTTTGACGTTCTGCGGAGACTTTACACGTATTTTCGTCCAGCTTTGACGATATTTTTATAATTGCATGTCAATTTCTTGATCCATGTACCTATACCTTATGGTTTTAACGTGTTCAGAAATCTTCAATTTTCGACCAAAAAGAATGAAATTCTTGCGATTTTTACCTCATATTCCAACGTTTTGACGTTCTGCGGAGACTTTACACGTATTTTCGTCCAGATTTGACGATATTTTTAAAATTGCATGTCAATTTCTTGATCCATGTACCTATACCTTATGGTTTTAACGTGTTCAGAAATCTTCAATTTTCGACCAAAAAGAATGAAATTCTTGCGATTTTTACCTGATATTCCAACGTTTTGACGTTCTGCGGAGACTTTACAATGTATTTTCGTCCAGATTTGACGATATTTTTAAAATTGCATGTCAATTTCTTGATCCATGTACCTATACCTTATGGTTTTAACGTGTTCAGAAATCTTCAATTTTCGACCAAAAAGAATGAAATTCTTGCGATTTTTACCTCATATTCCAACGTTTTGACGTTCTGCGGAGACTTTACACGTATTTTCGTCCAGATTTGACGATATTTTTAAAATTGCATGTCAATTTCTTGATCCATGTACCTATACCTTATGGTTTTAACGTGTTCAGAAATCTTCAATTTTCGACCAAAAAGAATGAAATTCTTGCGATTTTTACCTGATATTCCAACGTTTTGACGTTCTGCGGAGACTTTACAATGTATTTTCGTCCAGATTTGACGATATTTTAAAAATTTAAAAATTGCATGTCAATTTCTTGATCCATGTACCTATTACCTTATGGTTTTAACGTGTTCAGAAATCTTCAATTTTCGACCAAAAAGAATGAAATTCTTGCGATTTTTACCTCATATTCCAACGTTTTGACGTTCTGCGGAGACTTTACACGTATTTTCGTCCAGCTTTGACGATATTTTTATAATTGCATGTCAATTTCTTGATCCATGTACCTATACCTTATGGTTTTAACGTGTTCAGAAATCTTTAATTTTCGACCAAAAAGAATGAAATTCTTGCGATTTTTACCTCATATTCCAACGTTTTGACATTCTGCGGAGACTCTATACGTATTTTCGTCCAGATTTGACGATATTTTTAAAATTGCATGTCAATTTCTTGATCCATGTACCTATACCTTATGATTTTAACGTGTTCAGAAATCTTCAATTTTCGACCAAAAAGAATGAAATTCTTGCGATTTTTACCTGATATTCCAACGTTTTGACGTTCTGCGGAGACTTTACAATGTATTTTCGTCCAGATTTGACGATATTTTTAAAATTGCATGTCAATTTCTTGATCCATGTACCTATTACCTTATGGTTTTAACGTGTTCAGAAATCTTCAATTTTCGACCAAAAAGAATGAAATTCTTGCGATTTTTACCTCATATTCCAACGTTTTGACGTTCTGCGGAGACTTTACACGTATTTTCGTCCAGCTTTGACGATATTTTTATAATTGCATGTCAATTTCTTGATCCATGTACCTATACCTTATGGTTTTAACGTGTTCAGAAATCTTTAATTTTCGACCAAAAAGAATGAAATTCTTGCGATTTTTACCTCATATTCCAACGTTTTGACATTCTGCGGAGACTCTATACGTATTTTCGTCCAGATTTGACGATATTTTTAAAATTGCATGTCAATTTCTTGATCCATGTACCTATACCTTATGGTTTTAACGTGTTCAGAAATCTTCAATTTTCGACCAAAAAGAATGAAATTCTTGCGATTTTTACCTCATATTCCAACGTTTTGACGTTCTGCGGAGACTTTACACGTATTTTCGTCCAGCTTTGACGATATTTTTATAATTGCATGTCAATTTCTTGATCCATGTACCTATACCTTATGGTTTTAACGT
Organism: Lordithon lunulatus; assembly: GCA_963942505.1. NCBI lineage: Eukaryota > Metazoa > Arthropoda > Insecta > Coleoptera > Staphylinidae > Lordithon > Lordithon lunulatus. The sequence continues at coordinate 52,999,670 of OZ012669.1, forward strand.
GTTCAGAAATCTTTAATTTTCGACCAAAAAGAATGAAATTCTTGCGATTTTTACCTCATATTCCAACGTTTTGACGTTCTGCGGAGACTTTACACGTATTTTCGTCCAGATTTGACGATATTTTTAAAATTGCATGTCAATTTCTTGATCCATGTACCTATACCTTATGGTTTTAACGTGTTCAGAAATCTTCAATTTTCGACCAAAAAGAATGAAATTCTTGCGATTTTTACCTCATATTCCAACGTTTTGACATTCTGCGGAGACTCTATACGTATTTTCGTCCAGATTTGACGATATTTTAAAAATTGCATGTCAATTTCTTGATCCATGTACCTATTATGGTTTTAACGTGTTCAGAAATCTTCAATTTTCGACCAAAAAGAATGAAATTCTTGCGATTTTTACCTCATATTCCAACGTTTTGACGTTCTGCGGAGACTTTACACGTATTTTCGTCCAGATTTGACGATATTTTTAAAATTGCATGTCAATTTCTTGATCCATGTACCTATACCTTATGGTTTTAACGTGTTCAGAAATCTTCAATTTTCGACCAAAAAGAATGAAATTCTTGCGATTTTTACCTCATATTCCAACGTTTTGACGTTCTGCGGAGACTTTACACGTATTTTCGTCCAGATTTGACGATATTTTTAAAATTGCATGTCAATTTCTTGATCCATGTACCTATACCTTATGGTTTTAACGTGTTCAGAAATCTTCAATTTTCGACCAAAAAGAATGAAATTCTTGCGATTTTTACCTCATATTCCAACGTTTTGACGTTCTGCGGAGACTTTACACGTATTTTCGTCCAGATTTGACGATATTTTTAAAATTGCATGTCAATTTCTTGATCCATGTACCTATACCTTATGGTTTTAACGTGTTCAGAAATCTTCAATTTTCGACCAAAAAGAATGAAATTCTTGCGATTTTTACCTCATATTCCAACGTTTTGACGTTCTGCGGAGACTTTACACGTATTTTCGTTCAGATTTGACGATATTTTTAAAATTGCATGTCAATTTCTTGATCCATGTACCTATCTATACCTTATGGTTTTAACGTGTTCAGAAATCTTCAATTTTCGACCAAAAAGAATGAAATTCTTGCGATTTTTACCTCATATTCCAACGTTTTGACGTTCTGCGGAGACTTTACACGTATTTTCGTCCAGATTTGACGATATTTTTAAAATTGCATGTCAATTTCTTGATCCATGTACCTATACCTTATGGTTTTAACGTGTTCAGAAATCTTCAAATTTCGACCAAAAAGAATGAAATTCTTGCGATTTTTACCTGATATTCCAACGTTTTGACGTTCTGCGGAGACTTTACAATGTATTTTCGTCCAGATTTGACGATATTTTTAAAATTGCATGTCAATTTCTTGATCCATGTACCTATACCTTATGGTTTTAACGTGTTCAGAAATCTTCAATTTTCGACCAAAAAGAATGAAATTCTTGCGATTTTTACCTCATATTCCAACGTTTTGACGTTCTGCGGAGACTTTACACGTATTTTCGTTCAGATTTGACGATATTTTTAAAATTGCATGTCAATTTCTTGATCCATGTACCTATCTATACCTTATGGTTTTAACGTGTTCAGAAATCTTCAATTTTCGACCAAAAAGAATGAAATTCTTGCGATTTTTACCTCATATTCCAACGTTTTGACGTTCTGCGGAGACTTTACACGTATTTTCGTTCAGATTTGACGATATTTTTAAAATTGCATGTCAATTTCTTGATCCATGTACCTATCTATACCTTATGGTTTTAACGTGTTCAGAAATCTTCAATTTTCGACCAAAAAGAATGAAATTCTTGCGATTTTTACCTCATATTCCAACGTTTTGACATTCTGCGGAGACTCTATTCGTATTTTCGTCCAGATTTGACGATATTTTTAAAATTGCATGTCAATTTCTTGATCCATGTACATACCTTATGGTTTTAACGTGTTCAGAAATCTTCAATTTTCGACCAAAAATAATGAAATTCTTGCGATTTTTACCTCATATTCCAACGTTTTGACATTCTGCGGAGACTCTATACGTATTTTCGTCCAGATTTGACGATATTTTTAAAATTGCATGTCAATTTCTTGATCCATGTACCTATACCTTATGGTTTTAACGTGTTCAGAAATCTTCAATTTTCGACCAAAAAGAATGAAATTCTTGCGATTTTTACCTCATATTCCAACGTTTTGACATTCTGCGGAGACTCTATTCGTATTTTCGTCCAGATTTGACGATATTTTTAAAATTGCATGTCAATTTCTTGATCCATGTACCTATACCTTATGGTTTTAACGTGTTCAGAAATCTTCAATTTTCGACCAAAAAGAATGAAATTCTTGCGATTTTTACCTCATATTCCAACGTTTTGACGTTCTGCGGAGACTTTACAATGTATTTTCGTCCAGATTTGACGATATTTTTAAAATTGCATGTCAATTTCTTGATCCATGTACCTATACCTTATGGTTTTAACGTGTTCAGAAATCTTCAATTTTCGACCAAAAAGAATGAAATTCTTGCGATTTTTACCTCATATTCCAACGTTTTGACATTCTGCGGAGACTCTATTCGTATTTTCGTCCAGATTTGACGATATTTTTAAAATTGCATGTCAATTTCTTGATCCATGTACCTATACCTTATGGTTTTAACGTGTTCAGAAATCTTCAATTTTCGACCAAAAAGAATGAAATTCTTGCGATTTTTACCTGATATTCCAACGTTTTGACGTTCTGCGGAGACTTTACAATGTATTTTCGTCCAGATTTGACGATATTTTTAAAATTGCATGTCAATTTCTTGATCCATGTACCTATACCTTATGGTTTTAACGTGTTCAGATATTTCAACCCGAGATGAGAAAGTGTTGGCGAATTTCACGAAAATCGGTCCAAAATTTAAGGATTTTTAAGATTTATGGTAAGAAGGGGGGACTAGGGTGACCATAAATCTTAAATTTTTCTTAAATTTGGCCGAAATTTCGTGAAATTTCGACCAGAAAGTGTAAATGCTGTAAATATTTCAACCCGAGATGAGAAAGTGTTGGCGAATTTCACGAAAATCGGTCCAAAATTTAAGGATTTTTAAGATTTATGGTAAGAAGGGGGACTAGGGTGACCATAAATCTAAAATTTTTCTTAAATTTGGCCGAAATTCCGTGAAATTTCGACCAGAAAGTGTAAATGCTGTAAATATTTCAACCCGAGATGAGAAAGTGTTGGCGAATTTCACGAAAATGGGTCCAAAATTTAAGGATTTTTAAGATTTATGGTAAGAAGGGGGGAGTAGGGTGACCATAAATCTTAAATTTTTCTTAAATTTAGTCGAAATTCCGTGAAATTTCGAACAGAAAGTGAAATTGTTGTAAATATTTCAAACCGAGATGCGAAAGTGTTGGCAAATTTCAAGCAAATCGGTCCAAAATTTAAGAATTTTTAAGATTTATGGTAAGAAGGGGGGAGTATTGTGATCAAAAATCTTAATTTGTTCTTAAATTTAGCCGAAATTCCGTGAAATTTCGACCAGAAAGTGAAAATGTTGTAAATATTTCAATCCGAGATGCGAAAGTGTTGGCGAATTTCACGCAAATCGGTCCAAAATTTAAGAATTTTTAAGATTTATGGTAAGAAGGGGGGACTAGGGTGACCATAAATCTTAAATTTTTCTTAAATTTGGCCGAAATTTCGTGAAATTTCGACCAGAAAGTGTAAATGCTGTAAATATTTCAACCCGAGATGAGAAAGTGTTGGCGAATTTCACGAAAATCGGTCCAAAATTTAAGGATTTTTAAGATTTATGGTAAGAAGGGGGACTAGGGTGACCATAAATCTTAAATTTTTCTTAAATTTGGCCGAAATTCCGTGAAATTTCGAACAGAAAGTGTAAATGTTGTAAATATTTCAACCCGAGATGCGAAAGTGTTGGCGAATTTCACGCAAATCGGTCCAAAATTTAAGAATTTTTAAGATTTATGGTAAGAAGGGGGGAGTAGGGTGACCATAAATCTTAAATTTTTCTTAAATTTGGCCGAAATTCCGTGAAATTTCGACCAGAAAGTGAAAATGTTGTAAATATTTCATCACGGGATTCGAAAATGTTAGGAAATGTCAAGCGAAATCGTCCAAAATTTAAGAATTTTTACGATTTATCTTGACCCTTAAATGAAATGGTGCACATTTTAAATAAATTAACAAAAATTCAACTATACTTCATTTTATTCAATAATTTCTGAATAATTATATAAAAACGTAGACATATGTTCAATAATCCATAAATTTCAGGGAATCAACAGCTCTACACCGACAATAGATATGAATCTTTATAATAACAATTTATAATTTTCAATACATTGTCACATGCTCTTGAAGAATCAATTTCACAATAAAAATTAATATGGGAATCAAAAATATTCAAAGCGACAGCAAAGTGTAACTTTACATTTACCTTACCACTAAATGAATGAAGCCTAGTAACAGATCTAACAGCCTGGCATTTTTTTACAGAACATAAATCAATTTTAAAAAAAGCACAGGTATCATGTAAATGTAAGTTACAAGTCCAATTGTAGTCGAATATAAAAAAGGTCGTTGCATAATTGAAGCTGCTTTCATTCATATATATTTACAAAACAACCTCGTTTTTTGTGTTTGAAGCGTTGATCTACAACAAAAAAAACTCTCACTGGCCGTTTATCATTTAAATATAAAATTACCAAATCTCCTACTTAATATTTATATATAGATCATAGCAGTTAGAGAGGTTCGGAGGACCTTGTTTTTTTTTAATATAAAAAATAATTTTCCTCGATTAGGTACTAATTATACATCATCACAATACAAGTTTTATAACATGAGGAATTCGCTTCCGTTAATATCTTAATTAATCAAATTAAACATAATGAAATACCCCCACGTAAATAAGTGTTGTTCCAGTTGTTGAATTTCGAAGGAAAAAAAATATTGCCAAAAAAAACAAAAATAAACTGTATCAACACGTTAGGTATCCTATACCGTTGTAAAATAGAAATTAAACCTAATTTTCAACGTAAAATTAAACAATTATTAATTCAATTAAGACCTTATGTTTGTTTTTGTTTGGTTTTTGTTTTGTGTGTGTGTGTTAGATCCGTAATTAATCAATTACTCGGGTGTGTGTGCTGTTAGTAGGAAGAACTTAGGAAGGTTTGATGTTATGGTTGGGGATTTATTAAATGTTTGTTCTGCATCTTGGTCTAGGAAGATCCCCAAATACTGTATCACCATGTGCACTCTTTGCGAGGGCTTTTATGCTGGCTGCGATGTCCATCTGCATTTCGGGATGTTGCTGTGAACGAAATAATTGAAATAATTTCTATATCCAAAAAAATATAGGAAGAATGTGATTATCAATAAATAAATTATGGTTAATATCGATTTACGCAAACTATATTTCTCGTTTATCCAAAAAAAGAATGAAAATGTCTTAGTATTAATATTTGATATTTAGTTGTGGGAGCTAAATTGAAAGTTGCATCAGGGCGCTAGCTACTGTAGAGCCCGCCATGGATGTAACCATCAAGATATCTTACCAGCATATCTTCTTGGTCGTCTATTTCGTGGCTCTGGTACGTCGACATGAAGCCCGGGATGGTCATTGGTAATGATTTAGCTAAATTCATCTGTTGGTTGATTTTGTTGGACTTTATTTGTATCCCGTCGTCTCTTTCAATTTCTACAAAGAACAAATTGTATGCCAAATTATGTCAGTACGATTGTTAGATTTTAGAATATTACCTTCATGATCGGACAACTCCTCCTCCTCGTTCAAGTAGGGATCTATATCATCCATACCCTCCAAATCGAAAAGGCACTCCGCGTCGAAGGAGTTGTGCTGGCTGATGGACTTGTAATTGTTGCGCTTTTCGGGCGACTGAAACTCTTGCTGCAACAAATTATGAAAATATACAAGCTGATAATTAACAATAATAATGTGACCAGTGTATTTTACTTTAGTAAAATAATTAAAGGAAGACATTTAGAGATTTATGGTAAGAAGGGGGAGTACGGTGACCATAAATCTTAAAAATTCTTAAATTTTGGCCGAAAACGCTTGAAATTTCGACCATTAGCAAAATATTTAAAGGAAGACATTTTTTTAAAGATATAATTTAACTTTTTTTTATATATATAATTTTCACGCGATTGTTATGAAACGCAAACTATAAAACTATACAACGGACTGCAAGTATATATTAAAATACTAAATTACAACATGAAAGTCTGCCGCTTCTTTTTACTTGTTAATATTTCAAAAATGTTACATTTTTTGCTTAAAATATTAAGAATAGCTATAAAAAATAATTCAGTTTTAAAAATGAGATTTTTTTATATCTATGTTAAGCAAACATATAACATTTTTGAAAAATTTATTGGTAAAGAGGAGCGAGCCAGTAGGTCACAATAGTTTTGAAGTCGCTATTAGAGGATTGCGATAGCAAAAATATGAGAATAGGGCTTTTCATCTATGAAAATACACCATATGGTCATCATTTCTATGTAATATCAATAGATGGCGGCCGTTTTATGAAAAACATTTTCAAAGTCAATGATTATTTTCGAAATAAATTTATAATAAGTATTTTTCTTCAGAATGATAAATCATCCACTCACATTTAAATAGGTTTCACCACTCACCGTTACAAGCCTCTGCTGCGCTTTCACTTCAATTGGTTTGGTACTAATTGTGCTATCTTCAGGTACTTTAGCAGCGACGGGTTTGGAGACGGACGTCTCCATATTTGTACTACCTAGTTTATTATTCATTTTGTTTTTCAACACCACCCTGCAAGCAATAACAGCGGTAATTGGTTTATTATCATTACTCAATACTGTTGTAATTTGCGGCAACAGTGAACCTCCGCATTGTGGCGATAAGATAACGTCGTTTTTTTTTCGGATCTATACAGCGAGTGATGAGATGACAACATAGTTTACAATTCGGTCACGATAACGATTTATAAATTGTATATGCGAACGTCAGATCGCGATACGTAAATTAATGAAATTATGAATAGTTGTTGATAGATAGGCATGATAAGAGGGAGACAGAACAGCACCAAGCTTAAATGAAAATTTTTAGCGAAAAATTAAAAATAGTTACAGATTCAAGTATATTAGGGTAATAATAATAAAACAAGTATTTTGACTTAAATTACAACTAAAAATCCCAAAATGGAAAATTATTCAAGTAATTGTCATACATATCATGTTTGTTAAGATATTATACTTATGAAGGATATGGATGTGAATGAATAATACAATTTCGTATTCACGCTTTAAACATCAATAAATCAAAATGTTGTTATTTAAAGTAGAATATCAGACCGTATAATTTATTATTATTACAACCAATTGTTTGTTTTTAAACCGATATTATTAGTAGCATATAACGCGTTTCGTTATCAAAAAGAATAATAATGAAAACTGCATTGAAAACACATGAGGCGTATCGCGATTACTCATTCAGTGATTAAAAACGACGCATTCCTCCATTCATATGCCATTGTTTCGCGTTTTGTCAAAACAACACACACACACAGACGTTTATTATTACCTAAGGAACACAAACCTATTGTGCGGCTCCCACACAAGGCTGTTTTATCCACTCGAAATAGAATATTATAGTCGATACTATTAATAAACTTCAAAACCCCCCAAAAAAAATGTTAGAGATATTTTTTTCATGTGGCAAGGTAAAAAAGAAAACAAGTTTAATTATAATTTGTGGGGTCCGCGGCCAAGTTTTCGCGCTTGTAAATAAGCGAGGTTTATATTGCTTCCATCAGGAAGTTGGTGGACGTACGAAATGTACGTCAGTTGCTAATTTAAACGTTTGGGAATTGGTAGGTTTTGAGTGATCATCCGGCTGCAATCGTATTGGTGATTTATTGCTGGGGCTTTAAACGATTTGGCGTGGCCGCAAATTGTTCAGTAATTTTATTGCAAATGAGAAGTACAAAACTAACAACAGCATTAACAAATTACTTTATCATATATTGTAATTTAATAATAAATAAATAATTATAAACAATAAATCAGGCCTTTTCTAAATATTTTATTACCACACCTAAACTGTGAGGTATAACCAAATTTCGGTGTTATCCCTGTTTCAGCCGAATCAGAAGCATTCTAACGGTAAATTTGAGCCAATTTGTGAATAAAACATAAAAAAAAAACGAATTTTATTGACAAATACTGACTTTGGCATTGAATAGCATGAAAACTAGCTACCCCGTATTTTTATATTATAGCTTTATTTGATACACCAATGTATTGGTAATGCAATAGTAAAGTTTGAAAAATATCCATAAAGGGATTTTTTAAATATTTTCTAAATTTTCGCTTAAGACATACAAAATCGTATTTTTATGAAATACTGACTTTGACATTAAATAGCATGAAAACTAGTAACCCCGTAATTTTATATTGTGGCTTTATTTGATAGACCAATATATTGGTAATGCATTAGTAAAGATTGAAAAATATTCATCGAGGGATTTTTGAAATATTTACCAAATTTGCACTTAAAACATACAAAATCGTATTTTTATGAAATACTGACTTTGGCATTAAATAGCAAGAAAACTAGCAACCCCGTATTTTTATATTATAGCTTTATTTGATACACCAATGTATTGGTAATGCATTAGTAAAGTTTGAAAAATATCCATCGAGGGATTTAAGAAATATTTACCAAATTTGCGCTTAAGACATACAAAATCGTATTTTTATGAAATACTGACTTTGGCATTAAATAGCATGAAAACTAGCGACCCCGTAATTTTATATTATGGCTTTATTTGATAGACCAATATATTGGTAATGCATTAGTAAAGTTTAAAAAATATCCATCGAGGGATTTTTGAAATATTTACCAAATTTGCGCTTAAGACATACAAAAGCGTATTTTTATGAAATACTGACTTTGGCATTAACTAACATGAAAACTAGCGACCCCGTAATTTTATATTATGGCTTTATTTGATAGACCAATACATTGGTAATGCATTAATATAGTTTGAAAAATATCCATTGAGGGATTTTTGAAATATTTACCAAATTTGCGCTTAAGACATACAAAATCGTATTTTTATGAAATACTGACTTTGGCTTAAATAGCATGAAAATTAGCAACCCCGCAATATTATATTGTGGTTTTATTTGATAGATCAATATATTGGTAATGCATTAGTAATGTTAGAAAAATATCCATCAAGGGAATTTTAAAATATTTACCAACTTTGCGCTTAAGACATACAAAATCGTAGTTTTATGATTACTGATTTTGGCATTAAATAGCATGAAAACTAGTAACCCCGTAATATTATATTATGGCTTTATGTGATAGACCAATATATTGGTAATGCATTAGTAAAGTTTTAAAAAAATCCATCGAGGGATTTTAGAAATATTTACCAAATTTGCACTTACTCATACAACATCGTATTTTTATGAAATACTGACTTTGGCTTAAATAGCATGAAAACTAGCGACTCCGTAATTTTTTATTATGGCTTTATTTGATAGACCAATACATTGGTAATGCATTAGTAAAGCTTGAAAAATATCCTTCGAGGGATTTTTGAAATATTTACCAAATATGCACTTAAAACATACAACATCGTATTTTTATGAAATTCTGACTTTGGCATTAAATAACATGAAAACTAGCAACACCGTAATTTTATATGATGGTTTTATTTGATACACCAATACACTGGTAATGCATTAGTAATGTTTGAAAAATATCCATCGAGGGATTTTTGAAATATTTCCAAATTTACATTTGAAACATACAAAATCGTATTTTTATGAAATACTGAATTTGGCATTAAATAGCATGAAAACTAGCGACCCCGTAATTTTATATTATGGCTTTATTTGATAGACCAATACATTGGTAATGCATTAGTAAAGTTTGAAAAATATCCATCGAGGTATTTTTGAAATATTTACCAAATTTGCGCTTAGACATACAAAATCGTATTTTTATGAAATACTATGAAATACTAACTTTAGCATTAAATAGCATGAAAACTAGCAACCCCGTATTTTTATTTTATGGCTTTATTTGATAGACCAATACATTGGTAATGCATTAGTAAAGTTTGAAAAATATCCATCCAGGGATTTTTGAAATATTTACCCAATTTGCGCTTAAGACATACAAAATCGTATTTTTATGAAATACTGACTTTGGCATTAAATAGCATGAAAACTGGGGACCCCGTAATTTTATATTATGGCTTTATTTGATGGACCAATACATTGGTAATGCATTAGTAAAGTTTGAAAAATATCCATCGAGGGATTTTTGAAATATTTACCAAATTTGCGCTTAAGACATACAAAATCGTATTTTTATGAAATACTAACTTTGGCATTTAATAGCATGAAAACTAGCCACCCCGTAATTTTATATTATGGCTTTATTTGATAGACCAATACATTGATAATGCATTAGTGAATTTTGAAAAATATACATCGAGGGATTTTTGAAATATTTACCAAATTTGCACTTAAAACATACAAAATCGTATTTTTATGAAATACTGCCTTTGGCATTAAATAGCATGAAAACTGGGGACCCCGTAATTTTATATTATGGCTTTATTTGATAGACCAATACATTGGTAATGCATTAGTAAAGTTTGAAAAATATCCATCGAGGGATTTTTGAAATATTTACCAAATTTGCGCTTAAGACATACAAAATCGTATTTTTATGAAATACTGACTTTGGCATTAAATAGCATGAAAACTAGCGACCCCGTAATTTTATATTATGGCTTTATTTCATAGACCAATACATTGGTAATGCATTAGTAAAGTTTGAAAAGTATCCCGCGAGGGATTTTTGAAATATTTACCAAATTTGCACTTAAGACATACAAAATCGTATTTTTATAAAATACTGATTTTGACATTAAATAGCATGAAAACTAGCGACCCCGTAATTTTATATTATGGCTTTATTTGATAGACCAATGTATTGGTAATGCATCAGTAAAGTTTGGAAAAAATCCATCGAGGGAATTTAGAAATATTTACCAAATTTGCACTTAAAACATACAACATCGTATTTTTATGAAATTCTGACTTTGGTATTAAATAGCATGAAAACTAGCAACACCGTAATTTTATATGATGGTTTTATTTGATACACCAATACACTGGTAATGCATTAGTGAATTTTGAAAAATATCCATCGAGGGATTTTTGAAATATTTACCAAATTTGCACTTAAAACATACAAAATCGTATTTTTATGAAATACTGACTTTGGTATTAAATAGCATGAAAACTAGCGACCCCGTAATTTTATATTATGGCTTTATTTGATAGACCAAAACATTGGTAATGCATTAGAAAAGTTTGAAAAATATCCCGCGAGGGATTTTTGAAATATTTACCAAATTTGAACTTGAAACATACAAAATCATATTTATATGAAATACTGACTTTGGCATTAAATAGCATGAAAACTAGTAACCCCGTATTTTTATATTAAGGCTTTATTTGATATACCAATGCATTGGTAATGCATTAGTAAAGTTTGAAAAATATCCATCGAGGGATTTTTGAAATATTTAACAAATTTGCACTTAAAACATACAACATCGTATTTTTATGAAATTTGGATTTGGCATTAAATAGCATGAAAACTAGCAACACCGTAATTTTATATGATGGTTTTACTTGATACGCCAATACACTGGTAATGCATTAGTAACGTTTGAAAAATATCCATCGAGGGATTTTTGAAATATTTACCAAATTTGCGCTTAAGACATACAAAATCGTATTTTTATGAAATACTGACTTTGGCATTAAATAGCATGAAAACTAGCGACCCCGTAATTTTATATTATGGCTTTATTTGATAGACCAATACATTGATAATGCATTAGTGAATTTTGAAAAATATCCATCGAGGTATTTTTGAAATATTTACCAAATTTGCACTTAAAACATACAACATCGTATTTTTATGTCATTCTGACTTTGGCATTAAATAGCATGAAAACTAGCGACCCCGTATTTTTATATTATGGCTTTATTTGATAGACCAATACATTGGTAATGCATTAGTAAAATTTGAAAAATATCCATCGAGGGATTTTTGAAATATTTACTAAATTTGCGCTTAACACATACAAACTCGTATTTTTATGAAATACTGACTTTGGCATTAAATAGCATGAAAACTAGCGACCCCGTAATTTTATATTATGGCTTTATTTGATAGACCAATACATTGGTAATGCATTAGTAAAATTTGAAAAATATCCATCGAGGGATTTTTGAAATATTTACTAAATTTGCGCTTAAGACATACAAAATCGTATTTTTATGAAATACCGACTTTGGCATTAAATAGCATGAAAACTAGCAACCCCGTATATTTATATTATAGCTTTATTTGATAGATCAATGCATTGGTAATGCATTAATAAAGTTTGAAAAATATCCATCGAGGGATTTTTGAAATATTTACCAAATTAACGTTTAAGATATACAAAATCGTATTTTTATGAAATACTGACTTTGGCATTAAATAGCATGAAAACTAGCGACCCCGTAATTTTACATTATGGCTTTATTTGATACAACAATACATTGGTAATGCATTAGTAAAGTTTGAAAAATATCCATCAAGGAATTTTTGAAATATTTACCAAATTTGCACTTGAAACATACAAAATTGTATTTTTATGAAATACTGACTTTGGCATTAAATAGCATGAAAACTAGCGACCCCGTAATTTTATATTATGGCTTTATTTGATAGACCAATACATTGATAATGCATTAGTGAATTTTGAAAAATATCCATCGAGGGATTTTTGAAATATTTACCAAATTTGCACTTAAAACATACAAAATTGTATTTTTATGAAATACTGACTTTGACTTAAATAGCATGAAAACTAGCAACACCGCAATATTATATTGTGGTTTTATTTGATAGATCAATATATTGGTAATGCATTAGTAATGTTAGAAAAATATCCATCAAGGGAATTTTAAAATATTTACCAACTTTGCGCTTAAGACATACAAAATCGTAGTTTTATGATATACTGACTTTGGCATTAAATAGCATGAAAACTAGTAACCCCGTAATATTATATTATGGCTTTATGTGATAGATCAATATATTGGTAATGCATTAGTAAAGTTTTAAAAAAATCCATCGAGGGATTTTAGAAATATTTACCAAATTTGCACTTACTCATACAACATCGTATTTTTATGAAATACTGACTTTGGCATTAAATAGCAAGAAAACTAGCAACCCCGTATTTTTATATTATAGCTTTATTTGATACACCAATGTATTGGTAGTGCATTAGTAAAGTTTGAAAAATATCCATCGAGGGATTTTTGAAATATTTACCAACTTTTCGCTTAAGACATACAAAATTGTAGTTTTATGATATACTGACTTTGGCATTAAATAGCATGAAAACTAGTAACATCGTAATTTTATATTATGGCTTTATTTGATAGACCAATATATTGGTAATGCATTAGTAAAGTTTTAAAAAAATCCATCGAGGGATTTTAAAAATATTTACCAAATTTGTGCTTAAGACATACAAAATTGTATTTTTTTGAAATACTGACTTTGACATTAAATAGCATGGTAACTAGAAATCCCGTAATTTTTTATTATGGCTTTATTTGATAGACCAATATATTGTTAATGCATTAGTAAAGTTTGGAAAAAATCCTTCGAGGGATTTTTGAAATATTTACCAAATTTGCACTTAAAACATACAAAATCGAATTTTTATTAAATACTGACTTTAGCATTAAATGGCATGAAAACTAGCAACCCCGTAATTTTTTATTATGGCTTTATTTGATAGACCATTATATTGTTAATGCATTAGTAAAGTTTGGAAAAATCCTTCGAGGGATTTTTGAAATATTTACCAAATTTGCATTTAAAACATACAAAATCTAATTTTTATTAAATACTGACTTTGGCATTAAATAGCATGAAAACTAGCAACACTGTAATTTTATATTATGGCTTTATATAATAGACCAATACATTGGTAATGCATTAGTAAAGTTTGAAAAATATCCATCGAGGGATTTTTGAAATATTTACCAAATTTGCACTTAAAACATACAACATCGTATTTTTATGAAATTCTGACTTTGGCATTAAAATGGCATGAAAATTAGCAACCCCGTATATTTATATTATAGCTTTATTTGATAGACCAATGCATTGGTAATGCATTAGTAAAGTTTGAAAAATATCCCGCGAGGGATTTTTGAAATTTTACCAAATTTGAACTTGAAACATACAAAATCATATTTATATGAAATACTGACTTTGGCATTAAATAGCATGAAAACTAGTAACCCCGTATTTTTATATTAAGGCTTTATTTGATATACCAATGCATTGGTAATGCATTAGTAAAGTTTGAAAAATATCCATCGAGGGATTTTTGAAATATTTAACAAATTTGCACTTAAAACATACAACATCGTATTTTTATGAAATTCTGACTTTGGCATTAAATAGCATGAAAACTAGCAACACCGTAATTTTATATGATGGTTTTACTTGATACACCAATACACTGGTAATGCATTAGTAACGTTTGAAAAATATCCATCGAGGGATTTTTGAAATATTTATCAAATTTGCGCTAAGATATACAAAATCGTATTTTTATGAAATACTAGCATTAAATAGCATGAAAACTAGCAACCCCGTATTTTTATTTTATGGCCTTATTTGATAGACCAATATATTGGTAATGAATTAGTAAAGTTTGAAAAAAATCCATGGAGGGATTTTTGAAATATTTACCAAATTTGCACTTAAAACATACAACATCGTATTTTTATGTAATTCTGACTTGGGCATTAAATAGCATGAAAACTAGCGACCCCGTAATTTTATATTATGGCTTTATTTGATAGACCAATACATTGATAATGCATTAGTAAAGTTTGAAAAAAATCCTTCGAGGGATTTTTGAAATATTTACCAAATTTGCACTTAAAACATACAAAATCGAATTTTTATTAAATACTGACTTTGGCATTAAATAGCATGAAAACTAGCGACCCCGTATTTATATTATGGTTTTATTTGACAGACCAATGCATTGGTAATGCATTAGTAAAGTTTGAAAAATATCCATCGAGGGATTTTTGAAACATTTACCAAATTTGCATTTAAAACATACAACATCGTATTTTTATGAAATTCTGACTTTGGCATTAAATAGCATGAAAACTAGCAACCTCGTAATTTTATATTATGGCTTTATTTTATAGGCCAATACATTGGTAATGCATTAGTAAAGTTTGAAAATTATCCATCGAGGGATTTTTGAAATATTTACCAAATTTGCACTTAAAACATACAAAATCGTATTTTTATGAAATACTGACAAATAGCATCAAGGCTAGCAATACCAAAATGTTAAATCACAACTTTAAAATAACATCGTTTATGTAGATTTGGTTTGTTAAGCTTAAACTCAGATTATAAGGGCCCCAGGATGATTTTTTTATTTAGAGAAGTAGTAACTTACACATGGAAATTTGAAAATGGCCTATTTCGGAATAAGTAAAAACGTAGAATAAAAAGAAATTTGAGCAACAAAAAAACGATAAAGCGTTCGTTATCTTATATTTTAATATTCTAAGTTTAATTTTAATTTTAATTAAATGTATTGTGATTTTATAAATTATTATATTCTAATTTTAATTTTAATTAAGTGTATTGAGATTTTATATATACTAATTTTAATTTTATTTAAGAATGAAAAGAAATTTGAGCAACAAAAAAACGATAAAGCATTCGCATCTTATATTTTAATATTCTAAGTTTAATTTTAATTTTAATTAAATGAATTGTGATTTTATATATTTTTAAATTCTAATTTTAATTTTAATTAAGTGTATTGTGACTTTATCAATTATTATATTCTAATTTTAATTTTAATTACGTGTATTGTAATTTTATATATTTTTATATTCTAATTTTAATTTTAATTAAGTGTATTGTGGTTTTATATATTTTACTTCAATGTCGAAATACTGTGTTTATATTGTAAGTGTATTTTACAATTTAAATATTTTTAAATATAATTATTTGTGAATTATGAATTATCTATTAATCTTTTTTTTCAGTTTACCAAACACATTTTTTTTTTGCGAAAATACTAGACGTCAGAAGGCTGGAACGGCTACGAATAAAATTCCAACAAAAACTAACAAACAGGAAAATACTAGACGAATTATGCTTAAAACGACTTAAACTTCTATCTTTATAGGGCTATTAGCCGTGAGGCTTTTCCGCCGGTCAAGGGAGAAGCTGAGAGGAGTTTAATCACCCGGTATTTACCTTAAATTCACAGAAAACCTCTGAAAAACTGTGAAAGGTGATTCGCGCAAATTTGTTCCCCGCTGGGGATCGAACTCAGGCTCCCCAATGCTCAATACGAGACGGACGACGCCTCTAACCACTCGGCCACTGAGCTGGGTAAAACGACTTAATAAACGATCAAATAAAAAAATACCCGACGGAGACACTACATGAATCATATTTTTAGACATTTTGTAATTATTTTCACTATCCAATTGACACTATTCACACTGATTTTTATTTTTATTTTATTATTTTTTGTTTCTTTACTTATTTGATACTATTTTATTTATGTTTATTTTGTAACTTTTTAGAGAATATTTGTTTCACTTTATAACTAAAATGTACACAAATGCGGAAAGACCCGGGAAGGGTCGACACCCCAATAAAGATTGTTTATATATAATATACTAGACGTCTATTTTCATAGTAACAAGTCTCGCCCTAAAAGGTATAATTTTTTAAAAACTTACCTAGTAAGAGCTTCCTGTTCTTTGAGCACATGCTCCCGGTACTCCTCAAGCATCGCGTACTGCTGCTCGGCGTACACGCGCACTTTTTCGGCCACCGCCGCCTCCTCTTTGTTTATAACATCCTTGGCCCTACGCCTGAAATCAGCCACAGACTGTTCCACTTCGGCAGCGAAATCTGTGGAGGACACAGGTTTAGGTTCAGGAATAATTATAAATTATAGCTAAAACCAAAACGAGTGAATCGTCGCGTTAATAAACCGAGAGAGCGGCGGGCATGCTACAAAAGAACAAACGTTCGGTTAGTGGCGGAGCGTACTCACAGTCGTACTGTTTGGCGTCCTCCAAATTCGCGTACACCACTATGTTGTACACGCTTGAAAATAGGATGTTCTTTTTCAGTTCGATTATTGCAGGCGTTTTCTGAAAGAAAGAAAAAACCTGATATTATCTATACATTTTAAAATAGCTATTATTTTCATATACATTTAACATTTAAACATTTTCGATAATACCCAACGATATTTTCGTAATGGGAGAATAAAACTATTCGTGGAATAAGTTTGACGCCAATATCTCAAACTTATTCCACGAATTGACTTATTCTCAAGTTAAATATCAATTGTAGAACCGGCCCTTAATCTAATTGATTCAGTCGAATACTTTCGGACAATCGCTGGACTTTTTATTCCAAAAAAAAATATTGATGCTTGGTAAAGTCGTCATGGCAACATTTTACAGGCACTGTAAACCTGATTTTATATAATTATAATTTTTATTACATCATAAATTAAAATATGAGAAATTGTTCATGTTCCGAATTACAATTAATTGCACTACCATAAAGCATCATTTACCAAGTCAGTCAATATGACAATAAACAATATTTTGGATTGTCAAGAGAAAATAAACTCAATTTACACGATGTACTATAAAAAATGCAATCACATATTGAAGCAATCAATTTCCGTTGCCATTGTATATGACTCATGCTTCGATTATTGCGTGATGAAAATAATAAGAATCCGATTCTAATTTCCAATTAATACCGTAAAACTGGTGTAGGTCAGCCCAAGAGCGGATAGGGAAAGTATCATATATATTTTTTTTCTATAGAATTTTTATTGCCTTATAAATATGCAAATGGATTTGTTGTCGTATTTATAATTTACTAAAGTGTTGATTCAGACTTAAGCTTTCCAAAAAAAAAAATGTTTTTATATTATTTAGACAGTTGATATCTGATGTTGTTCTAGTTAGTATTTGTAAAAATATATAGTTATAAATAAATATAGAGATAAGACGTAACGTAGTCTTATCACGCAGACAGTCATTAATTATTGTATTTTTCTATCTATGTTTTATTATTTTTGACACACGATACGCATGATAAATGTGTGATACAATAGTGTTAATAATATGCCCCCTATGTTATGTTTTTGTTTAAATTATAACATGAGAAATTGTTCATGTTCCGATTACAATTAATTACACTAGCTTAAAGTATCATTTACCAAGTCAGTCGAGATAACAATAAACAATATTTTGGATTGTCAAGAGAAAATCAACTCAATTTACACGATGTACTATAAAAAATGCAATTACATATTGAAGCAATAAAATTAAATATGTGTAACTGGTGAAGAAGTAATAGTAATTTACATTATTAGTACAGGAAGGCAGTTTATGCATTTTCTTATTTATAAATACACATTTACATTGGTATCGAATTTTAAGTTGGCAACACTGGCTACTTCCCGCACTAGTGCGGGAAGAAGTATTTCCCGCACCTAAATCAATGCGGGAAATGTCTTGTCTTTGACAAAATGTTTTTGTACTCATAGCTCATCGCAGGTGTTGTAAAATGATACTTTGGTAACCGTATTCTTAAACGTCTGTTAAAAAATAACGTTTCGTTAAATACAAAATAAATTTTGTTTATATTATAATTTGATTGAGATTAAATATGCGCAATTGGTGAAGAAGTAAAAATGTTTTTGTACTCATTGTTCATCGCAGGTGTTGTAAAATGATACTCTGGTAACCGTAGTCGTAAGTCTGTTAAAAAATAACGTTTCGTTAAATACAAAATGGACAGATATTTTGATTTTAAAGTTATGTTTTAAAATGGACCGATTAATTATCTTGCCTGCTTTCACAATGCCGGTTAAAATACGAACGCAATTAAAAATCATCCCCTGTCGAAGGACGCGAATTTCACCTAGTGTAATCACTCAAACTGAATGTTTGTTAAAAGCTCCGAATCTTGATCTCACAAGATTAATCTTTAAAATCTCTTTGCACTCACCAATAATTTGGAATGGAGAAGAACAGGGCCACCATCCTCCCTCTGAACCGCGTGCGTTTGAAAGCCACAGTTGAGGCACTCGCACACCAGCCACGAGCCCACATCGCGAACATTTATGAGGCTCGAATGGGCTTTGCTTACGTTGCCCAAACTACTAGCTTGAACTAGCTCCTGAAAAGAAACAAAAGGATTACTTAGTAGGCGATACAATTTTTATAAGTACCGATACATATAGCCGTTCCTAGAAATTTCCGATGGTACTTGAGCATAATCTGACAACTAAAACTGACATAAATGATACAACTAACCACCTAGGAGGAAAGTTAAAAGCGATCTGGCGGCACACTTAGCAATGCACACCCATATGGTAATAACCGTCAACATGCTCATGCCATCAGGATCACCGGGTAGTGCCCTCTATGGAATAATATTCCAACAGAGGTCTTGAGATATCACCACAAGGCCAATCTTATAAAACATATATAAGTGTGAACCCACCTAAATATTAATTAAAATATTTTTAGAATTTCATGTTTCATTCTTTTAAAATGTATTTGAGATTATACTTTAAAAATTCAAATGTATCTAAATTTAAACATGTTGATAAATAAATTTATCTGTACCCTATACACACACTAGAAACAACTATCAAATATTAGTGTGCGCACACAATAACATTATTTACCCAAGTCTGTGTTTGCAATTACATAAGACAATCAAACAAAGAGAGCGCCGTTCCCGCTGTTATCATCACTTGAGAAACGCTATCGATTGCATGAAGATATTATATTATATATTTACGGTACGATATTCAAATTCACGCAATCAATATGCAGCAGAGGAAAGTAACCGCGGCCACCTACGCACGTGGATTTATTGTGATCGGCTCAGCCATATAAATATTTTGAAAGTCAATATTTGATAATAATAACCTAATCATTCGTGTCTTATGTATGATGTAATGGGGGAATTAATGGTTAGCATGGTGAGACTATAAAATAGTATGTTGTAAGATACACACACACACACATGTGGGCTACTAATAGATAACATACATTCGAGTTTATGATTTGTTGTAATTCGTATGAGCCCGCGGATGGATTTAATTTAGACTGTGGAAATCTTTGAGGTGGTCCCTAATAAATTTTGTTGTACTTTATTTTGAATTTGAATCACGTTTTATTATCATTGCCATAATTATACATATTTATATGTGTGTACAAATATGTGGGGGTGATGGCAGCAATAATCAAAACCCAAATGACAACCTCACTTGCACGTGGTGCAGAACATGCAACAAACCGCAGCCTTGTATCGAGTTTAGTTATCCAGACACATTGCAAAATAGGTGTTTTCAAAACGAGTTATAGAGATAGGGGACAAAATAGACGTTTACAAAACGAGTTATAGAGATAGGGGACAGAATAGGCGTTTTCAAAACGAGTTATAGCGATAGGGGGCAAAATAGGGGTCAGAAGATAGGAGGTGAATGTCATTTTGCCTGAACCAAACAAAATGTATCGGTTTCTATTCGGGGAGCAATAGTAACTGCAGCGAATGCCACAATCCGCAACCTTCTATCTCGTTTAGTTATCAAGACACACTGCAAATTAGGCGTTTTCAACGAGACAATGTCGACCGAATGACTACCGGTATAAGTAGTCCCTCTTTTGATAAGCTGTTGGGTGGACGAGTCATCAAAATGAAATCGGCACCCTCTTGCTCTTAAGATGGGAAACCATATTTAGAGGCGGAAGAATCAACTAGTGCATAGAATGAGTCTAAAATTGTACTCACGTGGAAATTTACTCCCACCACGATTTACGACAACGAATTATATAACTTTAGTTGTTGCCATAATAAACATACCGGTTGTTGGCGCTCTCCGCATATAATTGTTTATTTTATGTATATTGAGTATGGTTACGTTAAGTTTGATAACATACTCAAGCAGCGTTATTTAAATAGCTTATCAGTTGTTTTCCAAAAATTTAAATAATACACTCCAGACCAATCTGTTTACACAAATATATATGTCGTAAATAGTATCAATTGCAAAGTCGTCACAATATTTTCTTAAGACACAAATGTTCCATGTGCATGTAAAAACAACAAAAAGTAATGTGTTTATTGTTTGTACGAATATAATAAGAACGTCTCTCTGCACTAAAACTAATTACATAAGCCTTACATTAACTTTCGTATTTTCTCGAGCCATATTTTTTTAGTATACATGATAAACTCCTTAACAAAACTAACTCATCAGTCATAATCAAAAATTAGGGTGATGTGAGGGTTGACGTGTCGACGGTTAACGGTTGACGAGTCGACGGTTGACGAGTCGACGGTTGACGAGTCGACGGTTGACGAGTTAGCAGTTGAGGAGTGATGGGTGACGAGTTTTCATGTTATTTAATTTTTAATATTTTCATCATGAGTCACTACAATAGCATTAGTAATAGCATAGATATTGATATATTTCATCAAAAATGTTGTTTATATAAAACATTTGTAACCACTGTAGAGTTGAGTTAATTTAGGTATAATAGGCTTTAAAATATTATTATGTCTGATGTATGTTTGTACTACGGTACATTTCTTATTACTTTCCGAATACATCACTGATGTAAAGGAAGGTATTATTTTACCGAAAACGCCTTCACGTTTTCAAACTAAGATTGTGGAAATATGTGAACTTTTCGGGAAAAAATTACACCAGAAGGAAGTTATTGTTGCCGTGTACCATTTAGCAAACAAAAATCAATTTTCGTTACGTTTTATGTCTAAAATAGTCTAAATAAACCCAATTTTTGCGATGTCTGTGTGTGGTATGTCCGTATGTCAGTATGTCTGTCTGTCTGTGAACAAAATTCCGGGAAAACAGCACAACAGATTGCGACCAAATTTGGCAAATATCTGCGGACACTATCCGCGACGATCCGAATAGTAAAGTAATGAAATATGAAAATGTGAAAATGTCTATGTCTAAAATATGCCAAAATTCCAAAACATAAAAATGTCAGAATGCCAAAATGTTAAAATATCTGGATGACAAAATGTCAGAATGCCAAAAAGTTAAAAAGTTAATATGTCAAAACGTGAAAATGTCAACATGTCAAAACACAGAAATTTAAAGAGTCAAAGATGTCGAAAAAGTAAAAAAAAAAAATTAAAAAGTAAAAAATTTCAGAAATGTCGACAATTCAAAAAAAGTAAAAAGTTTAAAAAAAAAGTCAAAAAAGGAAAAATGTCAAAAAAGATAACAAAAATTTAAAAAAGTTGAAAATGTTATACTATTTAATTTTGTATAATGTAATTTGGAAAGTCGTGTGGTGCCCACATCAGATATTTTTGTATGTTGTTCTGTAAATGGATGTAATTCTGTAGAGCTATAAATCTAGTATTATTAATTGGAAGCCAAAAATAAGTTTCAATTTAAAATAAACATAGATATTACTAATACATATTCAATATCAAGTTATTTTACTGACCCCCGTATTCACCAACGTCTATAAGGCACCTTACACGTTCAATATTGCTGTCAATATTTTTTAATAATAACAGTATTACTGTACGATAACCGATAACCGTTTTTATTTATTTAATATAGACATCTACAGTTTAACAGAAACCAATTACAGATGATATAATAACAACATAACAAATAAAAGAAAGAAAAAACATAACACAAAGATATATGAACATTCAAATTGTTATAATAATAATAACATGTTTAAAATGTTCATTATTCCAAAATATTGCCAGTATTACTCATCGTGTAATGTATATTAATGATGTAATGAAGAGAATACTGATCTTTATCCGGATTATTGATTACTTGATTAATATTAAAGGAGGATTGAAGCAAATATTGACAGTACTAGGATTGACAGTATTATTGACCGTGTAAGGTGCCTTTATCAATAGCTATTGAACCCATAAGTAATCGTTGTTATAGTAACAATAAATAAATTATCTAGGGAATGTAGTTACTTTAGATTCGCTCTATTGGAAACACTGAAAAAATAAAGAAAATGTAGCATCAATCGCAAGCGCTATTCAAGGTGTTGACATTTATTTTGACCATTTCTGTCATAATAACATTTTCAATTTATACATTTAATAGCTTCATTCATTATAATTCTATGCATAGTGTATATTTTAAGTCATTATGATTCTATGTATAGTGTATAATTTAAGTTTAAACAATTAAGTTAATTTTTGCGAAAAATATTTCTATTTTTTAGGAAACTTTTTTGTACTTTCCCATTTTGACGAAATTAGCTAATGTAGTTTTTTTTTTTTAAATAAATTTGCCAAAAATTTAAAAAAGTAACCTCTCAAACTTATGTGGGCTATTTAAAAAATTTCAAAAAATCATAATTATTATTTTTGAAAATACTAATAACGGTTGTATATTACTAGCTGAATTAGCTACAAAATGAGCTATAATATGTTTACATAGCTTACTTATTAAGATCAGACTAATGAAAATTGTAAGAAAGTAATCTCTCAAACATTGTAGGCTATTTAAAAAATTGCAAAAAATCGTAGTTATTATTTTTGAAATTTGTAATAACGTTTATGTGTTACTAGCTTAATTAGCTGCAAAGTGAGATATAATATGATTATATAGCTAAATTATTAAGATCAGAATAATGAAAAACATAAAAAAGTAACTTATGTGGGCTATTTAAAAAAATGGAAAAAAATCGTATTTACTATTTTTGAAAATACTAATCACAGTTTTGTATTACTAGCTTAATTAGCTACAGATATATGTATAATATGTTTATATAACTGAATTATTAAGATCAGCATGATGAAAAGCGTAAAAAGGCAACGTCTCAAACTTGTGTGAGATATTTAAAAAATTGCAGCTATTATTTTTGAAAATTATAATGACATTTATGTGTTACTAGCTTAATTAGCTACAAAGTGAGGTATAATATGATTATATAGCTAAATTATTAAGATCAGAATTATGAAAATTGTAAGAAACCGTAAGTAGGCTATTTAAAATTTTTCAAAAAAATCGTATAGTTATTATTTTTGAAAATTCTAATGACGGTTATATGTTACTAGCTTAATTAGCTACCAAATGAGATATAATATGATTATATAGCTAAATTATTAAGATCAGAATAAATAAAAGCGTACAAAAGCAACGTCTGAAAACTTATATGGACTATTTAAAAAATTGCAAAAAATCGTAGCTATTATTTTTGAAAATTCTAATGACGGTTATATGTTACTAGCTTAATTGGCTACCAAATGAGATATAATATGATTATATAGCTAAATTATCAAGATCAGAATAAATAAAAGCGTACAAAAGTAAACTCTCAAACTTATGAGGGATATTTAAAAAATTGTAAAAAATCTTAACTATTATTTTTGAAAATTTTAATAACAGCCATGTGTTACTAGTTTAATAAGCTACAAAATGAATTATAATATGTTTATATAACTAAATTATTAAGATCAGAATAATGAAAATTGTAAAAAAGTAATATTTCAAACTTATATGGGCTTTATAAAAAATTGTAAAAAATTATAGCTGTCTGTTTTGAAAATTCTAATAAAAGTTGTGTATTACAAGTTTATTTAGCTACAAAATGAGATATAATATGTTCATACAACTAATTTATTAAGATCAGAATAAAGTAAAGAGGATAAAAGTGACCTTTTCTAAACTTATGTGGGCTATTTAAAAAAAATGCAAAAAATTGTAGCTATTATTTTTGAAAATTCTAATGACGTTTATGTGTTACTAGCTTAATTAGCTACAAAATGAAATATAATATGATTATATAGCTAAATTATTAAGATCAGAATTATGAAAATTGTAAGAACGTAACCTCCCAACCGTAAGTAGGCTATTTAAAAAATTTCAAAAAATCGTAGTTATTATTTTTGAAAATTTTCATAACGCTTGTTTGTTACTAGATTAATTAGCTACAAAATGAGATATAACATGTTTATATAGCTAAATTATTAAGATCAGAATAAATAAAAGCGTACAAAAGTAAGCTCTCAATCTTATGAGGGATATTTAAAAAATTGTAAAAAATCTTAACTATAATTTTTGAAAATTTTAATAACAGCCATGTGTTACTAGTTTAATAAGCTACAAAATGAGATATAATATGTTTATATAACTAAATTATTAAGATCAGAATAATGAAAATTGTAAAAAAGTAATATTTCAAACTTATATAGGCTTTATAACAAATTGTAAAAAATTATAGTTGTCTGTTTTGAAAGTTCTAATAACAGTTGTGTATTACAAGTTTATTTAGCTACAAAATGAGATATAATATGTTCATACAACTTATTTATTAAGATCAGAATAAAGTAAAGAGGATAAAAGTGACCTTTCAAACTTATGTGGGCTATTTAAAAAAAATGCAAAAAATCGTAGCTATTATTTTTGAAAATTCTAATGACGTTTATGTGTTACTAGCTTAATTAGCTACAAAATGAAATATAATATGATTATATAGCTAAATTATTAAGATCAGAATTATGAAAATTGTAAGAAAGTAACCTCCCAACCGTAAGTAGGCTATTTAAAAAAATTTAAAAAATCGTAGTTATTATTTTTGAAAATTTTCATAACGCTTGTTTGTTACTAGATTAATTAGCTACAAAATGAGATGTTTATATAGCTAAATTATTAAGATCAGAATAAATAAAAGCGTACAAAAGTAAACTCTCAATCGTATCAGGGATATTTAAAAAATTGTAAAAAATCTTAACTATTATTTTTGAAAATTTTAATATCAGCCATGTGTTACTAGTTTAATAAGCTACAAAATGAGATATAATATGTTTATATAACTAAATTATTAAGATCAGAATAATGAAAATTGTAAAAAAGTAATATTTCAAACTTATATGGGCTTTATAAAAAATTGTAAAAAATTATAGCTGTATGTTTTGAAAATTCTAATAACAGTTGTGTATTACAAGTTTATTTAGCCACAAAATGAGATATAATATGTTCATACAACTAATTTATTAAGATCAGAATAAAGTAAAGAGTAAAAAAGTAACCTTTCAAACTTATGTGGGCTATTTAAAAAAAAA
Source organism: Lordithon lunulatus (assembly GCA_963942505.1). Lineage (NCBI taxonomy): Eukaryota > Metazoa > Arthropoda > Insecta > Coleoptera > Staphylinidae > Lordithon > Lordithon lunulatus. Next base: position 53,026,025 of record OZ012669.1, read on the forward strand.
TGCAAAAAATCGTAGCTATTATTTTTGAAAATTTTAATAACGGCTATGTGTTACTAGCTTAATTAGCTACAAAATGAGATATAATATGTTTACATAGCTAAATTATTAAGATCAGAATAAATAGCTTCACGGCTTATAGGCCTATAAAGATAGAAGTTTTTAAAATTTATTTTGAAATGCTTAATATAATTAATATTGTTCCAGATCAACATCCTGTTGTGTTTGGTATTAGCAAGTATTACATATATACAGACTCTTACAAAGTATCTACAGTATGTTGGTGTAAGGCTTTTAGTATTTTTATGTTTTATATATATATATTGAGTCTGTGCACCAATAATTGTACTGTTTACATTATATAAATAAACATATAAATGTGTATAAATTATTTGGTCAAAAATAAATATTCATTCTTAAATGGACCATTTGTATCCATAAAATTACCGATAATCATATCTTATCTCTAACTATGTTCAGTATAGAGAACACAAGACAAAAAAAATCGCTATTTCCATACCACAAACATGCGATCTTATTTTTAGATACATCCCAAGAATAGTCCAAAAGCGTGCTATGCCGATTGATTTTGTTTGTTAATTCCAATTTCCACACAAAACAATCGCATGTAGCAACAATAAAGCCCATTGTTGCTATTTAAACGGGCCCCCATGCATCACAAGCTAATTAATGAATGCACACGCATAAAATTATAGTAAAATGTGTGCAACAATACGCATTTGCATTACTATAACCTGTTTATCGCCGCAATTTATTTATTTAATAACAGCGGCGGCGGCGGCGGCGCGATTTGAATAACCTCATTTAACTCGGGGGGGGATTATATCACATTTCCACATGTTATTTAAGCATTATGTTAATTGGTTGCAAAACGTTTTGAAAAGTAGCTGTTCTCTTTGTGTCAGCACTCTAGTTGGACTTATAAATAGAATCCCAATAAAAAAAATTGACGCACACATACAGACGGGACCGTACCTGCTTAAAAAATACATCTTTGGCTTCGTGCTCGTCCAGCCGCAAGGTGTCCCGATTCACTTTCGGCAGGTCGTCCGACTTGGTTTCCAGGATCACATTCAGACAATTGCAGGCGAGCATTTTTCTGCTGGTGTTGTTGCTGGGACGTGCGCGATCGGATTAATTCGTTCGGTGCGTGGACAGGCATGCACTCACACACACACACACGGGCACATACACATGTACTGAACACACGCGGGCGCGTTTTGTTTTTTATTGTTTTTTTTATTTGTGTAGCAAAATAAAGTGATGCCCGACCGAGCCGTCTCGCACTTGTTCACTAAATGGCCAGCTCCATTTCGTGGGGTCGGATCACGTCGCTGCGAGTGCGGCAGCAACCAAGACACCACGCACGGTAAATAAACAAGGGAGACGGAGCGAGGCGGCGCAGGCGGGCATGCGTGCCCGCGCCGGCTTGTTTTTGTCCGCGGCGGCGCGGCGGCGGTGAATCCCTCTTTCAATTTAGCGCAAATTAATTCGCGTGTTTTTATTTTGTTGGCGACCGCCATCTGTTAGCTACATTTACATTCAAGGTGATCAGCTGTTTGTCGCGAAATAAGTTGGAACCAGTTAGAACTTGTTCGAATATTTTCTCTAGAAACTGCAACTGTATTGCCAGTTAAACTGGAACAGTACTAAAGCAGTAACTAACTTATAAATATATAAATTAATTTTCAAAACGTTTGTTTATGAATATGTTTACCCGTCCACTATTTCAAACAACTTGAACTTTACACTAGACTGTTTTCATCAACTTTCTATGATTCAATTACTTGCATTTATTAATTTACGCCTAATTCGAAAAAAAAACATGTGAGAAACAATGTAGTGCATAGTTCAAGTCGTTTGAAATAGTGGATGGGCATAGTAAGGTTGGTAGGGAACGCCCACCCACCCCACCTTTGCTCGCATAGTTTTTTTCTACGGATACAGATGTTTAATATTGTTTAAACAATTCGAAGAAGAATTTTATCCCATGAAAAAAACTATGCGAGCAAAGGTGGGGTGGGTGGGCGTCCCTTACCAACCTAACTATGCCCGTCCACTATTTCAAACGACTTGAACTATGCACTACATTGTTTGTCACATGTTTTTTTTTTACGAATCATAGAAAGTTGATGATAGCAGTGTTGTGCATAGTTCAAGTCATTTTAAATGGTGGACGGGCATAGTCAGATTGGTGGGAACCATCCGCCCACCCCACCTTTGCTCGCATAGTTTTTTTCATGGGATAAAACTCTTCCTCGAATTGTTTAAACAATATTAAACATCTGTATCCGTTGAAAAAAACTATGCGAACAAAGGTGGGGTGGGCGGGTGTTCCCCACTAATCTGACTATGCCCGTCCACCATTTCAAATGACTTGAACTATGCACAACACTGCTATCATCAACTTTCTATGATTCGTAAAAAAAACATGTGAAAAACAATGTAGTACATAGTTCAAGTCGTTTGAAATAGTGGACGGGCATAGTTAGGTTGGTAGGGGCCGCCCACCCACCCCACCTTTGCTCGCATAGTTTTTTTCATGGGATAAAATTCTTCTTCGAATTGTTTAAACAATATTAAACATCTGTATCCGTTGAAAAAAAACTATGCGAGCAAAGGTGGGGTGGGTGGGCGTTCCCTACCAACCGGACTATGCCCATCCACTATTTCAAACGACTTGAACTATGCACTACACTGTTTGTCACATGTTTTTTTTTACGAATCATAGAAAGTTGATGATAGCAGTGTTGTACATATTTCAAGTCATTTGAAATGGTGGACGGGCATAGTCAGATTAGTGGGGACCACCCGCCCACCCTACCTTTGCTCGCATAGTTTTTTTCATGGGATAAAACTCTTCCTCAAATTGTTTAAACAATATTTAACCTCTGTATCCGTTGAAAAAAACTATGCGAGCAAAGGTGGGGTGGGCGGGTCGTCCCCACCAATTTGACTATGCCCGTATACCATTTCAAATGACTTGAACTATGCACAACACTGCTATCATCAACTTTCTATGATTCGTAAACAAAAAACATGTGACAAACAATGTAGTGCATAGTTCAAGTCGTTTGAAATAGTGGACAAGCATAGTTAGGTTGGTAGGGGCCGCCCACCCACCCCACCTTTGCTCGCATAGTTTTTTTCATGGGATAAAACTCTTCCTCGAATTGTTTAAACAATATTAAACCTCTGTATCCGTTGAAAAAAACTATTCGAGCATAGGTGGGGTGGGCGGGTGGTCCCTACCAACCTGACTATGCCCGTCCACTATTTCAAACGACTTGAACTATGCACTACATTATTTCTCACATGTTTTTTTTTTACGCATTAGGCGTAACTTAATAAATGAAATTAATTGAATCATAGAAAGTTGATGATAGCAGTGTTGTGCATAGTTCAAGTCATTTGAAATGGTGGACGGGCATAGTCAGATTGGTGGGGACCACCCGCCCACCCCACCTTTGCTCGCATTGTTTTTTTCATGGGATAAAACTCTTCCTCGAATTGTTTAAACAATATTAAACCTCTGTATCCGTTGAAAAAAACTATGCGAGCAACGGTGGGGTGGGCGGGTGTACCCCACCAATCTGACTATGCCCGTCCACCATTTCAAATGACTTGAACTATGCACAACACTGCTATCATCAACTTTCTATGATTCGTAAAAAAAACATGTGACAAACAATGTAGTGCATAGTTCAAGTCGTTTGAAATGGTGGACGGGCATAGTCAGATTGGTGGGGATCACCCGCCCACCCCACCCTTGCTCGCATAATCTTTTTCATGGGATAAAACTCTTCCTCGAGTTGTTTAAACAATATTTAACCTCTGTATCCGTTGAAAAAAACTATGCGAGCAAAGGTGGGGTGGGTGGGCGTTCCCTACCAACCTTACTATGCCCATCCACTATTTCAAACGACTTGAACTATGCACTAGATTGTTTCTCACATGTTTTTTTACGCATTAGGCGTAACTTAATAAATGAAATTAATTGAATCATAGAAAGTTGATGATAGCAGTGTTGTGCATAGTTCAAGTCATTTGAAATGGTGGACGGGCATAGTCAGATTAGTGGGGACCACCCGCCCAACCCACCTTTGCTCGCATAGTTTTTTTCATGCGATAAAACTCTTCCTCGAATTGTTTAAACAATATTAAACCTCTGTATCCGTTGAAAAAAACCATGCGACAAAGGTGGGGTGGGTGGGCGTTCCCTACCAACCTGACTATGCCCATCCACTATTTCAAACGACTTGAACTATGCACTACACTGTTTGTCACATGTTTTTTTTTACGAATCATAGAAAGTTGATGATAGCAGTGTTGTGTGTAGTTCAAGTCATTTGAAATGGTGGACGGGCATAGTAAGATTGGTGGGGACCACCCGCCCACCCCACCTTTGCTCGCATAGTTTTTTTCATGGGATAAAACTCTTCCTCGAATTGTTTAAACAATATTAAACCTCTGTATCCGTTGAAAAAAACCATGCGAACAAAGGTGGGGTGGGACGGCGTCCCCTACCAACCTAACTATGCCCGTCCACTATTTCAAACGACTTGAACTATGCACTACATTGTTTCTCACATGTTTTTTGTTACGAATTAGACGTAAATTAATAAATGAAATTAATTAAATCCCAGAAAGTTGATGATAGCAGTGTTGTGCATAGTTCAAGTCGTTTAAAATGGTGGACGGGCATAGTCAGATTGGTGTATTGTATTGTATCGAGTATGATTTATCTAGGGCAAGGTGAAAGGAAATCATTGTCGTCATCGCCAACTGTGATTTGGCAGAGATATTTGGCGGTAAATTTAAATATCATTGCGATCGGGCCAGATCGGATTTGTATATTTGGCAGCGCGACACTTTTGCGTATTAGCGGCAAATTTATAATAATAATCTGCTGTAGTGTAGGTAGTATACAAAAACAAATTTAATAGTATCGCTAATTCCCCACTCAATCAGCTATTAGAAAACTGTTGTTGTGTTTGTCATTTGAATCGTCTTTTATAATATCTGTACTGTAATTTCTCAAAAACAAGCTCAGAATTCATACAAAATAACTCCTTGTATCAAATGTATGACCCGCCACTGGAATCCACATTACCCCACAGTTGGCAACACCTAAAAACGTTATTCAGTTATTTTTTAAGCATACATTTGAAAATGTTTCGTTGGCAGTACTTTTAAAGCATTTGTGATATTTACATCCTGATTTATTGCCGAAAACTAATTATTAGCAACACAATTCAACCGGTATAAGTAAGTACAAACAATTATCTACAAGTGATAATCATGTAATTGCAATTATTTTATATAGAAACCACAAACAGCCATCCAAGATGAATCCTAACCTACAAACGACGAAACAGCCGGGATTCAAGCTGATCATACTACGAAAACTCTCCGGTGCAGCGACTTTCAGTTGCATAACACAACTCACAATACTTTTACTGTTTTTGTTCTCACAACACTTCTGCATTCTGTCCCCTATTGAATCATTCTGGAGTTTCTTCTATGCACTTATAACGTTGAGCACATGTATGTATTTATGTCTATTTGCAGCTATTATATTAATGCAAAATGTGATATGTGCAAAGGATTACATTATTAGCCCCCGTTACTGCTCGACCAGGTTTCAAAAATTCGTTTCAATATGTTCTGCATACAATTTAATCCTATTAGCCTTTCATAATTTAATGGGAGTGGTTTGTGTTTGGTTTTATTTGCTACTAGCCAACTCAGACCTAGCAACTCTTATTAAATACAAGGCAGGTTTTTATTACATATCTGAAAAAACATACTTTCTATTATTATCAGGTTTAGTAACAGGATTGTACTATTTTATAGCTAAATATACTTCAGATAGAAAAATAATGTTTCCGATTATACAACAGATTAAATGGGTTGAGTTACGCTGGAGGCTCTTTCCACTTCTTAAAGAAAGTTGTAGATGTTCATTTTGGCCTACATTGTACTTCATAACAGCTTACCTAATATCACAATCAATAGGTTTGCATTATATAGCTAGATTTCTTAATATAAAAGTTAATACAGACTGGAATGTTATTATATACATGTATTCATGGTTGTTTGCAACTTTAATTTACTACTATTTGAATGTAATGACTTATTGTTATGAACTGTTTCTCACTGAACCTGTTGAGTTTTCGATCATCCCACAAGCTATTGATGACTTTACTTTATGTGATGCACTCTCATCAGATACACCAGTTATTCAACATTTAGCATGTTATGATTTATATAAATTGTCTGGTAATAGTTCGGGGAGGCGTGAGCAGATTTTCACTCTATCCCAACCTGGAGGGCACCCACACAACTGGAATAACTTAATTGAAACACTTCTAAAGGTGCTTAATGAGTATATTAATACATTAAATAAATCAACGATTGCTCTAATGCCTGAAAAGTTGAAGAATCCTTATATAGTCGAACAGGTTGTAACACCTAGTGCTAAACAAGGTATTAATTATGATAAATTAAGGAATATGACGTTGCAGAGTGAAAGTTTTAATATTTCATCTGCTAGAATTCCAACAAGTCCAATTGCAGTAACTAAAATGCAGCCTAATAAATTGGTGCTTAAATACAATAGCATGATTGCTACTTTAAAAAACTTGTTGTGGATTGACTATTTTTTTTGTGAACTACCTGAAGCTAGTATTCAGAAGTGTTTGGGTGATGGACAGATTATTATGTGGGTGGTGCAGTCACTTTCAACACTCACCTCTGTTTCGATTAGTGAGGACCGGTATGGGATTGTACAGAAAGATTTGGCTGTTATTATTAGCACTATTGTCGAGTTGAAGTTGAGTGTGGAGAAGCTCAATCGAATACCAGCTTTGAATAGGCGGGTGCAGGGTGGAGTTGATTTCAATAGCAAGATGAAGCAGGCTATTATCAATTCTATTAGACGGGCATTGTACCAGATTTGCTGTGCATTTGGGCCGTATTTGCAGGAGATCAATTTGAAGAAGGAAGTCTTGATGCAGGTCCAAGGATTTCTGACTGTTAAAACTCATGAACATGTATATTGAATGTTTTGTTTTTATTTATTTATGTAACTAGTTTTGTAAGATCAAGTCTTTTGTATTGTGCTTTTGTTTAGACAAATATTTCCAAATATAATTATAGTTAATTTTTTAACTCAATTGATTTTTATTTCTTTACTTTAAAGCTTCAACCAAATTCCATTTGAACTAAAATATAGTTGATGTTTTTCATGACTGGGATGGATGGACCAACAGCAAAAAGGCTAAATAGATGCACAAAGGTCCAATACAAGTGGACTAATGCCCATATTCACTAACATCCCATAAACTTTATAGGTCCCATAAGCTATTGAATGGATAAATTGACAACATCATTGTGATAGAATATGCCAAAACAAAAGTCAAACACCTTGAATAGTGCTTGCGATTGGAGCTTTGATGACACTTTTTGTTTAATTATTCAGTGTTTCCAATGGAGAGAATCTAAAGTAAGTGTATTCCCTAGATAATGTATTTATTGTAGCTATAACAACAAATACTTATGGGTTCAATAGCTATTGATAAAGGCACCTTACACAATCAATAATACTGTCAATATTTTAGAATAATGACAGTATTACTTTACGATAACATGTATAATATGTTCATTATTCTAAAATATTGCCAGATTACTTATTGTGTCAGGTATGGTAATGATGAAATGAAGAGAATACCGGTGTTTATCCGGATTATTGATTACCTGATAAATATTGAAGGAAGATTCATGCAAATACTGACAGTACTAGGACTGACAGTATTATTGACCGTGTAAGCACCTTACACGGTCAAGAATACTGTCAGTCCTAGTACTGTCAGTATTTGCATGAATCTTCCTTCAATATTTATCAAGTAAACAATAATCTTTTAAATTTATGGAACCTCGGTAAATATGGGGGTAAGTGCAGTCTGTAGATTTTAAATCAATCAAAAAATCATATTATACAGAAACAGATTTGTGCATTGATACTTGAGAAATCTTCTCTTCCTACAGCTTTTTAAAAGCATTTTGTATTGGAGTGATGAGATTTTACCTAGTGATATGAGTGAAACCAGATCATGAAAAATTGTGCTTTTATTTTCAGTTAATATAAATGTATATTATTCAAAACTGGAAAATTATACCAAAAGTTGATTGAGGTATCATAATACTTCAATCAACACCCCAAAGTGATATCATTGAAAGACAGTTTTTTGGATTTTGTGGATAAACCATAAAAAATAGAAGAAACATCCAATTTGTCAGGCTTCAAGTTCTCTACAACTTTGCAATTTATATCATCGAAAAAATCAAAATGAAAAAATAATACAATAAAACCCTCAAACTTGATAAATCGTCGCTTACAGAGCAACACGTATCAGAATGTTTCATGGATGAGTATTGCATACCGTTGAACGCATAATCTAATTAATTTGTTTTGAATTGTGTACATAGTGTTCACGAGAACTTATGAATACCTCGGCTAAGTAGGCTTCTACAAGTGAAATAATCTTAGAAAAATGGTTTTCCAGCTCGTCTGAAAAAATGAGATACGTGGTGTAAGCTACGAAATACCCCTACTCCTACTGTTCCCTCCTCACTCGCCCACTTTTTCATCCATGCCAGCCTTTAATTTCCACGCCTTTTTCATCCTCTTTGCCATTCAATTTTTGTATTTTGAGGCAAAACGCGAATATAATAGCGGAACTCATCAAATGGCTGTTTGTTGGGCTTGAAAATCTTAAAGCAATGGATCAAAAATAAAAATCAGATTTGAAAATAATTTACAAATTTTTATCACTTAATATTTATACACGTCTTTAAAACCAATCAATTTTTCGAATAAGTACGCTTCGGTTTACTAATATCCATATCATAACTCATACTCATATCACCGGCACCAGTAACCTCACTCGTCTCCACTGACACCTGTGGGTCCTCACTGGCGGTCACTTCCTGCACGATTACATCCTCCCTATCGAAATCAGGGATATAGCTTGGAGCCTCTACAAAATAAAGTTTTAATAAAAATCAACTTCGTGATGGCTAGTTAATTTAAGTATAACCTGGATAAGGAGGTTGTTCTTCTGATAGCTGTTGTATAACATAATCTAACATTGTGGTGCTAAATGTGTCATCTCTTCGGAGACCTAAAGCTCTATGGAACCAATCAACAGCCTCTTCAAGGTTGTTCATGAGGGCATGCACATAGGCTATATCCGAGTAGGTGCTAGCACATTGTGGCATAAGTACTAAAGCCTAAAAATAATGTCATAAATGACAATAAATGTTTATTAATATCTATAATAAGTTGGTGGAGTTTCAAACCCAATCATTGAATATCTTACAGCACGTGCATTTATAATATTACATAATTTGATATCTTAAAGCTATGAATCAGGAACAATTACCACAAATGAAAACAAGACACAGAACAAAAGTTTCCCTTTTTGTTACAAAAATTGAGGACAATGTGAGAGCAGAGTGGGAATAGTACCTACAAAGAATAAACCAATGCCCAGTGTACAATAAATGGGAAACTCACGAGTTACTTAGCCAGGGTTGAGTGGAGCAGGGAGGACAAAGTATGCATGGCGAGAGCGAGGTGTGGGTCAGGGCGAGTGTGGATGGGTCTGGGGTACACCGCGTGTGCGCTGTGTAGTAAGGGAAGCCACACGTGAGGGTGTGAAAGCAGAGTGGGTGGGAGACTGCAGAAAGCTGAATGAATGGTTAAGCGAGGTTGGGGAAGGCGTGAAAATCTGCAGGAGGCTGACGTGGGAGAGGCAAGTGGCGAGGGCAGAGAGAATGGTTATGTATAATGTTAATTTGTAATTTTTGCAGTGTTATTTTTATTTCTATTTGTATTTTTATGTATTTTTGTTGTGGTTGGGTATATTGAAGAGTTTTTGTGAAGAAAATGCCAATAAAGGTCCTTTTTTTGTGTAAATTTATATATTCAATTTTATTTTTTAAATTTATACCTCTTTTTCCTAGCGCTAATGTGGTGTAACCCCTAAAGACAACTTCTTCAACTACTTTTTAATAAAAAAATTCTATATTAATTTAATTTACCTCATGATGAAATGTTAATGCTTGTTCGAATTTCCTCTGTTTGCGCAGAGCATGTCCTAGGTTGTTGTATAATGGCGCCCACCTCTCAAGGGTGTTCTTACCACCATCCACAACTTTCTTTAGGGCTTCTCTGAAATGTATTTCGGCGTAGGCGTAACTAAAATATGGTGTAATACAGTATACTAATTTTAGAAGAATTTTGAAGATTATTTACTCCATATTCTGAAATGCTATAACGCCCATTTCATGCAGCACAAATGGGTCATCAGGGGCTATGGTATTGGCTTGCTGAAAGAATTTCTCTGCTAGCCGGATGTTGTTGGTTAAACCACATTCAAGTCCAATGTACATTAGTGGCAAATGACACCTGAAAAATTTGGGTTTTATATATATATAATAAAAGTAACACTCCGCAAAAACTACAAATGAATATCATATATAAATACTCCTACACTCCCTCTGACCTCGCCACTTTCCTCCCCCGCGTCAGCCTCCTGCAGATTTTCACGCCTTCCCCATCCTCTCTTTACATATATATATATTTATATATATATATATATATATATATATATATATATATATATATAGAGAGAGAGAGAGAGAGGCTGGGGAAGGTGTGAAAATCTCTGCAGGAGGCTGACGTGGGAGAGGAAAGTGGTGAGGGCAGAGGAAGTGTAGGAGTATTTATATATGATGTTCATTTGTAGTTTTTGCGGAGTGTTGTTACTTTTATATATTTTATTTGTATTTTTATTGCGGTTGTTGATGTTGAAGTGCAGCTTTTGGTGAGGGAAATGCCAAATAAAGGTCTATAGGTGATTTAAAAGAATTAAAACAGACTAGAAAATGTAGAAATATTATGAAACAAGTATTTTTTAAATCATGACTCCAACATGTTTAAATTAAATTTGATTCAGGACAAGTTTTATTAAAATTGTTTTGGCAAGCATCTTTAAAATTAATTTCGGATTTACAAATTAATTTGTAAAATAGCGTGGTGTCTATTCTAGATATCTATGATTAATGAACCATCATCAAACCATTTATTAGAAAATTGAGATTGTGGATGATTTAGAGTAGCTCGAAAAACATTGTATCTTACCCTCTCATGAGTTGAGATGCTTTGAAGTAGGCCGCCATTGCTTGATCGTGTTCATTCTCAATGGCGAACGAATGCCCATACGCCAACCAAGCTGGACCAAACAGTTTGTCCAATGACGTTGACTTGGCCAAAAACTTTCGCGCATTATCACTTTTACCTAAAAAGTTATAAACATCTATGTATATGAATTGAACAAAACGGAAAGATCAAGGGCCGATAGTCTAAATAAAGATTGTTTTCTTCTCTTCAATTTAAAAGCTGGATTAGCTGATGAAGATTAAATATATCATGATAAATGGGCGTACTTCAAATAAAAGAGGGCGTGGTTAATGTTAAAGTGGGCGTCGCTACCATAAAAGGGATAATTTATTTTTATTAGTATTTCTTCTTTTCAATTTAAAAGCTTGATGGCTGATGAAGATTAAATATATGATAATAAATGGGCGTACTTCAAATAAAAGAGGGCGTGGTTAATGTTAAAGTGGGCGTCGCTACCGTAAAAGAGATAATTTATTATTATAACTAATTAAATACTAATTCACTATTTCGATAGTATTATAGATAATTTATTATTATTATTATTTATTCTTTTCAATTTAAAAGCTTGATGGGTGATAAAAATTAAATATATGATGATAAATGGGCGTACTTCAAGTAAAAGAGGGCGTGGCTAATGTCAAAGTGGGCGTTGCTACCGTAACAGGGATAATTTATTATTATTTCTTCTTTTCAATTTAAAAGCTTGATGGCTGATGAAAATTAAATATATGATGATAAATGGGTGTACTTCAAGTAAAAGAGGGCGTGGTTAATGTTAATGGGCGTCGCTACCGTAAAACAGATAATTTATTATTGCTAATTAACTATTTCGAGAGTGATTGTTTGTATAGTCTGATCCAATCCAGTCTACAACTAATTGGTTAGTATTTTACAGCACTTACCTATCACATAGTAGTAACACCCAACAGCGAACCATGATATTGCCAGATGCGTATATAAATCAACCAAATTGTGCGCCAGTGTGAACAATTCTACAAATACAATTTACTGTAAAACAACAATAAAGCCAGTTTCGTGAGATCAGAAACACGTGAATTGTGAATGGCTAGTTGAAACAAAAATTGTTGTTTAGTTTTAGAGGTCTATACTGTAAGTTCAGAATAGACCGCCTGGTTGCTATGATATTCAGAATGTTCTGAAGTTGCAGTATAGACCTGAATTGGGTGAGGAAACAACAACCGAAGGGATCATAGCGATGATGATAACAGGGGCAAATGCTGAATTCCAACCCAGCGTACTTCTCCTCCTCCTCCTTTTTCCTTATAATTTCCGTGATGAACCCGGTGATGGCGTTCGTCACGGAAATTATAAGGAAAAAGGAGGAAGAGGAGAAGTAATCCGGAGATACGCTGGGTTGGAATTCAGCACTCTCGGGGGAGAATGCCAGCGAGGCCCCCCGGACGTCTTTAGAAGATTCCCCCCCTCATGCCAAAAAAAGACCCCCTGAATTAATAAATATAATTAGGAACCTTACTGTTGCTTTGTTTCAACTCGACCAAGCACGATATATGTATCGGCAAACAGGCACTATGGTACGGATCCTGTTTTAAAATCTTCTCCGTTAAATTCAAACATCTATGGTAGTCACAACTGTAGTACAGCTGCTCTGCTTTAGCCACAACCAAATCCAGACTCTCCTGCAACCGCTGCACGTGCACACCTTGGTAGACATTTAGTAAATTTGTAGCCTTTCTGTCTACAACTCGAGTAGTGGCATTATCTACAATATTCGGTGTGGATCCAATCGATACTGCCGAATTGGGCGTGTTTAGTTCCATTTTTATTTGACTATCTGGGGGTGCTAATGAGCTGTTTTCAACGATATCTTTCGGGGTGTGGTACTTCTTCATTTTGCTTCTGTATAGTATGCGTAGTATTTGGCCTTCTTCTTCCGAACACTGCGCGTTTATCGGCAGGGAGTTTATAAGCGTTTCCTCTGTAAAGTAACAGCAGCATGTATTTGATAGTATAGTAACTCTCCATTAAAAAATAAGGCTGGGTCGCATAAAAGAAAATGAAAACTCCAAGACAATTGACCTATACCCAAAATTTACACGACTGAGATGGTGATAAAATCAATATTACATACTTATAGAGGATTGTGCAGAAGTTTTTTTAAAATTTACTCGATTAATGATTCTTGATATTATGAGATTGGCCAATTTTGGACCATCGATAAGTTTTTATTCTATAAGGCATCTTAGACGATCAATAAAACTGTCAATATTTTAGAATAATGACAGTATTACTCTACGAAAACATATTTAAAATGTATAATATATGTATATATATATATATATACATATATATATATATATATATATATATATATATATATATATATATATAAACATAAAATCACACTGACACCATAATTCGAGGTCAAATTTGTTAACATTTTACCCCACTGATGTAAAACTCACCCTCACTAGCAGTTAACATATTGTGTTGAATTAGAGATTCATAGGCCTCATAACAGTGCACATCACACTGAAGAGCTTGTCTGTAGCAGTCCGCAGCTAGACCTCTGTTGTCCATTGCTGCTAGTACTTTTCCTTTCAGTAAAAGTACTGCAGATTGCACTTGCTAATTGACAAAGAGATATATATTAATTAATCGCTCAAAAATTCACACAGAGTAGCTGATCCTGTGGAAGTTCATCAATAAACAGAATTTATGAATTAGGTTACACTGCTGTTTTTTTTTTACAAAAAAAGGACTATGCAAATAAATTTATTTCTCAGCAGAATATTTATATTGGAATATGTTATGATATATTTTATATAATAATATTGATTATAATATTTCAATAAAAGAAGTTTTGTATATAAAACAGTAACTTACATATCGTGGGGTGTCATCAAACATGCCATTATCAACATTGGCTACAAAATTTGGAGGGTTCTGTAGGAAGACATCCAGATTCATGGATTTCGACACTTTCAGTGCCTCAGTGTAATCTTTGGCTTCCAGTAAACTTCGTACAGTCAAATTATTGCATAGCACATAAGTCTGAAATATATAAATATAAAGATAACTAGGTACTATTGCTTTCGTAAACTTTACAGTATTCTCTTGATTCCATCATTACTATACTTTACATGATTAGTAATACTGGCAATATTTTAGAATAATGTTTATTTCAATCATATTATCGTACAGTAATACTGTCACTATTCTAAACTATTAATAGTAATATTGATCATGTAAGGTGCCTTATACTAATAGTAATAATACTAATAAGTGTGACATCAGTATTAGTCACTACTAGTCACTAGTAGTAGCCAAACAAACAGGGCCCATATTTTGGTTGTAACACATATTATAGACACTAACCTGGACACCCAACTACCTGTGTTGGGTGTCCAGGTTAGTGCCCATAATATGTGATGATGAATAAGAGAACCAAGAAGAAAGATTATGGACACTAGTAGGCAGGGGCAACAGGGACACATGCCCAGGGGCTAGATGGAAATGCCAAAGAGAGACCAAAAATGTTCACATTGTATTAAAAATCTGTGTGATGGGTTGTGATGTGGTCTTGCCCAGGATCCCAAAATAGGTAGTTACAGCTCTGCTAGTAGGTACTAGTACTACTATGTATATCAGTCTGGTATTCACTGACATTCCATAAATCTATCAATAGCTATTGAACCCATAAGTATTCATTGTTATAGCAACAATAAATATATTATCTAGGAAAGGTAGTTACTTTAGATTCTCTCTATTGGAAACACTGAATAATAAAACAAAAGGTGTCATCAAAGCTCCAATCACAATTGCTATTTAAGTTGTTTGACATTTGTTTTGGCATATTCTGTCACAATGACATTGTTAATTTATCCATTCAATAGCTTATCGGACCTATAAAATTTATGGGATGTTGGTGAATACAGGCATAATTCCATTAAATTTTACCACCAAATTTGTTATAGTATGAATGAAATTAAATGTTTTCATTAACTTTTATCACAAATTTCCATCATTGATCTAACAATAACAACAATCAGCTGTTTACAATTTGTGGAATTATACCATACCTTATCCAAGCTTCTTGATCTTAATAAATGAGCAGCTCGGTGGTACTGTTTGAGCATGAACATGCACTGAGCCAGCCAGTACACATCCTTGGGGTTACTGTTGGCTAATGCAACAACTTTGTCAGCCCAAAACAAAGCAGCCTCATACATATGCTAAAATAACAAAACCCCATCATAATTACAACACAGAATTAAAACAACAATAAACTGCATTATCACCAGATTTATGTAGGTCTGCACCAATTTTCTGTAATTATCCACATCCAAGCTAGAGGAGCTGTTTAGGTTTTTCATTTCTGAATCTGTATCAGTCGCCATCCTCAATAATTCTTTTGGTTTGGCAGAATGAGACGTCGGGGCCATGCAAAGAGGTTAATCAAAACAAGAAATTGTAGTAAGCGATATAACCTCAAATTTAAATAGTAGTGATGTTGGTTGCATACGTATTTTTAAAATTATATGCCAGTGGCGTACGACAAAGTGTATATGACACAATTTCTTACGAATTAAGACTTTAAAAAAAACAACCTTTATTTGGCATAAGACTTACATACATATCAATTCAAGAAATATGTTCACAACTCGAAAAAAATCCTTATCCCATTCACATAAAAAAAATACATACACTACCATCCCTCAACCCTCACCCACGACAGTCTTCTACAGATGTCCACGCCATACCCATCCTCTCTAGCCATTGACTCATGTTTCTGCACTCAACCACCCACTACTT
This sequence comes from Lordithon lunulatus, assembly GCA_963942505.1. Classification (NCBI taxonomy): domain Eukaryota; kingdom Metazoa; phylum Arthropoda; class Insecta; order Coleoptera; family Staphylinidae; genus Lordithon; species Lordithon lunulatus. The sequence goes on from OZ012669.1 coordinate 53,042,085, forward strand.
TTTCAAACCCTCACACGCGTGGTTCAGGTGCCACCACGTGTCACTCCCTTTACTACACAGTACACACGTGGTGTACTTTTGCCCCATCCATACTTTCCTTCCTCTTGCTTCTGACCCACACGTCGCTTGTGCCATGCATAACTTTACCTCTCTGCTCAACCCTAATCTGGTTAAGTAGAGGGTTTCCCCCGTGGCTGCTACTCTACATACTCAGGGTAGTACGAGCTATCATTAAAAGTATGAAGTATAAAGTATAAAGTATAAAGTATAAAGTATAAAGTATAAAGTATAAAGTATAAAGTATAAAGTATAAAGTATAAAGTATAAAGTATAAAGTATAAAGTATAAAGTATAAAGTATAAAGTATAAAGTATAAAGTATAAAGTATAAAGTATAAAGTATAAAGTATAAAGTATAAAGTATAAAGTATAAAGTATAAAGTATAAAGTATAAAGTATAAAGTATAAAGTATAAAGTATAAAGTATAAAGTATAAAGTATAAAGTATAAAGTATAAAGTATAAAGTATAAAGTATAAAGTATAAAGTATAAAGTATAAAGTATAAAGTATAAAGTATAAAGTATAAAGTATAAAGTATAAAGTATAAAGTATAAAGTATAAAGTATAAAGTATAAAGTATAAAGTATAAAGTATAAAGTATAAAGTATAAAGTATAAAGTATAAAGTATAAAGTATAAAGTATAAAGTATAAAGTATAAAGTATAAAGTATAAAGTATAAAGTATAAAGTATAAAGTATAAAGTATAAAGTATAAAGTATAAAGTATAAAGTATAAAGTATAAAGTATAAAGTATAAAGTATAAAGTATAAAGTATAAAGTATAAAGTATAAAGTATAAAGTATAAAGTATAAAGTATAAAGTATAAAGTATAAAGTATAAAGTATAAAGTATAAAGTATAAAGTATAAAGTATAAAGTATAAAGTATAAAGTATAAAGTATAAAGTATAAAGTATAAAGTATAAAGTATAAAGTATAAAGTATGAAGTATGAAGTATGAAGTATAAAGTATAAAGTATGAAGTATGAAATTCCTTCCTAAACCATAATAAAGAACTGTTACTATTTCTGTGGTATTACCTCTTAAATTGAATAAGCCAACATTTTTTTAATTCAATCAGAGTAGTTTGAAAAGTCTACGTAATTGTCATCTGTAATAATTTTTTGACACTTTTATAAACCCCACGAAACATGCCCAAGAAACCTAAGCTCACGCCAGAAGAGAAGAAAGCGCTTAATATCGCGAAGAAACTAGAAAAGAAGCAGAAAGCGGAACAACTCCGAAGACAAATTGAGTACGACCACCTCGACCGTGAAATCAAATATGGCCAACTCACCATCAAACGGCACGAGAAGAGCTGGCGCAAAATGCTGCTCGATATATCTCTTCCCCGAATGCGCAGCGAACTGGAGTACGCATGGCATCTATTCGAACGCGTGGTAGACGCCAAAGACTTCACAATATCCCTCCTGCGTGATGAAATTGACGACGCTGAAGACCAGTACATGCGAAACATGCGCACGCATATGGAGAACATTGAGGTGCTCATAGTGCTCTGCTACGATCAAATCGAAGAACTTCGTAATGAGAGCAAGCAAGTTATCTACAACCTCTACAATTTGGCAAATTACGAGCGTACGGACATCATCAACATCAACAAAGAAAACGAGGAGTATCTACGCACCATGCTCTACATACTAGAAAACGCTAAAAAAGAGTCCCAAAAACTCATCCGCGGTGAATACCTTTCGAAACAAGAAGTCGAAATCTCTAAACTTAATGATATTTGCCATAAATTCACTGATGAACTTGAAGGTAAATTTGATGGCATGTGGAAGGAGGCGTGTAAGTATATTAAGGAGCATATTAATGAGTATGCAGCGCGGCGTATCGAATATGATAACTTGAGCACTCAGGACCATATGATGCAGAAACTCATCAAAAAGCTCTGGGTGGATATATACGATAACTTGGAAGTAATCCGGCTCATGCGTAGCAAACACGCGGATTTCCATGCCTTGCAAGGCTGGAAAATCAAGGAGCTTACAAACGAACGCAGTCATTTCGAGGGGGTTTACAACATTATGAAACAATGCCTTGAAAACGAACTTACATTGGATGATGATAATCTGATGTTGCTTACACTGGAGAGCAATAAGACTATTAAACATCTCGAGGAATGGGAGAAAAAGGGCGAAAAACTACTAAAACTCTCCGCGATTTGCAGAAAATACGAAACCTTGGAGGAGAAAACTATGTCGTTTCCGTCGTTTGATGATGATTTTAAACTGCTGGATAGTAATGATGATATGGGGTTGGGTGGTTTATTTGCTTCCGCATACCGGAAGGACATGACGTTGTTCTTCAATAGGGTGGCGCAGGCGGATGCGTTGAGATATCGTATGAATGAGGAGTGCGAATATTTGATGATTGAGAACAAGAAGCTTAAGCAGAAGATACATGCTTATTGTCAATGTTTGAACTGTGAATAAATTGTAAACTAGAAAGTAACAGTGTGACGAGCATTTTATAAACCTAAAATAATATACGTCACATATTATTCACGACTTTATTATGTTTGGATTTTTAATTTAGATGTAAACAACTCATGGCCCATAACTCATTGCCCACAATTCATCTTCCTATAATTCATTGCCCACAACTCATCCCCCATAATTCAATGTTCACAATTCATCTTTCACAGCTGATCGCTCACAATGCATCTCCAACAACTCATCGCCCACAAATCATTACCTACAACTCATCCTCTACAATTCACACCTCATTGCTAAGAATTAATGACCCTTACAATTCATCGCCCACAATTCCTTGCCTAGGATTCATCCCCCACAACTCAACGCTCACAATTAGTTGTTTATTTATTACGCATAATTCATTAACCAAAATGTATCGCCTACAATTCTTCATCCACAATTCATCTCCCTACCTATAATTCATTGCCCACAACTCATCCCCCATAATTCAGTGTCCACGATTCATCTTTCACAACTGATAGCTCACAATGCATTTCTAACAACTCATCGCACACAAATCATTACCTACAACTCATCCTCTACAATTCACACCTCATTGCTAAGAATGAATGATCCCTACAATTCATCGCCCACAATTCCTTGCCTACGATTCATCCCCCACAACTCAACGCTCACAATTAATTGTTTACTTATTGCCCATAATTCACTAACCAAGATGTATCGCCTACAATTCTTCATCCACAATTTATTGCCCACAATTCCTGGACCTCAACGTATATATAGCAAGGCCGAGGTGTGGTTCATAAAAGAGAGGAAGAAAAGTGTGGATGAGGCAAGGGCACACCATGTGTGTACTGTGCAGTAAGGGGAGTGATATGTGGGGGCATCTAAGCTACGAAAGTGAGGCTGGGAAAACAGAGTAGGTGGGAGAGTGCACAATGGTGAGTGAATGGTTAAAGAAAGGATGGGAAAGGCGCGGAAAACTGCAAAATGCTGGAGTGGGCGAGAAAATGGGTGAGGCAGAAGGAATAGTAGGAGGAGAGATACCCCTCCCTACGCAAGTTTGAGGGTTATATTGTACTATTTCATAATATTATGTTGAGTTGGGTTTATTTTGTGTGTTGGGTTATGCCCTAATTCATCCCCCACAATTAATTGACCATATCTCATCGGCTACAGTTCATTGGTCGGATGACGTTTAATTCTGATGGCGATGAAGTGTGGGCAATAGATTTATCCCTCGATGAACCATAGCCCATGAATTGCGATGATGGTGAATTGTATGCGAAGAATGATCAATGATTTTATCTACATCCATTACATTTTTGTAAATTTGATTTTGGTTGGCGAAATCTTCTCAAGATAATATACCTAATTCATCACCCACATTTTGTCCACAGCTCACTGAAATTGTGAAGGCGAAGAATTGTGGACAATACATTGATGCCGCGTATGGGCTATGAATGTGAAATAACAGTGAATTGCAGACGATGAATTTTTGGCTAGACATTGATGCTGTGTATGGGCTATGAATTGTAAATGACGATAAATTGTAGGCGATGAATTGTGGGCAACACATTGAGGTTACGCATGGGCAATGAATTGCAAATGACGGTGAATTGTAGCCGATGAATTGTGGGCAATACATTGATGCAGGGTATGGGCTACGAATTGCAAATGACGGTGAATTGTAGGCGAAGAATTGTGGGCGATGAATCTTGATGTAGGTGATGAATTGTAGACGTAGAATTGTAGGCAATACATTGATGTCGCGTATGAGCTATGAATTGCAAATATATTGTGGGCAATACATTGATGCAGTGTATGGGCTATGAATTGTAAATGACGGTGAATTGTAGGCGAAGACTTGTGGGCAATACATTGATGCTGCGTATGGGCTATGAATTGTAAATGATGGTGAATTATAGGGGATGATTTATGATTAATAATTTTAACCGCATCCTTTACATACATAGACAACTATATACCTTTAAATCCATCACTTTACACAATGATTAATTAAAGCTAGTTTGGTTGCTGCAAGTCTCCAGAAGAAGTTTGTCTTATATTCTCATTAATCTTTATCAACATAACCTTATATTTCTCTACGAACATAACCCAATTCGAATAATGTGAATAACATTGTGAATCACAATCAACGAATCACAATATACCATGTGAATGATTTGTAAGCAAAGACGTGTCTGTTTATAAAATCAATCATTATACCATCACCAAGATTTGCTGTTTTTTGGTGTTATCTCTAAAATCTACTATTTTTCTACACAAACCACCTGTTCTTCACAAAGAGGTGAACATGGACGTTGAAGTTGAAGTGAATGAGAAAAAGCGCAAACTCTCGCCTGTTTCACACTGCAAGTATTTTGTTAAACGCAAGAAGAGGTACTGTAAAATGACTGTGAAGAATGGATTCGAGTATTGTGGCGAACATATGCCAAGCTCTACAAATGAAGATGAATCTGCAAAGAAGTGTCTGAGAGTGGTCTGTCCTCTTGATAGTAAACAGTATGTTGATATTTATATATAAATAATATAGAAAACAACAGTTTATTTCAGTTTCAAAATTTTTGAATTTAATCCTTAAGGTCGTTTTAGACAAGACAATTTTTTGGCTCAAAAGTTAATGTCATTTTAGACAAAACACTTTCTTGACTCAAAAGTTAGTCAATATGTGAGACAATCTAAATTGTCCTGTATCATACAGCAAATTATTTGAAATATTGAATTGGATGGTAGATCGAATGGAAAAATATAGTGCATTCTATTTGTCAAGGACAAATTGTATGGGAGTAGGGTATATGAATTTATTTCTTGAACAACTTTTGAGCTAAGAAATTGTCTTGTCTAAAATGACCTTTATATTTATAATTAATATTAAGTACCCTCTCTTAAATTGAAAATAATAATACCCAAATTAATGTTTTTTTGCTTATATAAAAGTTTACGTATATTATCAATTATTATTTCCATAGTACATGCTATGCACACAAACTGGAAAAACATTTGAAAATCTGCAATGCACGCCCTGATCCCTCACTGCCCTACATCAACAAAAACATCAACACAGGACCATCAACATTGAAACCCAACAGTAATGAAGAAACAAAGCGACAACTATCACAAGTTGGACCAGCTGTTATAAAAGATTTGGTTGATAGACTCAACAAAATTTATGATGGTATGATGATATAACATTTTACAGTTTGTTTGTATTTTTAAAGCTTGCAGTGTATGTTCGTAGATGTTTTAATGGGTAAAATCAGTACCAGTTTTAAAAAGCATGATGTGGTTGAAGAGGAGCTAAAAAAGCCCGATTATGGAGATAAAACCAGAAAACATCTGGTGCAGGCATCATCCATTTTGGGCATTTTAGAAGAGAATGGTTTAATGAAGGATGGGGTATGTTTCGTCGAGTTTGGTGCTGGAAAAGGTTAGTTAATGTTCGTATAATATATAACTGCACTATTTCAGCTGAGGGTACTAAGCAGGCATGTTTTTTTTTTGTGGAGCCTACTAAAGCATACTGTAAATACTGATATATTCTAGATTTTGTCTTTGTTTATGTTCTTTATTTTAAAGGATCTAGATATGAAACAAACTTTCAAAACAGTATGATATATATTTTGTTTGCAAACTTTTTTGTTTATTTATATTTTCAATTAAAATCTACCTACTAATTTTCTTAATGGAACACCCAAATAAAAAATATGAGGTAGTTTTTGAGAAAATAATTTAGATTGACCCAGCTCAGAGGATGAGTAGTTAGAGTATGTAATAATATAGTAGTTAGAGTATGTAATAATATCCAGGCTTGTGTAAAAGTATTGGGATTTGGGTATAAAAGGTTAATACTGTCTGCAGAATAGCTTCCAGACAAATTCTCCCGTCTGGGGTTTGGTACCTCTTCAGTTAGTCCTACAGCAGACTAGCTGAAGAGGTACCAAACCCCAGATGGGAGAATTTGTCTGGAAGCTATACCCAAACCATCTATAGATTATTTTTATTTTTTATCAGAAACTCTTTTTTAGGACAATTAACTTATTGGATTTCCAAAGCTACCAAACAGACCCTGAAAAACGCGTCAGTGATGCTGGTGGAGAGAGCATCACACCGACACAAGTTTGATAACAAGCTTGACAAATCTGATGGGAAAGTCATCAGGATCAAGGCGGACATTGCGGATTTTGATATGGGCAAAGTCGATGGAATGAACGGATGTAAAGTGGTGGCAGTTACAAAGCATCTATGTGGTGGAGCAACAGGTAGACTTTTTAATTTCTATTTACTGTCATTCCTTCCTATATTGCTATTTTTTATGTATTGAGAATTGATAACACCTGAGTTGAACTAATCGTATATCAGTTAGAAAAACAAGTGATAGTCGAGAGAAACTAGATAGTTTAAAAGACAAAAGAGAAGGATCTGTCTCAAGACTCATTGGGGAAGGAGCCAGATCCAGCTAGGGTCCCTCGGGATCGCCAGTTCCCGCCAGTATTCACAAGACGTGAACCCTTGAGGTCCAATTTCGGTAATTTTTACAATCCAGCTAGAACCTGTCAAATGTAAGCAATGTGGGGATGAAATAGGTAACAGTTAGGCAGAGAAACTAACCGCTGATCTGCTATATTAAACATTGTTGTTAACTTTAAATTTTATAATTCAAAGTGCATGTGGCCATGTCGCTTTAAATTAAAACCATACACCAACATTATAGAATGCAAGGTGTATATGTTCAATTTACCAAGATTTTCCCCTGTATTCACCAACGTTCCATAAATCTATCAATAGCTTTCAGCCCATAAGTATTCGTTGTTATAGCAACATTAAATAAATTATCTAGGGAATGAGTTACTTGAGATTCTCTCTATTGGAAACACTGAATAATTAAACAAAAGTTGTCATTAAAGCTCCAATTTCAAGCGCTATTCAAGGTGTTTGACATTTGTTTTGGCACATTCTGTCACAATGACGTTGTCAATTTATCCATTCAATAAATTATGGGACCCATAAAGTTTATGCGATGTTGGTGAATATGGGCATATGGGACCTATAAAGTTTATGGGATGTCGATGAATACGGGCATTTAATTGTATATTTACTCGTAAATAGGACAAACTGCTTTAAAATAAATATGATTTTTATTTTGTAGATTTAGCGTTACGCTGTATGGAGAACTATGATGGACAAGTACTGGGTACCGTGATGGCATTCTGTTGCCACCATCGCTGCACGTGGTCTGTATACACAGGCCACACATTTTTCAAGGTAAATGCCAAATTTTAATGAATTTGACACAAAATTGATAAACACATTTTTAGGAGCAAAATTTGACTGCTGAAGATTTTGACGTGATGTGTGGGATGGTCAGTTGGGCCATATGCGGAACCGGCAAGAGTAGGGATTTGAATAACACTGAGAATGCCTCGGACGCTAATGACAGGTATTTTTTATTTCAATGTTAATAATTGTCTATTGGACACTATAAACAGAAATTGATTGGCTGCCTTAACGAATCTGTCGTTTTGAATAGCAAAAGGTATAGTCCATTTCGGTTGTTTTTTTAGGCCCGTTACTGCTACATGATGACAGATGACAAGATAAGATAGTAGTAAGTTCATCTTACATCTGCTAGATAAGAATGATACCTTTTTCTCACGATCACGATTTAGTTCTCATGCCCCATTACTTAATTTTCAATCATTGTCAATTGTCAATTATGCCTCTACCTTTTGATTGTATTGTTTGGACATCAAAATAAGTTTTTTACTGTTATCCCTTAAATTCAGTTTAGATTAAATAGTAATGCCCGTATTCACCAACATCCCATAAACTTTATAGGTCCCATAAGCTATTGAATGGATAAAATGTCAACGTCATTGTGACAGAATATGCCAAAACAAATGTCAAACACCTTGAGTAGCGCTTCTGATTGACACCTTTTGTCTAATTATTCAGTGTTTTCAATAGAGAGAATCTAAAATAACTATATTCCCTAGATAATGTATTTATTGTTGCTATAACAATGAATACTTATGGGTTCAATAGCTATTGATAGATTTATGGAACGTCGGTGATTACGGGGGTAAGACTATTAATTTAGGTACTAAGTAATGGATTCATTTAATATATACTGTTTCTCATCAATATTTACTGTTACTGTCAAATTATATTGCATTGCATAATGTATAAGCATTGATGTCTGTATACAATTGAGAGATTTTATACAGACATCAATGCTTGTCATCTTTATATCTTTATTGTCTTTTTTTTTAAATTTTTAGGGACAAATCAATTGGCTTGACCAGAGATGAGAAGGAAGAAATTGGTCGTAGGTGCAAAAATCTGTTGGACTATGGCAGAATGAAGTTTTTGGAAGAATTAGGGTTCGAATGTCAATTGCAGTATTATGTCGAATCGAATATATCGCCTGAGAATGTTTGTGTTGTTGCCAGATGAAAAGAATGATTTTAATGTAGAGACAAATTTTAATTAAAACAACCGTATTTATTAATTTATTGATTGATTTTACAGAGTTTATGTTTGTTACAAATGGAGAAGGAATAAAATTGCTACTAGAAAATTCAATAAACATTTATACTGTAGGATTTCTATGCTACTGTATTGCATTTCCCTTTGCTTCGCAAGTCAATAAATCAGTCAAAATAACATGATGCAATAATTGTTAGTATAAATGAGACGTTGACCCTCATATTCATCAATGTTTCCTAAATGAATCAAAAGCTATTGAACCCATAAGTATTGTTATAGTAACAATAAATACATTATCTAGGGAATATAGTTACTTTAGATTCTCTCTATTGGAAACACTGAATAATTAAACAAAAAGTGTCATCAAAGTTCCAATTGCAAGCGTTATTTAAGGTGTTTGACATTTGTTTTGGCATATTCTGTCACAATGACGTTGTCACTTTATCCATTCAATAGCTTATGGGACCTATAAAGTTTATGGAATGTTGGTGAATACGGGCATTAAATTTGATAATTACATAGAATAAACCCTCCAATCACAAGTATTATTTAAAGTGTTTGACATTTATTTTGGCAATTTCTGTCACCAATTGTGTTGAAACAATGCTTAATACATAGCAAGTCTACGCTTTCAGTTTTATCAAGTCGATTTGTTATAGTATTCACTGCAGCATGTCTTTTTTGTAATGACTGCTGTTTTAAATTTTAAAAAAAAACTTTATAGAGCTATAGGCTTTTCCGCCGGTCAAAGGAGAAGCTTAGAAGAGTTTAATCACCCGGTATTTACCTTAACTTGACAGAAAACCTCTGAAAAACTTTGAAAGACGATTCGCTAAAATTGGTCCCGGTGGGGTTCGAACTCAAGCTCTGCCACGAGACGGATGACTTATCTAACCACTCTGCCACTGATCTGGGCGTTTTAAATAATCTATTTTTAATATTTTATTTAACCTACTGCGCATATAGTACAGTCTTTTGTATTTAATTAGACAGTATTGCAGGCTTATTTTTATATATAAAGAGACAAAAATTACTAGAAAACGCGCATTAAATTGCTTCTTAGAGAATCACTCTCCTCTCACTAGTTGCGGTATTAAGACAACCCTATTTTAATCAACAAATACTATGTTTCAAGAATTTATTGAAATAAACAAGTATTCTGATACGGATGAATGTGGTTTGAAATAGAATTATCTTGAAAACTAAAATTGTTTTAAAAATTATCGCGCCAGATATTCTCATTGGCTATTACTAACAGACAGCCAATGATATGCTCCCAAAATTGGCGCGTGTATAATGTTGCACCAATCACATTTAAAGCGCGAATATGTGCTGCCAACCTGAACATTATTTCTGTCTGTTAGTTCTAATTTATTTAAATAGTTGGTATTATGTGAAATCTGTCACACACGATAATAACCCCAAAAAGTAATGATCGGTCGTGTGATGTATTTATTTATCAAATGTAAATAACTAAGCAGGAGGCGAAAATGGCAATCGGACTTAGGCAATTAGCGAACAAATTAACCGGCTTGGGCTGCTACGTGGCGCCCAGAGGGCATGCCATAACGCACCAGAGATGCACCAGGGATGTACTGTGCAGAACACAGTCCAATCAGCAGGTAAATATTAATTTGCAACCCAGTTGTTACACAACAACATGATGCGGTTTTTCTACAACACAAATATATCACTCAAGTGCACATAATTATCATATATGTTATGCAATGTATTAGTGAGTTATTTATAAAACTTAATAGATGTGCTAATTTTTTGGTTAAATTATATAGTAGATAGCCTAGATTTTAGTAGTTTGTGTATTATCAGTATCAATTTTATGGGGACATTCCTAATGCTGACAGTCATGAAATCCCAGGGTTCACAAAACTGACAGTAGCTGAAAAAATAAAATATAATAAAAAAAATTGAAATATCAAAATTCAAAATCCCAACAGTATCAAAATACCGACAGTATCAAAATACCGACAGTATCAAAATACCGACAGTATCAAAATACTGACAGTATCAAAATACTGGCAGTATCAAAATACTGGCAGTATCAAAATACTGGCAATATCAAAATACTGGCAGTATCAAAATACTGGCAGTATCAAAATACTGGCAGTATCAAAATACCGACAGTATCAAAATACCGACAGTATCAAAATACTGACAGTATCAAAATACCGACAGTATCAAAATACTGACAGTATCGAAATACCGACATTCATGATCCCGACGTTATCAAAATGCTTAGAATCAAAATACCGACAGGATTGAAATACTGACTTTCGAAATCCCGACGGTATAAATATACCGACGATCAATATACCGACAATCAATATACCGATAGGATCAAACTGCGGACATTCAAAATACTGATGGCATTGAATGTCAGTATTTCTATACTGTCAGAATTTTGAAATATTAAATATAATAATAATAAAATGTGTAACATTAACATTCAAAATCCTAACAGTATCAAAATACTGACAGTATCAAAATACTGACAGTATCAAAAGTACTGACAGTATCAAAATACTGACAGTATCAAAATACCGACAGTATCAAAATACTGACAGTATCAAAATACCGATAGTACGAAATACCGACATTCAAAATCCCGACGGTATAAAAATTCTACGAACCAAAATACCAACAGGATTAAAATACCGACTTTCAAAATCCCGACGGTATAAAAATACCGAAAATCAATATACCGATAGGATCAAAATGCTAAAATTCGAAATACCAACATTCAAAATTCTGACAATATCAAAATACTGACAGTATAGAAATCCTGACATTCAAAATACTGATGGTAGTGAATGTGAGGATTTCTATACTGTCAGTATTTTGATATTGTCAGAATTTTGAAATATAAAATATAATAATAAAATTTGAAATATCAACATTCATAATCCCAACTGCATAAAAATACTGACAGTATAAAAAAAAACTGACAGTATAAAAAAAACTGACAGTATTAAAATACCGACAGTAGTGAAATACCGACATTCAAAATCCCGACGGTATAAAAATACTGAGAATCAAAATACCGACAGGTTAAAATACCGACTTTCAAAATACCGACGGTATAAAAATACCGAAAATCAATATACTGAAATACCAACATTCCAAATTCTGACAATATCAAAATACTGACAGTATAGAAATGAAAATCCTGACATTCAATACCACCAGTATTTTGAATGTCAGGATTTTCATACTGTCAGTATTTGATATCGTCAGAATTTTGAAATATAAAATATAATAATAATAAAATTTGTAATATTAACATTAAAAATCCTAACAGTATCAAAATGCCGACAGTATCGAAATACCGACATTCAAAATCCCGACGGTATAAAAATATCGACAATGAATATACCGATAGGATCAAAATGCTAGCATGCGAAATACCAACATTCAAAATTCATCAAAATACTGATAGTATAGAAATCCTGACATTCAAAATACTGATGGTATTGAATGTCAGGATTTCTATACTGTCAGTATTTTGATACTGTGAGAATTTTTAAATATAAAATATAATAATAATAAAACTTGAAATATCAACATTCAAAATCCCAATAGTATCAAAATACTGACAGTATCAAAATACCGATAGTATCGAAATACCTACAATCAATATACCGATAGGATCAAAATGCTGACATGCGAAATACCAACATTCAAAATTCTGACAATATCAAAATACTGACAGTATAGAATACCTGACATTCAAAATACCTGTGGTATTCAATGTCAGGATGTCTATACTGTCAATATTTTGATATTGTCAGGAGTTTGAAATATAAAATATAATAATAATAAAATTTGAAATATCAACATTCAAAATTTCAACCGCATCAAAATACCGACTTTCAAAATCCCGACGGTATAAAAATACCGACAATCAATATACCGATAGGATCAAAATGTTGATATTCGAAATACCAACATTCAAAATTCTGACAATATCAAACAAAATACTGACAGTATAGAAATTCTGACATTCAAAATACCGATGGTATTGAATGTCAGGATTTCTATACTGTCAGTATTTTGATATTATCAGAATTTTGAAATATAAAATATAATAATAAAGTTTGAAATACCAACATTCAAAATTCTGACAATATCAAAATACTGACAGTATAGAAATCCTGACATTCAAAATACCGGTGGTATTGAATGTCAGAATTTCTATACTGTCAGTATTTTGATATTGTCAGAATTTTGAATGTTGGTATTTCAAAGTTTATTATTATATTTTATATTTCAAAATTCTGACAATATCAAAATACTGACAGTATAGAAATCCTGACATTCAATACCATCGGTATTTTGAATGTCACAATTTCTATACTGTCAGTATTTTGTTTGATATTGTCAGAATTTTGAAATATAAAATATAATAATAAAGTTTGAAATATCAACATTCAAAATTCCAATAGTATCAAAATACCGACAGTATCAAAATACCGATAGCAGTGAAATACCGACATTATAAATCCCGACGGTATAAAAATACTGAGAATAAAAATACCAACAGGACTGAAATAGCGACTTTCAAAATCCGGACGGTATAAAAATACCGACAATCAATATACCGATAGGATCAAAATGCTGACATTCGAAATATCAACATTCAAAATACCGATGGTATTCAATGTCAGGATGTCTGAATTTTCAAATATAAAATATAATAATAATACAACTTGAAATATCAACATTCAAAATCCCAACAGTATCAAAATACTGACAGTATCAAAATACCGACAGTATCGAAATACCGACATTCAAATTCCTGACGGTATAAAAATACTGAAAATCAAAATACCGACAGGATTGAAATACCGCTTTCAAAATTCCGACGGTATAAAAATACTGACACTCAATTTACCTATAGGATCAAAATGTTGACATTCGAAATACCAACATTCAAAATGTTGTCTGACAGTATAGAAATCCTCACATTCAAAGTACTGATGGTATTGAATGTCAGGATGTTTATACTGTCAGTATTTTGATATCGTCAGATTATGCATTTATAAAATATAATAATAATAAAATTTGAAATATCAACACTCAAAATTCCAATAGTATCAAAATAACGACAGTATCAAAATACCGATAGTAGCGAAATACCGACATTATATATCCCGACGGTATAAAAATACAGAGAATCAAAATACAGAGAATCAAAATACCAACAGGATTAAAATACCGATAGGATCAAAATGCTGACATTCGAAATATCAACATTCAAAATTCTGACAATATCAAAATACTGACATTCAAAATACCGATGGTATTGAATACCAGGATTTCTATAATGTCAGTATTTTGATATTGTCAAAAGTTTGAAATATAAAATATAATAATAATAAAATTTGAAATATCAAGATTCAAAATCCCAACAGTATCAAAATATCGACATTCAAAATCCGGACGGTATAAAAATACCGACAATCAATATACCGATAGGATCAAAATGCTGACATTTCAAAATGCCAACATACTGAGTACTGAGAATCAAAATACCGATTTTCAAAATCCCGAAGGTATAAAAATACCGACATTCAAAATACTAACATTCAAAATTCCGACAATATCAAAATAGTGACAGTATAGAAATCCTGACATTCAAAATACCGACGGTATAAAAATGCTGAGAATCAAAATACTGACAGGATTGAAATACTGAATTTCAAAATCCCGACAGTATAAAAAGCTCGACAATCAATATACCGATAGGATCAAAATGCCGACAGTAGCGGAATACCGAAATTCAAAATCCCAACGATATAAATATACCGACAATCAAAATACCGATAGTATCGAAATACTTACATTCAAAATCCCCAAGTATTAAAAACCAAATCAAAATACTGACAGTATGGAAATACCGAAATTCAAAACCGCGACTGTATAAAAATACCGACAATCAATATACCGATAAATAAATATATATATATATATATATATATATATATATATATATATATATATTTTTTTTTTCATATATGTCATAATATTGGGAATGTTGCAGAAGGGATGAATCTTACTTTTTTCTTTTATTTATGTTAGAATATTTGTGGGATTTTGTAGAAGGGATGAATTTTTGTGTGGTTATGCCAAATAAAGGCCTTTTTTCATGCAAAAACAAAAGAATTTTGTTAGTCAATCCAACCAAATCGTTAAAGGCTTAAACTATGTGTCATCTGTCTTAAGTCTAAAACAAATATCTGTCTAAAAAAAAACAAAATAATTTTTGGATTGATACTTTTGAAGATCATTTTAAATAGTGTAAGGGCATAGTCTGGTTTGCTGTAAACACTCACTCACCCCACATAGTTTGATGATGATGAAAGAAACCATGCGATGAAAGTTAGGGTGGACTGGACAAGTCACCATTGTTCAACAAGACTATGTATACTCCTATTTCCAATTATCTTCAAAAGTATCAACCCAAAATCTATTGTTCTTTCAGGCGTTTGTATTTATTATGAATTCCATTTTAGATTACAATAAGAGCTCTCTCCTCCTACCATAATTCATACAAGTACAAAACAGAGCAGCCTACAGACCAAACTGATAACAGGGAGCTGCAATCTGATTTAGTGGAGAAAATATCAATACCAACAGACATCATAAAAGAAAATGGCTGCAGTATACTATAGTAAGTGTACAAAAATAAACAAATTAATACGCATATTCAAGGTGAATTAAAATAAACATATTGTTTTAGTTCATCCCAAAAATTGGATAGGAATGTGGATCAGATGGATGCATCACCAGCACCCCAGAAACCACCTCAGGAGAAACTAGATAAAGTTTACAGGGTACTAGCTGATACATTACCAAAGCTATTTATTCAACCAATGGACTACAGCATTTACCATCCTGATGTTGTTTTTGAAAATAATATTAAGGGTACTAGAACAGAGTAAGTATTAACAACAACTGTTTATATGTATATATATATATATATATATATATATATATATATATATATATTCTTTTGTAATAATAAAAATAAATGCATTCCATTTTATCACATCTTATATAAGGATGGTGTAATCCTTATACAAGATGTGTTAAAATAAATGCATTTTTTTCAACTTTCTATATGTTTAATTTCAGAGGTCTCTATGGATACGTCAAACAAGTAGCTTTCCTACGGACGGTGGGCCATTTGAAGTATGCCTATGTGAAATTTGAAATTTTCAAGATCACCAAACACCCTGAGGATTCCACTGTGAAGGTGCGATGGCAAATTAAGGGCATTTCAGGGCTGAAAGTTATGTTTATGTTCTGGAAGTACAGGTTGTGGAATATAAAAGAGCTATTTGATAAGACAGAGGCGTATGTAAAACGAAACGTACACAAACAAATGGATTGTAACTTCTAATTTTTTTTGTAGTTGGCATGATGGGTTTTCAACATTTTACATAAACGATCAGGGACAAATAGTGAAACATGTAGCTGATAAGGTAATTGAAATATTATGATATTTAGGCTTAGTTGTAAAAAAACGAGTTAACTATAGGTGATTCATGCTGACAGATACTTTATCTGGTGGCAGAAAATTAACTATATTTTGTAGGGAATCTGTTTGTATAACATTTGTCGCAATAACGTTTTAAATTTGTCCATTCAATTCGCGATTCAAACGTTAATGGTTTTCTTCAAAGTAGTAGGTAAACAGCTGATCTTTGTTATTGTTTGATCAGCTGATCTCATTAAAATCATATGATTTCAGTCACTTCTACAATAATGCGCGATTGTTAATGTACTTTTAAGCTATAAACAGTATAACCTTGACTTTATAGTCATGTATAGGATGTTAAAACAAATATTATGCAAACAAATTCCCTACTAAATGTAGTTCATTTCCTGCCACCAGATGGAGTATCAGCCGGCTTGAGTCGCCAATAGCTTATGAGACCTATAGTGTATTGTAATATTAAATTTTTAAATTGTATTATTATTTAAAATTTTTATATGTATATGACTTGTGTAAATACGACCAACAGCACCAATAAAATTATGATTATAAAATTTACGGGATATTGGTGATTACGGGCATAAGAGTAATATTTTCTGATTTGAGTATAGTAGATTTGATTTCAATTATAAAATGATATACAATATACTATTTATTTTGTGTAGATGATGCCGGATTCGAATTCAGCCCACAATCCAATCAAATCGGGCACGATCGACACGGCCAAGCTGGCGCTCATCGTAGGCATAATACCCCGATTTTCGGAACTTAACCTGTTCGTGTGAAACCGCTCGTGCATTTTATCTCTAGCCGGTATTAAGTCATTTAAGTATTATATAATTGTCAACTGCAGCGATTTTTATTCATATATATTTGTACTGATGTAAAAAATGCATTTTTGTTAACCATTTTGTTTGTTTGTTATTTATTCAACCGATATGAAAGGCTACTGCATGAGTACGTTGTTAATAAAATGATGTTGATATAGTTGAATTTGTTTTTATTTAAACCTATGGATTCATTTGAAAATGTAGCTAGTTTTTTGTCTTTCTATCAGGACCGTATCTGGGGGGACGGGGTTTACCCCCCCCCCCCCCCCCCCCTCATGTTATGTATAGTATAAAATAAAATGCGTCTACTTTCTTACAAATTATTTGTCAGCGATTCTTTAACCCCCCTGCATTTGTTCATAGATACGGCCTTGTTTTCGATTCAGCTTTTTTCAATCTGTCTGATGGATGGATACATATCTCTTTTTGTCTGTCTATATTTCTCATTTACTGCACTCAATAGTGCATAGTTACATGATGAAAAAACTGATTTAATAAATATTAAATCAGTGTTTTCATCATGTAACCATTTCTAGATACGGCCTTGTTTTCTATACAGCTTTTTCCAATCTGTCTGATAGACGGATGAATATCTCTTTGTGTCTGTATATATTTCTCATTTACTGCACTCAATAGTGCATAGTTACATGATGAAAAAACTGATTTAATAAATATTAAATCAGTGTTTTCATCATATTGAACTATTGAGTATATAAATCTTCAAAATGTGATATTTTATCAACATATTAAATCTAGTTTCTATTACTTTCCGAATACAGCACAAGAAAGTTATTGTTTTCGCGAAAAAAAAATCGGATTGCTAATTTTGACTTCCCCGCGTTTCGAGGCGAAATATGTGAAAAAATTGGATTTAATAAATATCAAATGAGTTTTTCATCATGTAACTATTGCACTAGTGAGTGTATAAATCTTACTCTCATCATAATCTCACTATGAGAGTTCATTATTAATAAAATGATAAATTGGATAAATAAAATAATTGGATTTGCTTTTGTTGTTTAGGCGTCATTATTTGAAACTTGGATATGGCAGGTATGATTTTTGTCGAAGAATTCAAAAGAAGTAATTTTATTTTATTTCAAATGAAGATTGTAGTCTCACTTATGTCCAATGTGATTTTGGTGCAGACCTCTCTTGATAATCAATTTTTCCAAATTATGTATTGGTGACTCGAAGAGGACGCAGAGGATAAACGCCGCGGCGATTGTTAAAGCGATGTGTCCTGTAGTGTCCATTGCCTAAAAATAAAGGTAGGAACTTATATAAAAAATATTAATTTTTTGATGGCATGAGCATGTTGACGGTTATTACCATATGGGGGGTGCATTGCTAATTGAGGTGGTGCCGCCAAATGGCGTTTAACTTTCCTCCTAGGAGGTTAGTTGTATCATATTAATTTTTCGTTAGAAAATAATTAGGTAATATTCAATTAAACTTGAAGTGGTAAAGTTCAAAGAGTAATATTTTATCAACATATTAAATATAACTTTCTATTACTTTCCGAATACAGCATAAGGAAAGTAAGGTAAAAAAAATCGAATTGCTAATTTTGACTTCTCCACGTTTCATGACTTTTCTAGTTGAAACAGACTATTTTTGGGAAATGTCTGTATGTGTGTGTATGTCTATGTGTGTGTGCGTGTGCGTTTGTGTGTGTGTGTGTGTGTGTGTGTGTGTGTGTTTGTGTGTGTGTATGAATTTGTCTGTGAACTAAATTCCGGGAAAACGGCTGAATTGAGCGCGAGCAACTATAGTTGTAAATCGGCTGAGAAACCGAGTTGGGGTGATCCCGTACAAATTTGAGCAAAATTAGTCAACAGAGAAAAAATCTTGATTCAACCGTTTCCCGGCAAAAGGCACTTTCCCGCCAAATTGGATTCCACTAACGCCAACATAAATATGCGCGCAACAAACAGTTGGTGTAACTTGGGTTGCCTAATAGTTAATATTATATATAGTTTAAAATTTAATTACGCACAAACGAATGAAAATGATACAAAAAGACAAATATTGTTAAATATCGTCAAATATTGTTAAATATTGTCGAATATAATCAAATATCGTCAACTATTGTCAAATATCGTCTAATATTGTTAAATATCGTCAAATAATGTCATATATTATCAAATATTGTCAAATATTGTCAAATATTGTCAAATATTGTCAAATATTGTCAAATATTGTCAAATATTGTCAAATATTGTCAAATATTGTCTAATATTATCAAATGTTATCAAATATCGTCAAATATTGTCCAAAAAAATCAAAAATATCAAAATGTCGAAAATGTCAATGCAATTCGGAAAGTCGTGTGGTGCCAACATTAGATATTTTTCTGGTACAATAGATAAATATTATCAAATAGCGTCAAATGTCCTCAATTTTTTAAAATATTGTCAAGTATCGTCAAATATCGTTAAATATTGTCAAAAATATAAAATATCGAAAATGTCAATGGATTCGGAAAGTCGTGTGGTGCAAACACTAGATATTTTTCTGGTACTATAGATCAAATATTGTCAAATAGCGTCAAATGTCCTCAAATTTTTGTAAATATTATCAAGTATCATCAAATATTGTCAAATATGATCAAATATCGTCAAATATTGTTACATATCGTCAAATATTGTTACATATCGTCAAATATTGTTAACTATTGTCAAATATGGTCAAATATTATCAAATATTAGCAAATATTATCAAATATTATCAAATATTATCAAATATTATCAATTATTATCAAATATTATGAAATATTATCAAATATTATCAAATATTATCAGATATTATCAAATATTATTAAAAGTTATCAAATATTATCAAATAGTATCAAATATTATCAAATATTATCAAATATTATCAAATATTATCAAATATTATCAAATATTATCAAATATTATCAAATATTATCAAATATTATCAAATATTATCAAATATTATCAAATATTATCAAATATTATCAAATATTATCAAATATTATCAAATATTATCAAATATTATCAAATATTATCAAATATTATCAAATATTATCAAATATTATCAAATATTGTTAAATATTATCAAATATTGTCAAAAATATAAAAACGTCGAAATGTCAATGTTTTCCGAAAGTCGTGGGGCGCCAACACCAGATAGTTTTCTGGTACTATAGATCAAATATAGTCAAATATCATCAAATGTCGTTAAATATTGTTAAATATTGTGAAATATTGTGAAATATTTTCAAATATTGTCAAATATTGTCAAATATTATCAAATATTATCAAATATTATCAAATATTATCAAATATAATCAAATATTATCAAATATTATCAGATATTATCAGATATTATCAAATATTATTAAAAATTATCAAATATTATCAAATATTATCAAATATTATTAAATATTATTGAATATTATCAAATATTATCAAATATTATCAAATATTATCAAATATTATCAAATATTATCAAATATTATCAAATATTATCAAATATTATCAAATATCATCAAATATTGTTAAATATTGTTAAATATTATCAAATATTGTCAAAAATATAAAAACGTCGAAAATGTCAATGTTTTCCGAAAGTCGTGGGGCGCCAACACCAGATAGTTTTCTGGTATTATAGACCAAATATGGTCAACTATCGTCAAATATCGTTAAATATAATTAAATATTGTGAAATATTTTCAAATATTGTCAAATATTGTCAAATATTGTCAAATATTGTCAAATATTATCAAATATTATCAAATATTATCAAATATTATCAAATATTATCAAATATTATCAAATATTATCAAATATTATCAAATATTATCAAATATTATCAAATATAATCAAATATTATCAAATATTATCAGATATTATCAGATATTATCAAATATTATTAAAAATTATCAAATATTATCAAATATTATCAAATATTATTAAATATTATTAAATATTATCAAATATTATCAAATATTATCAAATATTATCAAATATTATCAAATATTATCAAATATTATCAAATATTATCAAATATTATCAAATATCATCAAATATTGTTAAATATTGTTAAATATTATCAAATATTGTCAAAAATATAAAAACATCGAAATGTCAATGTTTTCCGAAAGTCTTGGGGCGCCAACACCAGATAGTTTTCTGGTACTATAGATCAAATATGGTCAAATATCATCAAATGTCGTTAAATATTGTTAAATATTGTGAAATATTGTCAAATATTGTCAAATATTATCAAATATTATCAAATATTATCAAATATTATCAAATATTATCAAATATTATCAAATATTATCAAATATTATCAAATATTATCAAATATATAATATTATCAAATATTATCAAATATTATCAAATATTATCAAATATAATCAAATATTATCAAATATTATCAGATATTATCAGATATTATCAAATATTATTAAAAATTATCAAATATTATCAAATATTATCAAATATTATTAAATATTATTACATATTATCAAATATTATCAAATATTATCAAATATTATCAAATATTATCAAATATTATCAAATATCATCAAATATTGTTAAATATTGTTAAATATTGTTAAATATTATCAAATATTGTCAAAAATATAAAAACGTCGAAATGTCAATGTTTTCCGAAAGTCTTGGGGCGCCAACACCAGATAGTTTTCTGGTACTATAGATCAAATATGGTCAAATATCATCAAATGTCGTTAAATATTGTTAAATATTGTGAAATATTTTCAAATATTGTCAAATATTGTCAAATATTATCAAATATTATCAAATATTATCAAATATTATCAAATATTATCAAATATTATCAAATATAATCAAATATTATCAAATATTATCAGATATCAGATATTATCAAATATTATTAAAAATTATCAAATATTATCAAATATTATTAAATATTATCAAATATTATCAAATATTATCAAATATTATCAAATATTATTAAACATTATCAAATATTATCAAATATTATCAAATATTATCAAATATTGTTAAATATTATCAAATATTGTCAAAAATATAAAAACGTCGAAATGTCAATGTTTTCCGAAAGTCTTGGGGCGCCAACACCAGATAGTTTTCTGGTACTATAGATCAAATATGGTCAAATATCATCAAATGTCGTTAAATATTGTTAAATATTGTGAAATATTGTCAAATATTGTCAAATATTATCAAATATTATCAAATATTATCAAATATTATCAAATATTATCAAATATATAATATTATCAAATATTATCAAATATTATCAAATATAATCAAATATTATCAAATATTATCAGATATTATCAGATATTATCAGATATTATCAAATATTATTAAAAATTATCAAATATTATCAAATATTATCAAATATTATTAAATATTATTACATATTATCAAATATTATCAAATATTATCAAATATTATCAAATATTATCAAATATAATCAAATATTATCAAATATTATCAGATATCAGATATTATCAAATATTATTAAAAATTATCAAATATTATCAAATATTATTAAATATTATCAAATATTATCAAATATTATCAAATATTATCAAATATTATTAAACATTATCAAATATTATCAAATATTATCAAATATTATCAAATATTGTTAAATATTATCAAATATTGTCAAAAATATAAAAACGTCGAAATGTCAATGTTTTCCGAAAGTCTTGGGGCGCCAACACCAGATAGTTTTCTGGTACTATAGATCAAATATGGTCAAATATCATCAAATGTCGTTAAATATTGTTAAATATTGTGAAATATTTTAAAATATTGTCAAATATTGTCAAATATTATCAAATATTATCAAATATTATCAAATATTATCAAATATTATCAAATATTATCAAATATTATCAAATATAATCAAATATTATCAAATATTATCAGATATCAGATATTATCAAATATTAGATTTGATATTTGATAATTTTTAATCAAATATTATCAAATATTATCAAATATTATCAAATATTATTAAATATTATTAAATATTATCAAATATTATCAAATATTATCAAATATTATCAAATATTATCAAATATTATCAAATATCATCAAATATTGTTAAATATTGTTAAATATTATCAAATATTGTCAAAAATATAAAAACGTCGAAAATGTCAATGTTTTCCGAAAGTCGTGGGGCGCCAACACCAGATAGTTTTCTGGTACTATCGACCAAATATGGTCAAATATCGTCAAATATCGTTAAATATTGTTAAATATTGTGAAATATTGTCAAATATTGTCAAATATTGTCAAATATTATCAAATATTATCAAATATTATCAAATATTATCAAATATAATCAAATATTATCAAATATTATCAGATATTATCAAATATTATCAAATATTATCAAATATTATCAAATATTATCAAATATTATCAAATATTATCAAATATTATCAAATATTATCAAATATTATCAAATATTATCAATTATTATCAAATATTATCAAATATTATCAAATAACACATAAATAATTTTTAAAAAAAATTTAGAAACAACCGCGGAAAACAAATTTACGTAATATTGGTGCAACTTGTACTGCAGTATGTGTGAGTTAAATCAGAGTAAATATTGTGCCATTCTAACATCATGCTATCAGTGCACTACTTGGGAGTATAATTCTTTTACACGCTAAATAGGATTTATACTTTACCAGAGTAAACACGCTGAGATATTTTGGAACTCTAATAGTGCCATAATTGTACAACTCAATAACCCCGTTGATTAAGTATGCCGAGTACGTGATTCTGCTGATTGGAACAAAAACTTTCCAACTTAAAAAGTTGTTAATACATCCAGAATTGTTAGTCACACAAATGAATATAATCCAGCTCATTGCCAGTCCCCATCCAAGCCTATGCAGAGGCGAGTATAGCGCTGCTTCAATTGGATTATATTGGTGATTGTCCATGTAAAATATTGCGACGGAAAATAGGGATGTTGTACCAAGCATTAAAGCGGCGACACCGCCAATAGTGCGGAAGTGAGAATTAATTTTGTATCTGAAATGAACAAACTTATTAAATGAGAAGTTTTTTTTTTAATAAAATTGTTATTCGCAGTTATTAAAGATTGTATAATTTTAAACAATTGGAAGCCAATTTTGACTAAATAATTGAATCATAGTCTGTTTTGTACGGTTTTAAAGATATGTCCATTAATATTTTTATTTTTTAAAATCCTATCCTGATCACTATAATATAAAAACGAAGACAACATTTTGTATATATATATACAAAATGTTGTCTTCGTTTTTATATTATAGTGATCAGGATAGGATTTTAAAAAATAAAAATAAATGAGAAGGTTTTTTTTAAATAAAATTGTTATTCGCAATTTCTTTATGTTATGAATGATTGTATAATTTTAAAGAAATTGGAAGCCAATTTTGACTACATAATTGAATCATAGTCTATATATATATATATATATATATATATATATATATATACATATATATATATATATATATATATATATATATATATATATATATATATATATATATATATGTATAATTGATCTTGAAACGCAGGCCAATTCCTATTCGCATAGTTTTGTTAATGGGATAACAATCTTCAAGAGTTGTTTAAACAATGTAAAACTTCTGTATTCATTGAGTAAAACTATGCGTGTAATGGTGGGATGGGCGGCTTTCCCATGTGAAGCAAACCATGCAGATTCAATTATTCAAACGGCTTCAACTCTGCACTACATTGATTCCCGCAATTTCTTATGCATTTGAGTCAGACTTAGTCAACTAATGAAATAAAACAGGTCAAGTTCAAGTCGATTGAAATAGTGAATCGGCATAGTTTGGTGATCATGAGACACTCGCCCACCCTATGATGACGGGCATTTTGGCTAGTAAGTTTTATAATTTACAACTGAATATTTCCAGTTTAATATTTAGCAATATTGATATAGATTTCTAAGCAATATTACTGTGCTATCATATCCAATAAGAGAGCAGGAACCATAACTGTATTATTTTTAATTGAGAAATCTAAATTTAAGTTTAGATTGAAATATGAAAAACTACAAAAAATTACCCCTTAGATTGTGTTTTATGAACGATGTATCCAGTAAGTATTCCAAGAACATATGTGTTTGCTCTCATGTGAGTTTTTATATATGCGGTTTTGAAGTAGTGGTTTGAAGCCAAGTCTTTCAACTCACTAAAATAGAAATAAAGATTATTAAAAAAATACTAAATAATTGTCCACCAACATATTTGTCTTTCCTTAAAAGCTCTGAATACTACCTCAGATGGACTTAACTGCAAAAGTTAGAAGATAATTCGGTTCTTACTCACGGTACATATATCATTAATGTAGGATCCAATTCATACATATATGTGATGACTGCGGGTATAATGGATGTAGTTATGAGTACAGTTGCTAACAGAAATAAACCTATGCATCTGGATAGCCACAGTAGAAAAATTATTAGTGGCGCTAACATAAAGAGTTGAGTGTCCACCGACAAGTACCAGGATTGAAACATACACTGAAATTAAATACAAAAGTGTAATTTATTCTATAGTTCTTTTAATTTAATTTTTATGTTTTCCAAAAGGTAAACAATAAAAAACAAAAACAAAAACAAAGGAGAGAACTATTAGTCAATTGTGAGGGCTGTTAAAATTGACTTTTGGCTGCTCCCTATTATATAAACAAAAGTGTACCTAAAAAAAATAGTTCCAGACAAAATAACATCAAAGGGTTCTTGTTGCATACAATTAAACGGTCACCTGTTTAATTGTATGTAACAAGAACCCTTTGATGTTATCTTGACTGCAACTAAATTATATTTTAGGTTCTTGCACCCATTGAAAATAAAATCGCAGAATTTTGTAGTTACGACAGTTTACTTCTGGGGTACAGATATAATATAGCGCATGAATTTAAACCATTTTTTTTCAAGTTTCTTGACGAATCTCCTACAATGTAAGTCACGCTTAAGTTAGTATTAGTCAAATGACATGTTGCGGTTATGGAAAGGAATTAATTTACAAAAGTTGCATTTATAGAGAGTTGATAATAATGAATGTTGCATTTATCGATTTTTTTTACTGTATTAGCATTTTATAACTTACTAGTTGATCAGTATTGACATAATTGTTAATATACATAATATTACTCCACCAGGAATTCATACAGCGTTCTTTTTCCATGCCAATTCGTTTATCCCACAGAGGACCATCGCCAATTTTTATGAAGTACGTACAGTAGAAGCCCAGGACGACCAAATAGACGGGCGTTAATCTGCAATTGAATTGTTATAAAGCCTGCAACTGAATACAAACTTGATTTACCGCAAATATCTACTAAGATACAAATATAGAATGTTCACGCTGCCTTTGCGTTTTTCTAGTTCTAGTAGGAACATTCGACACATTAAAAATCCGCTCAGAAGGAGAAATGAGTCCACTAGTAGTGGGTTGTTTAGGAATATTGCGTTTTGAAGTTTACCAATTTCCTAAAAAAAACGTAGTTTATTTCACTCTATTGTTATTTCTCTAATATTAAAGAGACTCATACTAAAAAATAAATTACTATGAATATGAATCATTACAGTATATAAGCGTGAATTCAATCTACAAATCTAGATCTCATACATGTAGCTCAGCGATTGAGGATAAATTCATAAAATCTAAAGTAGTTTATATACAAAGTAGTGCAATCTTTTCTCTAGAGGAAAAGTTTAACCCCATCTGGTGGTAACCACGTTAATTAACAATACACACCCATATGGTAATAATCTGCAACATACTCATGCCATGATCTTATTAGATTGCATCAATGTAGTTCAGTGATTGAGGATGAATTCACAAAATCCAAAGTGGTTTCTATACGAAGTAGTGCAATCTACTCTCTAGAGAGAAATTTTAAAGCCATCTGGCGGTAACCACGTTAATTAACATTATACACCCATATGGTAATAATGTACAATATACTCATGCCATGATCATATTAGATTTCATCAATATAGTTCAGCGATTGAGGATGAATTCACAAAATCCAAAGTGATTTATTTAGGAAGTACTGCAATCTTCTCTATAGAGAGAAAGTTTAACGCCATCTGGCGGTAACCACGGTAATTAATAATACACACCGATATGGTAATAATGTTCAACATACTCATGCCATTAGGATACCAAGTGGTGCCCACCATTGAAATAATTTTCCAGCGGAGTGTTCGAGGTAACATTCTCAAAGCTTATGCTGATGGCATGAGTATGTTGTAGGTTGTTACCATATTGGTGTGCATTGTTAATTAACGTGGTTACCGTCAGATGATGTTAAACCTTCTCTCTAGAGAGTGCAACCTGCTTTGTATATAAATCACTTTAGATTTTGTGAATTAATCCTCAATCGGTGATCCACATTGATGAAATCTAATAAGATCATGTTATGAATATATTGTTGATTATTACCATATCGGTGTATATTGTTAATTAACGTGATTACCGTCAGATGGCGTTAAACTTTCTCTATAGAGAGAAGGTTGCACTGCTTTGTATATAAACCACTTTGAATTTTGTGAATTCATCCTCAATCGCTGAACTACATTGATGAAATGTAATCAGATCATGGAATGAGTATGTTGTAGATTATTTCCATATGGGTGTATATTGTTAATTAACCTGGTTACCACCAGGTAGCGTTAAACTTTCTCTCTAGAGAGAAGGTTGCACTGCTTTGTATATAAACCATAATATAAACCACTTTGGATTTTGTGAATTCATCCTCAATCGCTGAATTACATTGATGAAATCTAATCAGATCATGGCATGAGTATGTTGTAGATTATTATCATAAGGGTGTATATTGTTAATTAACCTGGTTACCACCAGATAGCGTTAAACTTTCTCTCTAGAGAGAAGGTTGCACTACTTTGTATATAAACCACTTTGGATTTTGTGAATTCATCATCAATCGCTGAATTACATTGATGAAATCTAATAAGATCATGACATGAGTATGTTGTAGGCATTGCCAACTCCATCAATGAGAGCGAAGCTGTCATTGATGCAGTTGGCAATGGTTGTAGGTTATCATATGAGTGTGCATTGTTGATTAACATGGTTACCGCCAGATGGCGTTAAACTTTCTCTCTAGAGAGTAGGTTGTACTACTTTTTATATAAACCATTTTGGATTTTGTGAATTAATCTCATTCAAAATCGTTGTTCAATCTGTTAAAATAAAGCAGTAGGAACATTTAGCTATATAATATTTCGTAATAAATACAAACCTCTTCGTGGAAATTTGCGTTTATTACCGGTGAACTGATCAAAAACACAAGTGCATGTCCAGCTAGTATCAACAACATTGATATCGTTTTAAGCCCACTAATGCAGTCCAGATTGAAGTCACTACTCTTGTTTTTGATCTCCAATATTTTCGAAACATTTCGAACTAATGAGAAAGCCATTAGTATTTCATGTCCGGCAGGATAATCTTTTCGGCTGCGATCCAAACAATATTGGGAGCAATGTGATTTTCTATAGATATGTATTGTGTGGTATATAGTTGCAGCAAGTACAAAGAGCACAAATATTCCAATAAATGATCTGTAATACATGATTATTATTATTATTCTAAACAGATCAACCGTAACCCTAAAGCTTTTATAAAGCTAGAACGCATGAATGCAGATAGTGATGAAGAAAGTCTGAGGATGGAAATCAACGGAAGCTCTAAAGGCTTAAGGTTGGCGTTTTAAAATTTAGGCAAATTTATCCATTCAATAGTTTATGGGACCTATAAAGTTTATGGGATGTTGATGAATATGGGCATAAGTTTAGGATCGATTTTCAACTTATAAATAACATAAAATTTCAATTTTTACTTGTGTCACTTTTCGATCAACAGAGCGATTAGTTACCCATAAGTTATATCCAATAATGTATATTGTATTTCTGTCTTATAATGGCAAGCTAATTCCGGAACAGTTACTGCAACGATGTCCGTAGCGAAAATTGTCTTCAGTAAAGTACCAACAAATATTTCGATATCTTTGGTTGTGCATGATCTGGGCATGCATACGCCCCAGTGAATAGTGCTGTTATAGCTATTTCGTGTGATTTTCTATGAAAAGTAAATCAAATGTATGTTAGAAAGCAATATTACTACGCTAAATCATTATTTTACTTATTTATATATATATATATATATATATATATATATATATATATATATATATATACTTGAGGGTACTTTTGTGCCGCCGAAAAGTATATATAGATATATATATATATATATATATATATACATTTTACCTTTTCAATTAATTTATTAATAGTCTCAAAGGAAACGTCAAGCAAACAATACTGGCCAACAATAGTTGTGTTGGATTCTTTGCTATTGCTTTTTGTGGAAATGCATTCGTCAAAATTGCCCAACTGATACACGTTGCCTTTTAAGAGGCCTGATGGAATTTTAGCAGAGGCATCTAGCACTGAAAATAAAGTAAGTTGATCGTTAAATCGAAAATTTTAACCAATTAATAGACAAAATATTATAAACATATGGCATGCATTAATTACAATATATTAATAATAATAATATGAATTTATTTTCCATGTAACAAATACAATTGTATACGTATATTACATACAATTGAGTGGCAGGCTGGGCAGGTGAGAATGACCGAGAGCTCTTACAACCTTGGATACGTAGAGTGGCAAGTACTTGAGGAAACTCCCGATATACTTAGCCAGGGGTGAGTGCAACAGGGAGGACAAAGTGTGCATGGCAAGAGCGAGGTGTGGGTCAGACTAGAGAGGAAGGAAAGTCTGGATTGGACTAGGGTACACCGCGTGTGCGCGATGTAGTGAGGGTGGCACCTTAGCAATGAATGTGAGGGTGCGAAAGCATTATATTTATATATATATATATATATATATATATATATATATATATATAATTATATATAATAATATATATAAAATTGCCAAAACTATCCTCCGTTGCATCAAATCAGGGGTCATACTAGAAGTGTTCAGACACTGAAACTGAGTACATAATTTGATTTGAAATATAGTCTAGATAGTGTGAAAAATGCCTAGATTGTTCTAAATGGAATCTGAAATATGTAACCTATATCATAATATCTCTGATCGCAGAAAAATTATGCCTTTCGAAATCTGTAATATAAAATGTGGTTGCCATTTGAAAAACTTGTTGTAGACGTCATTGCACATTTAAAAATGGTCGAAAAAAATGACACTATTATTAAAAATTGCCAATTTAAAATTAAAAATCGCCGTGTCCGAGCAATTTTTGCAAAAATCGTAAATAAATGTTTTATTGAATGTATTCCATACTTCAGGGACACCCTGTATATTACTATTGTCATTTATATTCACACAAACCGTTTTTTTTCTTTTTCAATATGTTTGTGTTTAAATATTTGCATTTATACGTATATATATATATATATATATATACATGTAGCAAATTTGCTGATTGAAACAGTCTAATAATAATGTGTACTGATGACGGGATGTTATTTGATTCCATACAAATTTGTACTTTCGTGTTGCATAAATTGCAATCGCAATTAACATTCTTTTATAAAAAAAGTCTACTAAAAGTGTCCCACTTACTTAACATAGCCCACTCTTCCCGTCGAATAATCGCTTCAAATACCATGCCCAAATCTCGTTTGCAAACATTTTCCTCTAAATAAGTTAGTGATGAATGCAAAGGTTTTCCATCAGTCAGCGAAAATGTTGCATGAAGTGGATTGTTGGTTATTAAATCTGCGAAGAAGTAGTAAATGGCATGAGTATATATATATATATATATATATATATATATAAATATATAAATATATATATATATATATATATATATATATATATATATATAAATATATATATATAAGGTAATAATCTTCAACAGACGATTATTACCACATGGGTGTGCATTGCTAATTGATGTGGTGCCGCCAGATGGCGTTTAACTTTCCTCCTAGGGTGTTAGTTGTATCATAATAGAAATATTGTTCAGTTTCAAGGATGACTAATAATAATAAGATTTCAATTTTTTCTTCAAATTTATTTTTTCATGAGCACGTTTCAAATGTACTATAGGAAATAGCTAAAATTAAAATATTCAATAGTAAATTATTAGAAGTGTTAATTCAAATGAAGTCATACATAATCGAATAAATTTATTCGTATATTGGATTGTTAAGGCGTCTACTTTGTGATAATTCATTTTAAAGGATAAATAAAACGATTTTTTACTTTGTTTTTTATCACACTTCAGTTACACTTTGCAACTAGTTTCGGAGGAGCTCGAAAATGGCTAGAGCTTAGCCGAAACTAGTTGCAAAGTGTAACTGAAGTGTGATAAAAAACAAAGTAAAAAATCGTTTTATTTATCCTTTAAATTTATTCGTTTTCTTGTTGGTTCAGCATCTTCGCCGGAGATTACTGATCATTTTGGCAATTTAAAAAAAACTTCTATATTTATTTTAATTTTTAAAGAAATGAAAAAGTTCAAAAATTAAATAGTTGTGGCGTTTATAATATGGTAATTCATATTCAATGAATCGAATGTACAAAACATGTTTTTTATTACTTTATTTATATTACATAAATTGGTAAAAAACATAATGTGAATATTTATATCAAGTGTTATCTTACATATTGAAATATCTATCTGTCTATGCATCAAGCGCTACTTATAGTTATTTTATTATAGTTTAGATATTGCTGATATATGTTAATTAATCTTTACTTGCCATTAATAGGATAATCATAAGTCACATAATCTTCTATATTACTTATATTTTCAGCTGTTGTCACAAAAACTGCCAACCAAAACACAATTAAACTTATAACGATCATTTTGCTCTTACGAATTGCAATATGAATGACGCTCGCTAAGCTTATGTGTACGCATTGAAAATTGCTGATCAACTGTATGTGTTTTAATAGTTGGAAGGAGAATACAGTGTTTAAATAATAACAATTGCAAAACTGTTTAACTTTAAGAAATACTAATTGTACCGAGTAACGACAATGAAGCATTAATTCCAAGTAAATTTACTGTCAACATACTCTTATGTAAATATCTGGTATGGGCACCACAGGACTTTCCAAATTAATTAATAATATTTTATTGATTTTGTAAAACTGAATTTTAATTTTTTTTAATAAAATTTCCATCTTACTACATTTAACATGCGACCAGGTGCATGTACGAATTATGGCTGATACACGTGGCAAAAAAATTGTAAATAAATATGTAAAACGGTTTGAAAAAAAATTCATAAAGGAATTTTTGAGATTTTTCCAAATTTGACAGACATACAAAGACGTATTTTTATGAAATACTGACTTTGGCATTAAATGGCATGAAAACTAGCAACCCCGTAATTTCATATTATGGCTTTATTTTATAGAACAATGTGTTAGTAATGCATTTGTAAAGTTTGAAAAATATCTATCGAGGGATTTTTGTAAAATTTTCCAAATTTGCGCGTAAGACATACAAAATCCTATTTTTATGAAATACTGACTTTGGCATTAAATGCCATGAAAACTAGCAACCCCGTATTTTTATATTATGGCTTTATTTGATAAACCAATGTATTGGTAATGTATTAGTAAAGTTTGAAAAAAATCCTGTGAGGGATTTTTGAAATATTTTCCAACTTTGGGCGTAAGACATACAAAATCGTATTTTTATGAAATACTGACTTTGGCATTAAATAGCACGAAAACTAGCAACCCCGTATTTTTATATTATGGCTTTATAAGATAGACCAATGTATTGCTAATGCATTAGTAAAGTTTGAAAAATTTCCATCGAGGGATTTTTGAAATATTTTCCAAATTTGCGCTTAAGACATACAAAATCGTACTTTTATGAAGTACTGACTTTGGCATTAAATAGCACGAAAACTAGCAACCCCGTATTTTTATATTATGACTTTATTTGATAGACCAATGTATTGGTAATGCATTAGTAAAGTTTGAAAAATTTCCATCGAGGGATTTTTGAAATATTTTCCAAATTTGCGCGTAAGACATACAAAATCGTATTTTTATTAAATACTGATTTTGGCATTAAATGGCATGAAAACTAGCAAGCCCGTATTTTTATATTATGGCTTTATTTCATAGACCAATATATTGGTAATGCATTAGTAAAGTTTTATAAAATCCATCGAGGGATTTTTGAAATATTTCCCAATTTGCGTTTAAGGCATGCAAAATCGTATTTTATGAAATATTTACTTTGGCATTAAATATCATGAAAACTAGCAACCCCGTAATTTTATATTTTGGCTTTATTTGATAGACTAATATATTGGTAATATATTAGAAAAGTTTGATAAATTTCCATCGAGAGATTTTTGAAATATTTTCCAAATTTGCGCTTAAGACATACAAAATCGTGTTTTTATGAATTACTGACTTTGGCATTAGATGGCATAAAAACTAACAAACCCTTATTTTTATATTATGGCTTTTGTTTATAGACCAATGTGATAGTAATGCATTAGGAAAGTTTGAAAAATATCCATCAAGGGATTTTTGAGATATATTCCAAATTTGCGCTTAAGACATACAACATCGTACTTCTATGAAGTACTGACTTTGGCATTAATTATCATGAAAACTAGCAACCCCGTGTTTTTATATTATGGCTTTATTTTATAGACCAATATATTGGTAATGCATTAGTAAAACTTGAAACATATCCATCGAGGGATTATAAAAATATTTTCCAAATTTGCGCGTAAGACATTCAAAATCGTATTTTATGAAATACTGACTTTGGCATTAAGGGGTTATATACCTTTATGTGCGGTAAAATTGAGGAATATTTGAATTTTTGTAAAGGTATGTAGCAATAATTTTTTTACATCAAAATTATAATTTATTAATAGTACGTTTTTTAGTGAACAAAATAAGTATTAGTTTATTTAAAAAATTTCATAATTGGCGGAGTTATAGCCCTTTCCCCGAAACCCTCTTTTTTTGATGACGCTTGCGGTGATCATCATGTAAGTCCAGCAGGTCAATTGAAATCATAAAACCCAATAAATTTCACTAGTATAGGGACCTTCCTAGTAGTTGAACGATTATTTAAATAAAAAATTTTTTTTTTCAGCACACGGGAACGTTTTCCCCAAAATCTCAATGTTTTGAGCTCTAAAAATTTTATTAAAAAATTCTTATTTGCAAAATAAAAATTTATGCATAAAAAAGGAAACGTTCACGGACTGACAACATTAATCACAAACAATTTAAAAAAAAAATGAAGAAGATCGATCAAACAGTTTTTCGGCAATCGTGATCACGGCAAAGGCACTTTTTGGAAAACACCATTTCGAGATAATCGAGTTAGCGTGTAATTTTGTTTAGGGAACCCATACTGCCATACCCGCTTCGAAACGCTGTAACTTTCGATCTATTGCTCGGATCTCCATGAAAATTTCGTAAAATGTTCTCAAAGAGTTTTACTTTCAGATAAAGCAATAAAAAAAAATCGAGTTTTTTTAAGATAATAAAGGTATATAACCCCTTAAGTAGCATGAAAACAGGCAACCCCGTATTTTTATATTATGGCTATATTTGATAGACCAATGTATTAGTAATGTATTAGTAAAGTTTTAAAAAAATCCATCAAGGGATTTTTGAAATATTTTCAAAATTTGGGCGTAAGACATGCAAAATCGTATTTTATGAACTACTGACTTTGGCATTAAATGGCATGAAAACTAGTAACACCGTATTTTTATATTATGGCTTTATATTATATACCAATGTATTAGTAATACATTAATAAAGTTTTATAAATTTTCATTGAGGGATTTTTGAAATATTTTCCAAATTTGCGCTTAAGACACATACAAAATCGTACTTTTATGAAGTACTGACTTTGGCATTAAATAGCACGAAAACTAGCAACCCCGTATTTTTATGTTATGGCTTTATTTGATAGACCAATGTATTAGTATTGCATTAGTAAAGTTTGAAAAATATCTATGGAGGGATTTTTGAAATATTTTCCAAATTTGCGCGTAAGACATACAAAATCATATTTTTATGAAATACTGACTTTGGCATTAAATGGCATGAAACCTAGTAACACCGTATTTTTATATTATGGCTTTAATTTATATACCAATGTATTAGTAATACATTAATAAAGTTTTATAAATTTTCATTGAGGGATTTTGGAAATATTTTCCAAATTTGCGCTAGAGACACATACAAAATCGTACTTTTATGAAGTACTGACTTTGGCATTAAATAGCACGAAAACTAGCAACCCCGTATTTTTATGTTATGGCTTTATTTTATATACCAATGTATTAGTAATACATTAGTAAAGTTTTATAAATTTTCATCGAGGGATTTTTGAAATATTTTCCAAATTTGCGCTTAAGACATATACAAAATCGTACTTTTAAGTACTGACTTTGGCATTAAATAGCACGAAAACTAGCAACCCAGTATTTTTATATTATGACTTTATTTGATATACCAATGTATTGGTAATGTATTAGTAAAGTTTGAAAAAAATCCATCGAGGGATTTTTGAAATATTTTCCAACTTTGCGCGTAAAACAGTAGTAGTAATGCATTAGTAAAGATTGGAAATTATCCATCCAGGGATTTTTGAAATATTTTCCAAATTTGCGGAAAGACATACAAAATCGTATTTTTATGAAATACTAACTTTGGCATTAAATGCGTGAAAACTAGCAACCCCGTATTTTTATATTCTGGCTTTAGTTTATAGACCAATGTGATAGTAATGCATTAGAAAAGTTTGAAAAATATCCATCAAGGGATTTTTGAGATATATTTCAAATTTGCGCTTAAGACATACAACATCGTACTTCTAGTACTGACTTTGGCATTAAATATTATGAAAACTCGCAACCCCGTGTTTTTATATTATGGCTTTATTTTATAGACCAATGTATTGGTAATGCATTAGTAAAGTTTGAAAAATATCCATCGAGGGATTTTTGAAATATTTTCCAAATTTGCGCTTAAGACATACAAAATCGTATTTTTATGAAATTCTGACTTTGACATTAAATGGCATGAAAACTAGCAACCCCGTATTTTTATATTATGGCTTTATTTTATAGACCAATATATTGGTAATGCATTATTAAAGTTTGAAAAATATCCATAAAAGGATTTTTGAAATATTTACCAAATTTGTACTTAGACATACAAAATCGTATTTTTATGAATTACTGACTTTGGCATTAAATAGCATGAAAACTAGCAACCCCGTAATTTTATATTATGGCTATATTTGATAGTACAATGTATTGGTTATGCAATAGTAAAATTTGAAAAATATCCATCGAGGGATTTTTGAAATATTTACCAAATTTGTATTTAAAAACATACAAAATCGTATTTTTATGAATTACTGACTTTGGCATTAAATAGTATGAAAACTAGCAATCCCGTAATTTTATATTATGGCTATATTTGATAGTACAATGTATTGGTTATGCAATAGTAAAATTTGAAAAATATCCATCGAGGGATTTTTGAAATATTTACCAAATTTGCACTTAAGACATACAAAATTGTATTTTTATGAAATACTGACTTTGGCATTAAATAGCATGAAAACTAGCAACCCCGTAATTTTATATTATGGCTTTATTTGATAGACCAATATATTGGTAATGCATGAGAAAAGTTTGATAAATTTCCATCAAGAGATTTTTGAAATATTTTCATAATTTGCACTTAAGACATACAAAATCGTACTTTTATGAAGTACTGACTTTGGCATTAAATAGCACGAAAACTAGCAACCCCGTATTTTTATATTATGGCTTTATTTTATAGACCAATGTATTAGTAATGCATTATAAAAGTTTGAAAAAAATCAAACGAGGGATGTTTTTTTTGCACTTAAGACATACAAAATCGTATTTTTGTCAAATACTAACTTTGGCATTAAATATCATGAAAACTAGCAACCCCGTAATTTTCTATTTAGGACTCGTTTGGCAAACCAATATATTGCTAATGCATTAATAGATTTTGAAACATATTCATCAAGGGTTTTGTTTAATATTTCATAATTTGAGCTTAAAACATACGATATCGTATTTTGGTGAAATAGTGACAAATAGCAACAAGACTATATACATACATTTAACATACGACCAGGGGGCACGCACGATTTATGTCTGATATACGCAAGAACAAATTGTAAATAAGTATGTAAAAAAAAACGTCTCTTGATGGCTATATTCATAACGTTTGCTTAAATATGTTCTTGAGTATTTACTATCGCATTATGTTTAATTACGTTTCAAATTATGTTCGCATACATTTCAAATTAGGGCATGGAGATACCCCATGCGAGTATTATCATGAAAAACGATAGCGCGAGTACTGGAGGGTTACAAAAACTGCAGCGTATTCTTAAAATTTTTCTAATATATTCTAATAATTTATTTTGTAAAATATCTAGTATTACGGCGGAAAAGCCTCACGGCTGATAGCCCTATAAAAATAGAAGTTTTTTTTATCTAGTATTGCAATTGTAAATCGGTGACTAGTAATAGGTTAGTCATCACTCTAATAAGAATCATTTTATCCGATGACCGCCGTCCGAAATAATTATAAATCACACATTACATACATAATATCGAGTATAATTATCCCAATAATCCCCACACAATCAATCATTCATCACTAAAATGACACAATTTTAATGAATCATCGTAGTCGCGAATATATCGTTCCATTAAAATCGCTTTAAATCGCATAAAAACGCTCAGATCGGAATCAAATTAATACAAAGTGTGACTTACCTTATTCCTCAAAGGATGCACTACACATATTTAACACACGCACAATAAAAACCTCACTAGAAATTAAATTGCACTTCACTTCACGGACGGCGGTACGCGCACTTAGATGCCTTTTCACGACTGACTCGCTCCTGCATGCCGCGCTCTGCGGTCAAGATGATAAGAAAATAAGTTTTTTTACTTGCGTTCTCGCTCATATACATTCAAATACTATGTAGCGAATTCAGATTTATTCTAGAACTAATAATAATAGAGGTGACTTTTTGTTGACCGCAATTTATTTACAATTGAATCATTTATTTGTGTGTATGGAATGTTTTGGGAATATTATTTGTATTTGTTCATTTTAAAATATATATATATTAGATTTTAATACTTATAGTATAAATATAAATACTTATAGTACAAATATAAATACTTATAGTACAAATATAAATACTTATAGTACACATATAAATACTTATAGTACAAATATAAATAATAAAGTTCATTATGACAAGTAAGCATGATTTTTAATTAATTAAATTAATTAAAAAACATGTTATAGTTGCACTATAGTTTTTCATGTTAGTACTCGCACTATTGTATTTCAAGTTAGTACTCGTGTAATGAAATTAATTAATTAAATTATTTTTTTAATTACATCTGCAGATGGAGCCGTGCGGCAGGGAAGAGAGGGATAGTACAAAGGATGAGGGTTATATTTTTAGTTATTATTCTAAGTTGATTTCTATGTAAGGGTTATGCCAAATAAAGGTCTTTTAATAGATCTGAACATCCATAAATGGAGTTATGGATGATTTTGAGGTCGGTCAAAAAACTAGGGGGCAGTTTTCTATTATAGTGTTCATAGTAATCAAATCTTATTTCTTAAGAACTTAATAGGTAAGTGTGAATTCGTTTTATCCACTAATTTCTTATTACATTACAATATAAACTTACCATT
Source organism: Lordithon lunulatus (assembly GCA_963942505.1). Lineage (NCBI taxonomy): Eukaryota > Metazoa > Arthropoda > Insecta > Coleoptera > Staphylinidae > Lordithon > Lordithon lunulatus. The sequence continues at coordinate 53,081,287 of OZ012669.1, forward strand.
ACTGCTATTACCATGCAAGGGTTTTGGGCTGGGACCGTCATTGTCCCTTATTTGGGATTAAATCCAAATCCTCTACTGCTCCCTTCAATTTCATTGTGCGTAATATTAATATACATATAAAATTAAAGGCGCATTATTTTTATTCAGCTTATAAAAAAAAATACAAGGAAGACGACGATAACCCTACTTAAAGCTCATCCACGATCACAAAATGACTAGATGTCCAAGCCACAAGAGGAAAAAGTAATATAAAAAAAAACAGGTGAACTGTTCCACAGCTCGTACAAAATACTATACAAAATACAACACACAACACAGAGTCAGTACAAAAAAAATCAATCCCAGATCACATCCGGAATTAGGATTAAGTTGTTATTATACTACAATTATAATATTTCTCTTATCACTAATTTGAGTTACTTAAGATATAAAAAATACAAATTTATTAAAAAAATTATTTCACTAAACGACCCATCGAGGAGCTACCAATGCTACCCGCGAAACCGTCCTTGGAATCCTTTCGACTCCAAATGACTTATTAATAGGTTTAATTAGACATTTATTTAATACAAGAGCATATAGGGGGGATAAGTTATGTAGCATTGTTCCAACATATATCAGAATTTCTTCGTATACAACTATTGTAGTAAGCAAACAAAAAACAAGAAAAAATAACACCTGATAACCCTCAACACTAGGAATCACAACCATTCATGGAAATTGCTACCGAATGCAGGGAGAAATGGCAAATGTTAGTTAATTTCTTTTTGTATATGTATATATATATATATATATATATATATATATATATATATATATATATATATATATATATATATATATATATCGAGAAAAATGTTTTAGAGAAATCCTTCGCACTTTTAGCCATTGAATCCGAATCCGCAATAAAAAATGGCGGTTCCCATTTAAGATTGTAAAGTTCAATGTTTTAAGTATTTCAGAGCCCAAAGGAATCTTTAAATCATCCGGAATAATTTGAGCAGCTTGTTTTAGTTGTATCACCTTTCTGTACACTCTAGTTTCTACTACTACTTATTTTTTATTATATAATAGTTTTGTTTTCTATACTTTGTTGGAACAAGCATAATATATTTATTGCACGTCCGTCCCTTCAGGCCGGTCAAAGGATTTAGGAAGGTTTCTTGCGCGGGTTTGAATGGCAGTGTTTTTGGTATGCAGATTGTGGGCATTATATGGTGAGATCTTCCCAGTCTTCTTTTTCTCGCGGCGTCAGCAACACCCGCAAGCTGCCAATTGAGGAGAGGTGGTCGTGACACCGCGGCGTCAAGGGGTTGATGGTCAGATCCACGTGCTCCAACGAGGGTGCTTCCTTTATGTATTCTACTTCTACATCTAAAAACAATGGGCATTTATAAACGTAATGAAATACAATGGACATTATATATTGATAAGATCAGCTAATACCACCAATAATCAACTTGAACTTTGTGTATTTATTTGGAAAATACGTACCTACTCACTATGACTTATTTATATAAAAGATGAAACATGTATACATGTTTTTTTTTCACCTTTTTCTTAACTTAACTTCTTCTTTATTGTTTCACCGCTTTCCTATTATTCTTCAGTGCTCCCAATGGACGTTTTCGCCCATTTTAGGAAACACTCATCCATCTAATTGTTTACCAAAGCCGCTTTCGTTTATCATTTGGGAGCTGTTCAGAGCTGTTGTAAGCCAACAAGCCTAGAGCAGCTCCCGAACGAGCGGCTAAAGAACGAATCAATAAACATTTTTTCATCTAACATATATAAGTGTGAATCCACCTCTTAAGTGCTCTTCGTTTAACACTCTGAGCTGGTACGGGTTTATTGTTTCTTGTTCTATTTGCCGCTTCCGATGCGCATAATTCTACCTCGGCTCTTACAACCGGAGGTGCACCACCGCAAGACCTGAGCGATACTGCCACGCAACGGGGGCGACTAGCAATGATAAACCATGCTAAACGAAAACGCCTTTAGCAATGTACATATATAGATTTCGATCTTATTAGATCTCATCAGTGTAGCTCAGCTAGCGAGGATGATATGCCGCCAGATGGCGTTAAACTTTCCTCCTAGGGGGTTAGTTGTATCATTTTTTCATCTAGTTTCTCACCTACGATATGATTAGTGCTAGCATTAAGTTTCTGCAGCTTGGGTATCTTAAAGATGGCGCTGGGTAACGAAATGAACGTGTTGTGCGAGATGTCCAGCCTCAGTAGTGAGCCGAGGTCGGCGATCTCCTCGGGCAGCTTGGACATCTGATTGTGGGAGAGGTTGAGGTCGGTGATGAGGCTGAACTTGACTGCGAACTTGGGAGGTATCTTCGTAATGTCATTACCACTGAGGTCGCAGGTTTTCAGCTCGGTGTGCCGCATGAGGTGATACACCGCGTCTGGTACTTGCATCAGTTGGCACTCTGATAGATCTACAATGAGAATGTAATAGCAATGTTTAGAGCCTTTTGGATGGATTTACCAAAAAAAAAAACCTTTATTTGGCATATTCAACTCATCACATAAAACAGCGTACCTATAACTTCCCTTCCCACATAAAAAACCCACCCTGCCGTCCCCCGTCCCGCACCCTACCGGGGGGCTAGGGTTAGGTAGAAAAATATATCCTTTTACAGATGAATGCTAGGGTAATTCCTGAACCTGTGTGTCGTGATTCCTCTCTCACGACACACAGTGAGGCAGAACCCCGAAAACAAGGCCAAAAATAGAAAACCCGACTTTCGTATTTTCGAACGATTGTTTTAACAGTTTCAGGGATTACCCTAGCATTCATCTGTAAAAGGATATATATTTCTACCTTCCCCTAACCACTCGGTATGCCAGTCTGAAGTTAGCCCTCCTCCCGATCCCACGCATCGTACAGCAGAGGAACAATTTGAGGTTTCAAAAAATCGTGTAATTTTATTTTTGTAAAATAGATTCTTCTGCATGTATGTATTATATGTTTGTACATGTATTAAGTGTTAATTTTGCATGTATGTAATTAAAAAATGGTATGAATAAACGACAACAATATGTACAGATTTTATGTAATCGCGATTTTTAAAGAATAAAAAAAAGACGCAGCTCAGTGGCAGAGTGGTTAGAGGCGTCGTTCGTCTCGTACTAAGCATTGGGGAGTCTGAGTTCGATCCCCATCGGGCCGAATTATTGCGATCACCTTTCACAGTTTTTCAGAGGTTTTCTGCGAAGTTAAGGTAAATACCGGGTGGTGAAACTTCTCTGAGCTTCTGTCTTGACCAGCGGAAAAGCCTCACGGCTGATAACCCTAGACAGAGTTTTTTTTTTAAAGATTTCTATTGGGTTTTGTATATTGTATTTATTACTTTCAACATATTTCAAAATAGGCTGCTCAGAGGTGCTCAGCGAATTAAAAAACAATTTTCCAGCTCGGGTATGCTGCCCCGCTCGGTTAGAGAGGCATATGAAGTTATTGTTAATATCATTTTGGATATCATTGACTGTTAACATGCAATAAGTGATTCAAAATTTGAAGTAACTCTCAAAATAATGTATAATGTATAATGTATAATGTATAATGTATAATGTATAATGTATAATGTATAATGTATAATGTATAATGTATAATGTATAATGTATAATGTATAATGTATAATGTATAATGTATAATGTATAATGTATAATGTATAATGTATAATGTATAATGTATAATGTATAATGTTAAATGTTAAATGTATAATGTATAATGTATAATGTATAATGTATAATGTATAATGTATAATGTATAATGTATAATGTATAATGTATAATGTATAATGTATAATGTATAATGTATAATGTATAATGTATAATGTATAATGTATAATGTATAATGTATAATGTATAATGTATAATGTATAATGTATAATGTATAATGTATAATGTATAATGTATAATGTATAATGTATAATGTATAATGTATAATGTATAATGTATAATGTATAATGTATAATGTATAATGTATAATGTATAATGTATAATGTATAATGTATAATGTATAATGTATAATGTATAATGTATAATGTATAATGTATAATGTATAATGTATAATGTATAATGTATAATGTATAATGTATAATGTATAATGTATAATGTATAATGTATAATGTATAATGTATAATGTATAATGTATAATCAAAAACCCCAGTTAAGCAATTTCGAACCAATTATTTGCAAAATTTACTTTATTCTCCACAATTTTGGGCCTCCATTTTGAATTTTTTAAATCTGACATCGGATTTGTAATCAGTGACCTCATAAACCACTGTGTAAGTAATTTCGAACGAATTATTTGCAAAATTTACTTAAATTCCACCATTTTGGGCCGTCATTTTGTATTTTAAAAATCGGACATCTGATTTGTAATCAGTGACCTCATAAACCACTGTGTAAGTAAATTCGAACGAATTATTTGCAAAATTTACTTTATTCTCCACCATTTTGGGGCCGCCATTTTAATTTTTTTAAATCTGACATCGAATTTGTAATCAGTGACCCCATAAACACCCGTGTTGCAAAATTTACTTTTTTGTCGGCCATTTTGGATCAGCCATTTTGAATTTTTAAAATCAGACATCGGATTCGTAATCAGCGACCTCGAAAATCCCCCAGGAAAAAGGTTTGATCTTTTAAACAAAGGTGTTTGGTAATATTAGCCACGTTTTCAGGATTTTGCCCCGCTGTGCGACAGTATTCTGCAGAGAGGATGGATTTACCATGTGCCATCAAAAGTTAGCACATGGCCACATGGTGTACCCGCCTCGGAATTTGAAATAGACAAACATCTGTGGTGCAGTGAATTAATTTAAATAAAAAATGCGGCAGAATTTTTTTCAACGCCACACGAAGATTGTGCGTGCATTCGATGCCTCACGCGCTGTTTATTGCTTGTAAATTAAACCAACATTACTTCTGTTGCGTAATTAATATTGTATTGTAAGCATTTCGAACGTAATTGTAAATCATTACGAAAGTAGAAGAAAGTATTTTTTTACAACATGTCTAGTTTGTATCTATTAGGTGACAAATAGGTACTTTAGTGTGTATGTTGCGTGGGAGGAGAAGGCACATAATATCGTCTGAGACTTACGCCCTGTTTCTTCAACGAATCTTAAAACTCGTCTTATATCAACTTGTCTTATATCAACTCGTCTTATATATAACCACGTCTTAAATTTTTATTCTGTTGCACCAAACATATGTAGATCTTAAGGTCGTTTTAGACAAGACAATTTCTTGACTCAAAAGTTAGTCAAGAAGCGAGACAATCTAAATTGTCTCGTATCATACAGCAAATTATTTGAAATATTGAATTGGATGGTAGATCGATTGGAAAAATATAACGTGTTGTATTTGTCAAGGACTAATTGTTTGGGAGGATTATATATGGTTTCATTTCTTGAACAACTTTTGAGCTAAGAAATTGTCTTGTCTAAAACGATCTTTACTTAGTCTTAAGGTCGTTTTAGACAAGACAATTTCTTAGCACAAAAGTTGTTCAAGAAATGAATTCATGTATCCTCCATCCATACAATTTGTCCTTGACAAATGTAACGCGTTATATTTTTCCATTCGATCTACCATCCAATTCAATATTTCAAAAAAATTGCTGTATGATACGAGACAATTTAGATTGTCTCACATCTTGACTAACTTTTGAGTCAAGAAATTGTCTTGTCTAAAACGACCTTTAGAATGTAAGACCGTCTTATCGTTTTAAGATCCGATTTTTGTTTGGTGCAACGCTTTAAGACCGTCTTATTATTAAGACGATCTTAAACTAGTTAAGATTCGTTGGAGAAACCGGGTGGAAGAGTTTTACAACGTAGGCGAGACGAATAAAATGTCCACAATTATAGAAGCTGTTCATAAAGCTATAAACCAAACAGATTTCCCAGACAGAAAGATTTTTGGTCTATAGCCCTTTTCAGTAACAACAATTAATGGTAAGAAATCAAATATATTGTCATCATTCACCTGTATATGTTGATAATAAAAAAACTTGTATCTTTATAGGGCGATCAGCCGTGAGGCATTTCCGTCGGTCAAGGTAGAAGCTCAGAGGAGTTTAATCACCCAGTATTTACATTAACTTCACAGAAAACCTCTGAAAAACTGTGAAAGGTGATTCACCTCTGGAGATCGAACTCAGGCTCCCCAATGCTCAGTACAAGACGGACGACGTCTCTAACCACTCAGCCACTGAGCTGGGTCTAATTTATATTAATCCCGATTTTTATAAATATAATAATTAGTCATTTTTAAAATGATCAATTTGAAATTATTGATAGTGTAAATTAAGTGTACTCATTGTTTAAATCAATTATAATTAATTCATTCTTAAATAGTAGACTATTAAGTTGATACCTAATTGTTGTGTTTCTTGTGCCTCCTCGCACCTGTGGATGACTCTCGTGACCGCTGATGCCATTACAATCTCTTCCGATTAGATTTAGATAGTAGAAGGTAACACAAAAGAACGGTTCTATCGCTAAACACGCGGGCCCGGCGACTGCTGGGATGCCAAGCGAATGCACGATCTATTCTTGGAACTTTCGAAAAAAGATGGCAAATAGCGTGGGCCGGCCAGCAGGAGCGAGGTTATAAATAAACAAAATCATTCGTAAATGAATGAATAAACCGATTGGGTTTATTATTCAAGAAATTGATAATAATAATGGAAAATATGAATATGGTAACCGATAATATGGTAGTTGCATACTTTTTTCTATGCGTCTCATAAAGAAATTTGATTCAACTGAAATTTTTAACAGACTAAGGTAAAAAGAATTTTTAGTCTTATTTGCTAGGACATACTTTTTTAATATATTTCTCAAAGAACAACAAAAAACAACAAAAAAAGATTATGTTTTATTTTTATTTTTTTGGGTTTATTATTCAAGAAATTGATAATAATAATGGAAAGTATGAATATGGTAACCGATAATATGGTAGTTGCATACTTTTTTCTATGCGTCTCATAAAGAAATTTGATACGACTGAAATTTTTTACAGACTAAGGTAAAAAGAATTTTGAGTCTTGTTTGCTAAGGTATACTTTTTTAATATATTTCTCAAAGAACAACAAAAAAAGATTATGTTTTATTTTTATTTTTTTTGGGTTTATTATTCAAGAAATTGATAATAATAATGGAAAGTATGAATATGGTAACCGCTAATATGGTAGTTGCATACTTTTTTCTATGCGTCTCATAAAGAAATTTGATTCGACTGAATTTTTTTACAGACTAAGGTAAAAAGAATTTTGAGTCTTATTTGCTAGGGCATACTTTTTTAATATATTTCTCAAAGAACAACAAAAACAGATTATGTTTTATTTTATTTTTTGGAATTTATTAATAATTACTTAATTGAATTAACCATTAATATTTACAAATTGTTATTATAAATAGTAATAGTTTATTATTATTACTAATAATAAGTTAATTCATTCTCATATAAAGTACAATAAGCAGGGCCGTAACTAGGCAGGGGCCTGACGGAAGGGGGGCATTCCATCAGGCCCCCGCCTAGTTACGGCCCTGCTTATTGTACTTTACATGAGAATGAATAAACTTATTATTAGTAATAATAATAGACTATTAATATATCCACAAAAATTGCAATTATTAAAAAAATTATGCCTTCTTGGATACCTGTCAGCAAGTTTAGGAAGCTCTAACTGTTTGTCTTTGTAAGCTAAAAATCTATAAATATTGTGAGTATGTCACCAAGTCTGATGTCTGATGAATCAATATTGAAGTAAAGTAAAGTATTGATTATGGACATAAGCTACACAAATATACAAAATTTTATAAATACATGGCTTGGTAGCTGGAAGAGTGGACACGAAGGACATAGCGGGTTTGCTGGAGATTTGGGTGACGAAGACAAGTGAGAAACTATATACCAGCAGGTTGGGACTGTGTGCTACAGGGGGGCGAAGAAAGATATCCTCACATCTTTCTTCGCCCCCCTGTAGCACACAGGGAGCAATTGTGATGAAAATGAGGAATAGTAGGAAAAACCAAGATATAGAGGTTGTATGACGACGTTCTCAGGGTTGCCCTACTACCTGGTGCCATAGGGTACGTATACGACGTCGCCCTTGTGGCTAGCAGTAAAAAGGAGGAGTACCTGAGAGTGAAGAGGTGGCTGGATGAAAACCAGCTTCAGGCAGCCGAACATAAAACTAAGGCGGTGTTCTTTCTAGATCGGATGTAATGCCGATAGAAAGCCTAAAGTACGTGGGAGGCACGGGTGGACATTGTCCTCATCTACCACCATCACATACAAGAGGTCGCAGAGAGGGCTACCGAGTGCGTTACAACCCTGGCAAAAATCATGCCAAAAACCACGAGGCCACGGCAAAGAATGCGCATGATGCTCGCTAAGCCCAAAGCATCATACTTTACGGAGCATCGACATGTGCCGTGGAGGTCCGCAAATACTGAGATCTGCTAGAGGTAGCACAGAGGAGGTGCGCGCTCGGAAGGTGGCAGAGAAGCAGCCCTGGACATCACCGGTATACCCCCCCCCCCCATTGAGCTCCTGGTCCAAGAAAGAGCGCAATGCAATGATACCAAGAGGCGGTGAACACCCAGGAGGCCAGAACAAGGACTATGGTACGGTGGACAGAAGACAAGGCCAGGAGGACTAGCAGTCTAATCCCAGAGATCAAACCGTGGGTAAATCTAGCCCACAGAGAAGTGGAGGATAACCTCACACAAGTTTTGTCGTGGCACGGCGTTTCAAGGCATATCTCAAACGTATGGCCCCATGTGTGATGTTCCGGAGGACCGTGCAGAGCAAGCCATCTTTGTATGCACGAGGTGGACAGCACCGAGGAAGGCTTTGAATACGTGATTGGGAGCCAGGATAACTCCAGGCTCACGGTCAGACATCGAGGGACACGTCACGGTGATGTAGACGAGAGAATCAGGGAACGACAATAGCAGCAGCGCCATGGCGGTGCAGACTAGCCGCGAGGAAATCCCCCCGAAGACTTATGAGTAAAACGCAAGCGGTCCCCATAAATGTGGAAAGTTTAACCTAAAGGGCCGGAATCCAGCACTATCCGGGGGAGAATGCTCCTATGGCTTCCCGGGTCTCTTACGAAGATTCCCCACCTCAAGCCAAAAAAGGTATGAATGTTAGCATATTCGGATGATGTAGTGTTTTGACCAAGAGAGTGACAAGAAGGTTATTAGTGAATGTGGGAAAAACCTGAATGGATGATAATTAGTTGAAATAGAAGGGGAGAATTATTGTGAGAGTGAATTGCTTCAAGTATTTAGGCTTTTGGTTTGGCTGCAGAGGTGGGGTTAGGAAGCATTTGGAGTATATGCAAGTAAAGGTGAGAATGGCTTGGGGGACGTCGAAGAGAAAATGGGAGAGGTGGTGAGATGGAAACTTAGTAATAACGTGTTGAATTATTGGGATGCGGATGTGAAGCCAATATTGTTGTATGTACTTCCAGTGGGGATTGTGAGAGTGGGATTTAAGATATAGTTCAGGTTCAGAATAGAGAGGAAGGAAAGTGTGAATGGGGCAAGGATATACCACGGTGTACTGTGTAGTAAGGGACACATGGTGGCACCTAGGCCAGAAAGGTGAAAGCAAAGTGCGTGGGGGGTTGCAGAAGGGCGAGTGAATAGCTAATAGAAGATGGAAAGGGCGTGGAAATCTGGCTGTAGGGGAGGAAATGGGCGAGGGAAGAGAGGTAATAGTACAAGGGGTGAGGGTTATATTTGTAATTATTATTACTTTGAGTGGATTCTTGGTAAAGGTTATGGCAAATAAGACAAATGAGACAAATGCTATACATTCGGGACAAACATGCGAGTTGTGGAAAATTGGGACAAGGACCTTAATAGTAAGCTACAAATTAAATATTCACTGAAAATTAATTCATGAGGACAATGCAATTAAAAATCATTCCCGGTTGAACGACGGAAATTAGTATATAATAATTTTAAAAAAGGACCTTTATTTGGCATACCTCTCAAGAAATACACACATCCTCCAATACACAATATTAGTATATAATAATTAATAAAAAAAGCTTCTATCTTTATAGGGCTATCAGCCGTGAGGCTTTTCCGCCGGTCAAGGGAGAAGCTCAGAGGAGTTTAATCACCCGGTATTTACATTAATTTCACAGAAAACCTCTGAAAAACTATGAAAGGTGATTCGCGAAAATTCTCTCCCCGCTGGGGATCGAACTCAGGCTCCCCAATGCTCAGTACGAGACGGACGACGCCTTTAACCAATCGGCCACTGAGCTGGGTAATAATTAATAATTTTGAATGTTTTCTGAATTATTGTTTGTGTGTTACATATAATTTTCTTTTATTAATTCTGCTGACCTTTACATTTACTTTTAAGGAGTGCGAAAGGACAGGCACGCACGTTCTCGTACACACAATCTGCGACTAAATATGGCTTAAACAGGAAAACATCTGACCAAGATCGGGCCCTTGCCTCGTCAAGGCGAGGAGCTCCTTTGTCTCCATGTCCGCACACTCGTGTCTCGTGATTAGATCGTTAGAGAAGTGATATGTTTGGTGTCGGAAATGAAAATTGTACGTAGATGGAATAAAGAAAAAATAAATGAGAGTTTAATTGATTGACTGAGGTTGGTAGGATTTATATGGAGTTATTTTCAAGATCATGGTTAAATAGACTACTGGAATAATTCAATGAAAAACATACTTTAATTGCTCTTTTTTAGACCATAGGTTCTTAAACTGTGGTACATGTACCACTGGTGGTACATTACGTTGTTGTAGGGAGTACGAATTAAATTTCAGTCATTTTTTAGTTTAGTCATGGAAGAAAGTATTATAAAATTATTTGTTATTGACGATTGTATCAAGATTTACCGTTAATCACGTAATAACTTTACGTAATAAACGAAAGAATCAAAATCAACCCTCTGTTAGTGTATATCTGTCTGGTAACTACAAAAATTAGTTTATAAATCTCCTGTTAAAGTTACCAGGCAGATAAAATATACGAACAGGAGGTACAAACTACTACATACAAATTTACCATATTTTCGTTTTGATTATGATAAAATCTAAAAATCACACTTTTTTTTAGTCCGGTTTTGTTCCAAAGTAAAACATATCGGTAGATATATTAAGTTTTACTTATTTAATGAATCTATCTCTAAATTTTTCGCATTCATAAGATATCACAGATTGATTTTCTTGTATCCAATATGCGTATAATTTTCTTCAGCGTTCTGCTAAACATACGAATATATGATTCAGAACTAAAATTTAAGTAAATATTGCGATGAAAGCAGTATAAACCAAACCCACTATTAATACCTCTGTTTATTTATTTACATCAGCTGTTTCATTGCACTTGACTGAATAAATATTTACCGCGCAAACCGCGAAGTAGATAGCCTGAAAAACCGTCGCTTTTCACGCGGTGCAATAACAAAAACAGCAGGAAATCGCGCGGTCAAGGTTGGCCCCGTTTTGGAAAAAAAAAATAACAGCACCGCGTTCAGGTGAAAGTCACGCCCGGGAGTTTAATTGGCACCGCTATTATTATTATTATTATTATTATTGTTATTATCATCGGGTAATTACGCGAAGACGCGTTTGTTGAGCACTCGCGCGCGCGTGTGCTCCTATATCGGCAACTTCCTGGTGAAACCGAAAGTAATTGCTCAGAACTGTTTTACAAAGGGGGCGCCTATAAATAAGACGCTTTCGAGAGAGGAACACACACGCTTTCGATTCTATTATTTATATGTTTTTTTTTTTCGAGAACAATTTATGGTTGCAGCTTCCGCTGAAAAAATTACCAAAATAATATAAGGTTGTAATGTATAAAAAAATCTTTCGAGTATAAAATAAGTCACACAAATTGAGATGGAATTGTACAGGAAGTTAATCAATTAACTTCCTGTACAATTCATAGTCTAATTATTGTGGTCATAGACTGTATGTTATTCAGTGCAATTGCAGGAAATTGAAATTATGTACAGGATTATTTTTTAAAAAAATTATTGGTCATTGAAATTACCTATGCTTTCAAACATATTGCTGTAAAAAATAATTAAAAAGGTACCGTATTTACAAAAATGCGAATTTGTCTTGCTTTATCTAATCATTGTTCTTTTCTGTATGGAATTTAACATTAGAAGCATACAACATTGAAAAAGAAAAACTAAAACATTTTTTTGTGATGTGCAAAATGCAACCAAACTGTATTAAAATAAATTGTTCAGAATGTAAAATAAATCTTCTGCAAATTAAAAAAAGTCGAAAATTTTGAAAATATCGTTGTTATAAAATGGTAACGATATTTTCAAAATTTTCGACTTTTTTTTAATTTGCAGAAGATTTATTTTACATTCTGAACAATTTATTTTAATACAGTTTGGTTGCATTTTATACATCACAAAAAATGTTTTAGTTTTTCTTTTTCAATGTTGTATGCTTCTAATGTTCATGATTTATGTTAATATTATAGTGCACATTTTGTGTAATATTAACATAAATCATGAACATTAGAAGCATACAACATTGAAAAAGAAAAACTAAAACATTTTTTTGTGATGTACAAAATGTAACCAAACTGTATTAAAATAAATTGTTCAGAATGTAAAATAAATCTTCTGCAAATTAAAAAAAAGTCGAACATTTTGAAAACATCGTTACCATTTTAAGGATATAATAATAATAATATATATATGTATATATATATGTATATATATATATATATATATATATATATATATATATATATATATATCCATAAAATACTAGTAAAAATGTACACTATAATATTAACATAAATCATGAACAATTAAAATGGTAATTATTAAAAGTCTTGTTGCCATTATGAAGTTTCGCTGCACTACTGATTTTCATAACATATGTTAAACTGCAACCGCATTAATTCAATTTACTGTTTTCATTTTAATTTCAGTGAAATTAAATTTTCTCTTTATTATTGTTGATTTTCCTGGCCCGCATATGTAAATCCAGATGATATGCGCGTGCATAGGTGCTAATTGCGTGTAATTAAATAATCCGTTCTGAATTTTACTTAATTACCGCACCACAGTTTCTCCGTTATTTTTCAAAACATAATTTGCGTAAACGACGATTTGTTGTTTCGCGGGCGCGCATTCCTGCGGCAACGTTTATCACGCCCTAATTGTTTTATTTGAGCGCTAAATTGACGCATACAATAATAATAGCTGCATGATAATAACGTACTACAACTTTTTACCATTAAGTGCTCACAGATATTAATTTATTTTAAATATTATTATTATTATTATTATTATTATTATTTATATATGTATGCCTTCTACCGTAAAGATACAAATTAATGAGTTAATACAAAAATTTTAAAATTATAAATTTTTTCGAAATTTTTGAAAATCATATTGTAGGTTTGAGTGTGACATTTTTATAAAAACAAAACAAAACTGTATTAAAATAAATTGTTCAGAATGTAAAGTAATGGGCTTATGCAAATTAAAAAAAAAATGTGTTCGAATTTTTTGATAATAATATTGTAGGTAATGTAAAATTTGTACAAAGAAAAAAACAAAAATTTACGAAAATAAACCTTTAGAATGATAAATAGTCCTGCACAAATTTTTATAAAATTATAATTTTCGAAATTTTCAAAAATATCGTTGTAGGTAGAGTGATATTTCTATAAACAACAGATTTAATTAAAATAATTTGCTCAGGATAAATTGCTTACGCAAATTTAAATAAAATTATAGAATTTTTCGAAATGTTTGAGAATAACGTTGTAGACAGTGTCAGATATACATTGCATAAAACAACGGAGACAGATTGCTACGCCCAGTCACACTTTCCAGTTTGAAAAAACGATTGAGAAAACAATATAAAACTTTATCCCTATACTTAGTTAAGTATTTTTTGTAAGCCATTCCTTGTAAGGATCTGGACGTAAAAATATCTAAAAATCGATTCCAAAAATATCTAAGGCAATAAAATAGATTGGTCCTCCCTGTATGTATGTCTGTATGTATATATGTATATATGTATATATGTATATATGTATATATGTATATATGTATATATGTATATATGTATATATGTATATATGTATGTATGTATGTATGAGTGTATGTCTGTATGTCTGTATGTCTGTATGTCTGTATGTCTGTATGTTTGTATGTCTGTATGTCTGTATGTCTGTATGTCTGTATATCTGTATGTCTGTATGTCTGTATGTCTGTATGTCTGTATGTCTGTATGTCTGTATGTCTGTATGTCTGTATTTCTGTATGTCTGTATGTCTGTATGTCTGTATGTATATATGGTATAATACAAAACATATGATGTATAAAACAAGACGTGCGATTAATAAACCAAACGCGCGAGGTACAAAACAAGACGGAAGAAGATACAACAGACGCGCAAAGTATTAAAAAAGTAGTGAAAAGAATAATGCAAGCACTGCTTGGTTTATATTTATATTATACAAAACAAGACGCACCAAGTAAAGCACAGATGAGCAAGTATTAAACAAGATGCGAGAAGTATAAAACAAAACATGTGAACTATAAAACAAGACGCGCTAACTATGAAACAAGACACGCGAAGTATAAGACAAGACGCACAAAGTATTAAACACGACGCAAAAAGTGGTACGCAATACGCACGAAGTGTTAAACAAGACGCACGACGAAATATACATGCCAAGTATTAAATAAGACATACGAAATATAAACAAGACGCGCGAAGTATAAAATAAACGTGCGAAATGTTAAACAATATAGAGACGCGAAGTATAAATCGAGACGCGGGAAATATTAAAGAATAGACGCTAAGTATAAAAGAAGACGAGTATCAAACAAGGCGCGAGAATTATAAAACAACACACATGATGTAGAAAACAATATGCGACAAGTATAAAACAAGACACATGAAGTATTAAATAAGACGCACGAAGTATTAAATAAGACGCACGAAGTATTAAATAAGACGCACGAAGTATTAAATAAGACGCACGAAGTATTAAATAAGACGCACGAAGTATTAAATAAGACGCACGAAGTATTAAATAAGACGCACGAAATATTAAATAAGACGCATGAAGTATTAAATAAGACGCACGAAATATTAAATAAGACGCACGAAGTATTAAATAAGACGCACGAAGTATTAAATAAGACGCACGAAGTATTAAATAAGACGCACGAAGTATTAAATAAGACGCACGAAGTATTAAATAAGACGCACGAAGTATTAAATAAGACGCACGAAGTATTAAATAAGACGCACGAAGTATTAAATAAGACGCACGAAGTATTAAATAAGACGCACGAAGTATTAAATAAGACGCACGAAGTATTAAATAAGACGCACGAAGTATTAAATAAGACGCACGAAGTATTAAATAAGACGCACGAAGTATTAAATAAGACGCACGAAGTATTAAATAAGACGCACGAAGTATTAAATAAGACGCACGAAGTATTAAATAAGACGCACTAAGTATTAAATAAGACGCACGAAGTATTAAATAAGACGCACGAAGTATTAAATAAGACGCACGAAGTATTAAATAAGACGCACGAAGTATTAAATAAGACGCACGAAGTATTAAATAAGACGCACGAAGTATTAAATAAGACGCACGAAGTATTAAATAAGACGCACGAAGTATTAAATAAGACGCACGAAGTATTAAATAAGACGCACGAAGTATTAAATAAGACGCACGAAGTATTAAATAAGACGCACGAAGTATTAAATAAGACGCACGAAGTATTAAATAAGACGCACGAAGTATTAAATAAGACGCACGAAGTATTAAATAAGACGCACGAAGTATTAAATAAGACGCACGAAGTATTAAATAAGACGCACGAAGTATTAAATAAGACGCACGAAGTATTAAATAAGACGCACGAAGTATTAAATAAGACGCACGAAGTATTAAATAAGACGCACGAAGTATTAAATAAGACGCACGAAGTATTAAATAAGACGCACGAAGTATTAAATAAGACGCACGAAGTATTAAATAAGACGCACGAAGTATTAAATAAGACGCACGAAGTATTAAATAAGACGCACGAAGTATTAAATAAGACGCACGAAGTATTAAATAAGACGCACGAAGTATTAAATAAGACGCACGAAGTATTAAATAAGACGCACGATCGAGGCGCTCTTTTCCACCTCTACACTACAGGCCGAGGAGGACGAGGCGGCTGCGAGGGTGCGCGGCGAGTAGACATAGAAGAAGAGCTGTGGAAATTAATGACGAAAATGAAAGGGAAAGAAACTGCACCAATCATTATCGAAGAGAAACCAGTAGACAATATATGAGTTGTCTCATACAATCCTTGGTTAAGCTTAAAATATAATGCCCGCATGAATGTTGAAATACGTATAATAAACAATAAGCACGAAGTATACAAAAAGACGTTCGAAAATAATACAAGACGCACGTAGGTAAAACTATACATGTAAAGTATAAACCTTGGAGTTTGATACAACAAGACGTTCAAAGAATAAAATCCCGCAATGTATTAAACAAGACACATGGAGCATAAAACAAGATGCGTAAAGTATTAAACAACACACGAAAAGTATAAAATAAGACGCGTGAAGTATAAAATAAGATGCGTAAAGTATAAAATAAGTCGCGTGAAGTATAAAATAAAAAACAAGACGCGCGAGGTACAAAGCAAAATGTATGAAGTATATACAAGACGCGGGAAGTATATAACAAAACATATCAAGTTGAGATGCGCAAGTATTAAACTAGACGCGCAAAGTATAAAACAAGACACAAGAAGGTAAAACAAGACACAAGAGGATAAAACAAGCCGCAAGAATATGAAACAAGACGCGAAAAGTTGTAAAAAACCCGCTAGAAGTATAAACCAAGAAGTGCTTAGTGTATAACAAGACGCACGAAGTAAAACACAAGACACACGATGGACAAAGTATTAAATAAGACGCGGGAAGTATAAAATAATACACATCAAGTATTAAAACAGACACATGAAGTATTAAATAAGACGTAGGAAGTATTAAAGAGGAAGGGCGAAGCTTTAAACAAGAAACGAGAAGTATAAGTATACAAGAAGCGGGAAGTATAAATCAAGATGCATGATAAATCTAAGAAGACGCGCTAGGTACTAAACAAGACCTGTGAGGTATAAGAGAGAAAAACAAAGTATAAAACAAGACGTACGATGATAATACAAGACGCACGTAGATAAAACTATAGATGTAAAGTATAAAACAATACGTACGAAAATAATACAAGACGCACGTAGGTGAAACTATACATGTAAAGTATAAACCAAGATGCTTGGAGTTTGATACAAGACGTTCAAAGAATAAAATCCCGCAATGTATTAAACAAGACACATGGAGCATAAAACAAGATGCGTAAAGTATTAAACAACACACGAGAAGTATAAAATAAGACGCGTGAAGTATAAAATAAGATGCGTGAAGTATAAAATAAAAAACAAGACGCGCGAGGTACAAAGCAAAATGTATGAAGTATATACAAGACGCGGGAAGTATAAAACAAAACATATCAAGTTGAGATGCGCAAGTATTAAACTAGACGCGCAAAGTATAAAACAAGACACAAGAAGATAAAACAAGACACAAGAAGATAAAACAAGCCGCAAGAATATGAAACAAGACGCGAAAAGTTGTAAAAAAGCCGCTTGAAGTATAAACCAAGAAGTGCTTACTGTATAACAAGACGCACGAAGTAAAACACAAGACACACGATGGACAAAGTATTAAATAAGACGCGGGGGGAAGCATAAAAATCCCGCGATGTGTTAAAAAAGACGCATGAAGTATAAAACAATACACATCAAGTTTTAAAACAGACACAGAAAGTATTAAATAAGACGCAGGAAGTATTAAAGAGGACGGGCGAAGCTTTAAACAAGAAACAAGAAGTATAAGTATACAAGAAGCGGGAAGTATAAATCAAGATGCATGATAAATCTAAGAAGACGCGCTAGGTACTAAACAAGACCTGTGAGGTATAAGAGAGAAAAACAAAGTATAAAACAAGACGTACGAAGATAATAAAAGACATACGAAGATAATACAAGACGTACGAAGATAATAAAAGACGTACGAAGATAATACAAGACGTACGAAGATAATAAAAGACGTACGAAGATAATAAAAGACGTACGAAGATAATAAAAGACGTACGTAGGTAAAACTATAGATGTAAAGTATAAAACAAGACGTACGAAGATAATACAAAACGCACGTAGGTGAAATTATACATGTAAAGTATAAAACAAGATCCTTGGAGTTTGATACAAGACGTTCAAAGAATAAAATCCCGCAATGTATTAAATAAGACATATTGAGCATAAAACAAGCTGCGTAAAGTATTAAACAACACACGAGAAGTATAAAATAAGACGCATGAAGTATAAAATAAGATGCGTGAAGTATAAAATACGACGCGTGAAGTATAAAATAAGAAACAAGACGCGCGAGGTACAAAGCAAAATGCATGAAGTATGAAACAAGATGGGCAATTTATATACATTGCCCATCTTATTTCATACGTCATGCATTTTGCTTTGTACCAAGACGCGGGAAGTATAAAACAAAACATATCAAGTTGAGACGCGCAAGTATTAAACTAGACGCGCAAAGTATAAAACAAGACGTAAGAAGATAAAACAAGACGCAAGAATATGAAACAAGACGCGAAAAGTTATAAAAAAAGCCACTAGAAGTATAAACCAAGAAGTGCAAAGTGTATGACAACACGCACAAAGTAGAACACAAGACACACGATGCACAAAGTATTAAATAAGACGCGGGGAGCATAAAAATCTCGCGATGTGTTAAACAAGACGCATGAAGTATAAAATAATACACATCAAGTATTAAAACAGACACAGGAAGTATTAAATAAGACGCAGGAAGTATTAAAGAGGAAGGGCGAAGCTTTAAACAAGAATCGAGAAGTATAAGTATACAAGATGCGGGAAGTATAATTCAAGATGCATGATAAATCTAAGAAGACGCGCTAGGTACTAAACAAGACCTGTGAGGTATAAGAGAGAAAAACAAAGTATAAAACAAGACGTACGATGATAATACAAGACGCACGTAGATAAAACTATACATGTAAAGTATAAAACAAGATGTACGAAAATAATACAAGACGCACGTAAGTATAACTATAGATGTAAAGCATAAAATAAGACGTATGATAATAATACAAGACGCACGCAGGTAAAACTATACATGTAAAGTATAAACCAAGATGCTTGGAGTTTGATACAAGACGTTGAAAGAATAAAATCCCGCAATGTATTAAACAAGACACATGGAGCATAAAAAAAGATGCGCAAAGTATTAAACAACATGCGAGAAGTATAAAATAAGACGCGTGAAATATAAAATAAGATGTGTGAAGTATAAAATAAGATGCGTGAAGTATAAAATAAGAAACAAGACGCACGAGGTACAAAGCAAAATGCATGAAGTATGAAACAAGATGGGCAATGTATATAACAAGACGCGGGAAGTATAAAACAAAACATATCAAGTTGAGACGCGCAAGTATTAAACTAGACGCGCAAAGTATAAAACAAGACGCAAGAAGATAAAACAAGACGTAAGAATATGAAACAAGACGTGAAAAGTTTAAAAAAAAAACCGCTAGAAGTGTAAACCAAGAAGTGCAAAGTGTATGACAACACGCACAAAGTAGAACACAAGACACACGATGGACAAAGTATTAAATAAGACGCGGGGAGCATAAAAATCTCGCGATGTGTTAAACAAGACGCATGAAGTATAAAATAATACACATCAAGTATTAAAACAGGCACATGAAGTATTAAATAAGAAGCAGGAAGTATTAAAGAGGAAGGGCGAAGCTTTAAACAAGAATCGAGAAGTATAAGTATATAGGATGCGGGAAGTATAAATCAAGATGCATGATAAATAAAAGAAGACGCGAAAGATACTAAACATGATCTGTGAGGTATAAGAGAGAAAAGCAAAGTATAAAACAAGACTTACGATGATAATACAAGACGCACGTAGGTTAAACTATACATGTAAAGAATGAAACAAGACATACGAAAATAATACAAGACGCACGCAGGTAAAACTATACATGTAAAGTATAAAACAAGACGCACGAAGATAATACAAGACGCACGACGATAATACAAGACGCACGAAGATAATACAAGACGCACGAAGATAATACAAGACGCACGAAAATAATACAAGACGCACGAAGATAATACAAGACGCACGAAGATAATACAAGACGCACGAAGATAATACAAGACGCACGAAGATAATACAAGACGCACGAAAATAATACAAGACGCACGAAGATAATACAAGACGCACGAAGATAATACAAGACGCACGAAGATAATACACGACGCACAAAGATAATACAAGACACACGAAGATAATACAAGACGCGTGCAGGTAATACTATACATGCAAAGTATAAAACAAGATCCTTGGAGTTGGATACAAGACGTTCAAAGAATAAAATCTTGCAATGTATTAAACAAGACACATGGAGCATAAAACAAGATGGGTAAAGTATTAAACAACACAGGAGAAGTATAAAATAAGACGCGTGAAGTATAAAATAAGAAACAACACGCCCAAGGTACAAAGCAAAATGAATGAAGTATAGAACAAGATTGGGCAATGTATATAACAAGACGCGGGAAGTATAAAACAAAATATATCAAGTTGAGACGCGCAAGTATTAAACTAGACGCGCAAAGTATAAAACAAGACGCAAGAAGATAAAACAAGACGCGAAACGTAGTAAAGAAGCCGCTAAAAGTATAAATCAAGAAGTGCTTAGAGTATAACAAGACGCACGTAAGTAAAACAAGACACAAGATAGGCAAAGTATTAAATAAGATGCGAGAGAAGTATAAAACTAAACACGTGGACTATAAAAAAAATGCGCTAAGTATGAAACAAGACACGCGAAGTATAAGACAAGACGCACGCAAGTATTAAACATGACGCACGAAGTATTATGCAATACACAAGTGTTAAACAAGACATGCTAAGTATTAAATAAGACGCACGAAATATACACAAGGCGCGCGAAATATGAAACCAGAAGCTCGAAATATAAAAGAAGACGAAGTATAAAACAAGACGTGCGAAATAATAAACAAGACACGTAGTTTAAAAGAAGAACCGGGAGGTATTAGATAAGACGCGAATAGTGTAAAAGAAAAGCCGCGACGTAAAAATAAAACGCACGAAGTAAAAAAAATCAAAGTGCCAAATATCACGTGCTTTAGATTATTCAAACTTGATACAAATTTATTATTCATTTAAAATGTTTTTAAATAAATACCATTTGTCCTGTATCTATGTATATGTATGTCTGTATGTCTATGTCTGTATGTCTATGTATGTATGTCTATGTCTGTATGTCTATGTCTGTATGTCTATGTCTGTATGTCTATGTCTGTATGTCTATGTCTGTATGTCTATGTCTGTATGTCTATGTCTGTATGTCTATGTCTGTATGTCTATGTCTGTATGTCTATGTCTGTATGTCTATGTCTGTATGTCTATGTCTGTATGTCTATGTCTGTATGTCTATGTCTGTATGTCTATGTCTGTATGTCTATGTCTGTATGTCTATGTCTGTATGTCTATGTCTGTATGTCTATGTCTGTATGTCTATGTCTGTATGTCTATGTCTGTATGTCTATGTCTGTATGTCTATGTCTGTATGTCTATGTCTGTATGTCTATGTCTGTATGTCTATGTCTGTATGTCTATGTCTGTATGTCTATGTCTGTATGTCTATGTCTGTATGTCTATGTCTGTATGTCTATGTCTGTTTGTCTATGTCTGTATGTCTATGTCTGTATGTCTATGTCTGTATGTCTATGTCTGTATGTCTATGTCTGTATGTCTATGTCTGTATGTCTATGTCTGTATGTCTATGTCTGTATGTCTATGTCTGTATGTCTATGTCTGTATGTATATGTTTGTATGTCTATGTCTGTATGTCTATGTCTGTATGTCTATGTCTGTATGTCTATGTCTGTATGTCTATGTCTGTATGTCTATGTCTGTATGTCTATGTCTGTATGTCTATGTCTGTATGTCTATGTCTGTATGTCTATGTCTGTATGTCTATGTCTGTATGTCTATGTCTGTATGTCTATGTCTGTATGTCTATGTCTGTATGTCTATGTCTGTATGTCTATGTCTGTATGTCTATGTCTGTATGTCTATGTCTGTATGTCTATGTCTGTATGTCTATGTCTGTATGTCTATGTCTGTATGTCTATGTCTGTATGTCTATGTCTGTATGTCTATGTCTGTATGTCTATGTCTGTATGTCTATGTCTGTATGTCTATGTCTGTATGTCTATGTCTGTATGTCTATGTCTGTATGTCTATGTCTGTATGTCTATGTCTGTATGTCTATGTCTGTATGTCTATGTTTGTATGTCTATGTCTGTATGTCTATGTCTGTATGTCTATGTCTGTATGTCTATGTCTGTATGTCTATGTCTGTATGTCTATGTCTGTATGTCTATATCTGTATGTCTATGTCTGTATGTCTATATCTGTATGTCTATGTCTGTATGTCTATGTCTGTAAGCCTGACTTTGAATTTGAATAAAAATATGCATACAAAACATACTTTCATTTAAAAAAATAATAAATATTACCAAATTCATCATATTTAATTATGAAGTGTTGAAAAATGTCAAAAATTGCAAAAGTAAACATTTATTATGGCAATCCATAATTTTATTATTATTATCCTTATCCCGTAAATTTAGATTTATTCATTTGTTGAATACTTAATAACATTAATATAGAATTATATCTTTGAGTACCATTTCGGCACTAGTGAAAGGACAACGACTAAGGTGGTTAGGTCATGTGGACAGAATGGCATAAACCAGAATATCAAAGAGAATGATGGAGAATAACATTCGAAGTCGTAACAAAAACTGTTTACATTGTAAGATTCTACTACTGTATTCGATACTTTGGGAAGAGTACTACGGAATTTATATAAATACTACTGTATTCGATACTTTGGGAAGAGTACTACGGAAAATGCATTTCATTTATGATTTTACCTGGATATTCATCTTTGATTTAAATGGAAAACTTAAGTGTAAAAGAACTTGAACTGTCATTCTTGATACCACTCGTTCCGAACGTAGTTGTGTAATGGTCAAAATTTCGGTTTATTATTGTCTTTAAGGCTAGTAAAACGAATTTCCATCTTTTTTGGAACGTATATCGAGAAGTGGGATTCCTGATACCACTCGTTCCTAATGTATTCGTTTAACTGTCAAAGCCGCTCTGCAAAATAAAGAACAATTCATGATGTGAGTTCGTAAAATGATGGAATTTCGGCTTACCATCCCCAAAAACAATAATAAACCGAAATTCCTTAATTGAATTAAAATCGTGAATTGTCAGAATTTTGTGGAGCGACTTTGACAGTTAAACGAATACGTTCGGAATGAGTGGTGGCAGGATAGTGTAGAATTACAAATAGGGAAGAAGAAGTAAAGCTCGTTTTAGACTTGAACCAAAAGTTACTCAAGAAGTCTGGATAGTCTGGAGTCAAGAAGTAATTGAGATCTAAATTGTGTAGCATCATACAGACAATTGTTTGTTTGTATGTTAGATTAAATAAATGGCGTTTTAATCTTCAAGGACAAATTGTATGTGAAAATGCCTGATCGCGGACCAAATCTTATTACAGAAATTGTTTCGTTTCACTAAAGAAAACAAGACAATTTCTTACGCGCGGTATCTCCAACGAATCTTAACTAAAGGATAAATAAAATGATTTTTTACTTTGTTTTTTATCACACTTCAGTTACACTTTGCAACTAGTTTCGGCTAAGCTCTAGCCATTTTCGAGCTCCTCCGAAGTGTAACTGAAGTGTGATAAAAAACAAAGTAAAAAATCGTTTTATTTATCCTTTAAAATGAATTATCACAAAGTAGACGCCTTAACAATCCAATATTTGAATCTAGAAACTAGTTTAAGACCGTCTTAATAATAAGACGGTCTTAAAGCGTTGCACCAATCAAGAATCGGATCTTCAGACGATAAGACGGTCTTAAAGCGTTGCACCAATCAAAAATCGGATCTTAAAATGATAAGACGGTCTTACATTGTAAGAATAAGATAATATATGTTTGGTGCAACAAAATAAACATTTAAGACGTGGTTATATATAAGATGAGCTTTCAGATTCGTTGAAGAAACCAGGCATTAGTCCATATATTAATTAATTTTTTGGACAACTTTTGATTCAAGAAATTGGCTTGTCTAAACCGAGCTTAAAGAAGAGAGAGAGATAGTCTACAGTAACATGTGTTATATATTTGTGTGCATTTTTAAATAAATAAAGGTATTGTAACTTGCCTAAGTTATTATTCTCCTGTGCCTCATTGCACCTCCCAACAACTCTGATAATAGCCCTTCCAGCCAGCCTAGTACAAATCATCATCGCCCCCATCCTGGGATCAGGCTCATTATTAGCCTGATTGGTAATATCATCACCAAATTGCGACGGTGGGCGCATTTTCGCTTCACTTCTGTATACGATATATTTAAAAATCACTCAAACTGAATCCCAACGAACCGCGACGACTCCTGATGAACGTGTCGCACACCTTTGGTTTCACTTTTGAGCGCACTGAGACTTGTATCGAAAACTTCTGAACAGCTCGCGGACCGCGCGCCCGCTTTTATGAACTCCCGCCGCCCCCCATAAACGCGTGCTGAGCAGATGCAGCGCGCGATCGCACGCGCTCATTGTTTACATGTGCGCAGAATCAAAATAAATAAACAGTCGCAAAAATAGCAAATGTTTGTTTGTTGTGTGATTTAGCGGATTTGTTAAAAATCGAACCAAATAAAAAGAACAATTCATTCGCTTGAAATAGAGTTGAACCGGAAACGGTTGGAGGTTTTTTTTTATGGATGTGCTCCAAGTGGATGATAAAAATATCAACGCGCTTAAAATAATATGCATTTAGTTTGGGTTTAGTACTGGAAAAAATGCACGCGACACTCTTAAATTTAGTAGCATGTGTTTTAAAGGCTGTAAAATGAAACAACGCACAATTATTTGTTTTTGCCAAGTAATTACTTGCTGAATAGAGGCGGCCTTCGGGGGAGTTATTGAACGCAATTTGGCTTAAATCGTAAAAACATATAAACTCCGAACCTCTTAAAATGTTTGTTATTATTTCGTGTAAAAGAGGTAACGAGCAATATTAAATAATTTCATTTTATGCCTATATATTTTGTTACAATTCTGTAACTAGACCTTCAGGTCCTTCTGCCGTATGTTAGTGTATGTCTATGTAACTGTTATCTCTACTCCAGACAAACGTCTGCTAGTTTTGTGTGTTAGTGTATGTCTATGTAACTGTTATCTCTACTCCAGAAAAAAGTCTGCTAGTTTTCTGTGCCGTTAATTGTATCACAACAGCAAATGCAACTGACTACCAAGGCCGGGATCCAAACCCCGGCCACCCATTCAAAAAGCGGTCGTAAATAAATTTATTGTATCTCTATATATTTTCATATTTTCTACATTGGAGTGTTTTTACATTTTACAAGATTTGCCTGTCGAGTTTTCAACCATTCAACATTTCTGAACAATGATGCGGTTGTGTGAATCAAAGTGAAAGTGGCGTTTATTATATAAGCATTATAATTTAGAACTGCAGGTTACCGAATTTATTACGACTGACGAATTAACTAATTGTTTAATTGTGCGTCGCCGAAATTCTGGAGCATTAAAGGGGAATACATTTTAATGCTGAATAAATCGCTGCAGTTGTATAATTCTGCACAATAATAAATAAACGTGTACACCTATTCCATTGTTATACAACTTCCAATTATTCGCAAATAGTAAATTTTATATTATATCTCTATAATGGCGTTATTTATTGAACGAGATGATTCATTAGCTGATTAATTGAGCAAATGAAAATAAATTGAAATAGTTCTATTTTATATTCAGAAATAATTGGTAAATCCAAATTTACAAGACGCATACACATATCTGCAAATGTTTTAATTTTACAGATCTTGCAAAAAAAAGACCTTTATTTCATCAGCCCAACCGTTCCCTTTACAAATTCCAGAAGCAAAATAAACAATATTTTCACAGAAAGAACTAAAAAATAAATTTAAAAAAGAATAAAAATTAACATTTTCTACCCACTAAAATTAGTTTATTTTACCCCCTCTACCCTCACCAATTTCCTTTCCCACGTCAGCCTCCTGCAGATTTTCACGCCTTTCCCATCCTCTCCTAACCATTCGTTCAGCTTTCTGCACTCTCCCACCCACTCTGCTTTCACTCCCTCACATTCTTTGCTAAGGTGCCACCACGTGTCTACAATCCCCTTCCTACACAGCGCATACGCGGCGTACCCCAGCCCCATCCACACTTTTCTTCCTCGCTCTTCTGACCCACACCTCGCTCTTGCCATGCATACTTTGTCCTCTCTGCTCCACTCTCCCCTGGCTAAGTAGCTCAGGAGTTTCCCCTGCACTTGCCACTCTACGTAGCCAGGGTTGTATGAGCTCTCCGCCATTCTCACTTACCTTTCTTGCCACTCAATATCCCTCAGTCTCTCCCTTATCTCAGTTCCTAGGCTACCCCTTTCTCTCAGCTTCTCCTCTACCCACACCTCAGACATACCCACTCTTTCATACATCCTTTCTCTATCCTTCCTCCATCTAGTCTCTGTTCTACTCTTACACCTCATCCATACCTCCCGTACCAGTCTTTCCTCGCCCAAATCCTGCAATCTTTCCTCAAACTTCACAACCCTCACACACGACTCCCACCACATACTCATACGACTTGTCTCCTGCAACAGCACTGCTCTCGGTGTCGACCTTTCGAGCCCTAGCAGATTCTTCAGAAACCAACCTTGCTCCCTTTCTATTACTCCCATTCACGCAATCCCCACACTTCCACTCCATACAACACAAGCTCCCCCATTTTCTGCACGCAATCTCCCAAGCCATTCTTGCTTTCGCCTGCATACACTCCACATGCATCCTAAGCCCTCCTCCACAGTCAAACCAAAAGCCCAAATATTTAAAGCCATTCACTCTCTCAATCAGCCTTTCCTTCCATTTCAGCCCTTCGCCCTTACCCCTCCTGCCCCTATTCTTAAACAACATCCATTTGGTCTTTTCCACATTCACCACTAGCCCCCTCTTATCTAAGTACCTACCCATTCTTTCCAACATCTCTTGCATCTCTTCCACTCTCTTGGCCACCAGCACCACGTCATCTGCATACGCCAACATCCACACCTTGGAACTACACACCACGACCCCTCCCGCCTGTCCTCTCCTCAGCACCTCTTCCAACTCGCTCGTGTACAGATTAAACAGGATGGGGCTCAGCGGGCACCCCTGCCTTACTCCCACATTCACCCTAAATTTCTCAGATATTTCTCCATTCACTCTTGCTTTCGCCCATGTCTCTTTATACATCCTTCTCACCCACTCCACTCCTTCCTCTTCTATACCCAATCTATCCATACATTCCACCAGTTTCCCCCTAGGAACTGAGTCATAGGCCGCTTTTAAATCCACAAACACCGCATACACTCTCCCTTTGCATTCCAGCGCTTCCTCCACCATTCTCGCCAGCGTGAAAATCTGTTCCCTCGTCCCTCTTTTCCTTCTGAACCTACCCTGGCATTCCGGCAGCAGTCCCTTTTGCTCCACTTCCCTATCCATTCTATTTTTCACCAAGTCATCATCAATTTATAGCCGGCACTCATAATGGTGATACCCCTATAGTTTTAACAGATCTTACAAATCAGAATTTTTATCATTAAATCTAACGAAGCCGATTTAATGATGTTTTACACATTTCTTCATTTAAAAATATATTTAAATCTTTCTATTTTATGTTCAAAAATTATTAGTAAATTCAAATTTAATAGATTTAATTATTCATTCTAAATTTTTAACTGAAAGTTTGCAGTAATAATGCTATATTTTCCGGTGTTCTCCACAAAAAAAAACATTTATTATTATTTATATATTAAATTTTTGACTATTTTTTTTACAAAATTGTCAGGGAAATGCTGTCTTCACTAGTTTGTTAATAATGTGAGAAAATAATTAAAGTTGATACTGAACAACTTTAATTATTTTCTCACATTATTAACGAACTAGTGAAGACATCAAATAGGCCCATTTTGAGGCCTAAGTGTCTGTAGCTATGCTATCCTCCAGCCAACTATCCAGAACTATCCAGAACTATCCAGAAGACATAGCATTTCCCTGACTATTAAAAAAAAAATGTAAAAAATCTAGATACTGTCTGACTACTTAGTTAGCTACACAATGAAGTATTGCCTAATGAACTAGTGAAGAAAAGTTTACGGCATGTCATTTCACTGACAATTTTTATCTTTTTAAAAAGTTAAGAATTGTAAGAAATCACATTCAATTCAGCTTTTTAGTTTTTATCTAACGAATATTTATTTTAAAATTAATTTCCACAGCATTCACTGACAGCGAATTTATTATAATAATATAAAAATAATGTTTTTTTTTGGCAAGAAAGAGAGAATACCGGAAAATATAGCAATCATTATTACTGCAAACTTTCAGTTTAAAATTTAGAAAGAATAATTAAATCTAACAAATACAACAATAAACTGCATACAACAATAAACCGAACTAGAAACACACCAATAATATGAACAATGAAACAACACAATTATTTGAAGGTTGCCCATTATTTCCGCGTATGCATCCTTTCTGCGTTTCACATTTGGCAAGCGAAATGTTTTGCGCGGCTCGCGTTTTATTGGAAATGAAAATCCAGCGGCAACGGCGCTGATTTATTCCACACGGCGTGAGCTAATTGAAACTGCAACTGACCGTAGAACGGCAAATGTTGCAACGAATATTCGAGTCCATTTCGTATGTGTAAATCATAATTAAAACGCGGAATTTCGCTTGCACAATCCTCATTTCTGGTAATTACCTAATCCAGACAATGCAATTTTTTCCTTGAAATTTAATTTAATTATGTTATGGTATTGCTAACAACATATAATAATAATATGTTCTTAATATAAATATTTATAGTTTACTGATTTTATTTGAGGTTTCAGAAGGATTGATATCATAATTAATTACAAAATTTAATATCAAATAAAACTCAAATAAAACCCAAATTAAGGGATACTAAAAGATATTAAAAGGAAGAAAGAGTATAATAAGGTGAATATAAAACGCAAAGAAGGAAACGTAATAACAGAAGAGTCATGGAAAGATGGAAACAATACTTTGAAGAATTGACACATACCACAACAGACATAATAACAATACAAGAAACACCAGAAGAAGAAACGAGACATACAAGTATACATACATACAATTATATATAGGAACTACTACATGTAATGATAATGTTGCTTAACAAATTTATCTTATCTTAACCCCATATTCACCATCGTTCCATAAATGTATCAATAGCTTATATAAGTGTGAACCCACCGCTTAGCAATCTACATATCTAAATTTCGATCTTATTAGATCTCATCAGTGTAGCTCAGCTACATTCACACAATATCTCGAGTGGTTATATACAAAAATTATACAACTAACCCGCCAGGAGAAAAGTTAAACGCCATCTGGCGGCACCACATCAATTAGCAATGCACACCCATATGGTAATAACATGCTCATGCCATCAGGATTGGACGATTCAAGCTGGCTGATACTCCATCTCATCTGGTGGCAGGAAATGAACTACATTTAGTAGGGAATTAGCAATGCACTTTCCTCCTAGGGGATTAGTTGTACTATTTTTGTATACACTAGAGATATTGTGTGAATTTATCCTCACTAGCTGAGCTACACTGACGAGATCTAATAAGATCGAAATCTAAATATGTAGATTGCTAAGAGGTGGGTTCACACTTATATATGTTTTATACGATTGGCCTTGTGCTGATATCTCAAGCACTCTGTTGGAATATTATTCTCTAGACCCGGTGATCCTGAAGACATGAGCATGTTGACGGTTATTACCATATGGGTGTGCATTGCTAATTGATGTGGTGCCGCCAGATGGCGTTTAACTTCCCTCTTCGAGGGTAAGTTGTACTATTTTTATTTACCCTAAGCCTAGAAGACGCATTTAAAAGACTGAACTGGGAGCGGAAAGGGATAAATATCGATGGGATATATCTAAATAACCTTCATTTGGTCGATGATATTGTCCTAATCTCAAAAATCCAAATTAATTAGAAGAGATGCTACAACAACTAAATAAAGCAACCAAAGTCATCGGAAAGAAAATGAACATAGGCAAAACGAAGGTGATGAGTCCAGTTAACCCTCAGATTACGCTAGACAATGTAACCATCGAATGTGTGAATCACTATACCTACCTCGGCCATGTGATAAAGTTGGGAAAGGAAAACCAAACAGCGGAGGTGACAAGAAGGATAGCTCTGACATAGGCGGCTTTTGGAAAGCTCAAATACAAGGCATATCCAGAAAGTAAGAGTACTGAGGCTCTCACGGTCGGAGGGATTTTATTTTCATCATGTTGGTCACACGGCAGTGTAGCCTGACTCCTCCCCTTTGCACCGAGACCGGTTCGAGGTCAGTACGTTGAGAACTGTTGACACGACAACAAGTTTCGTGAATAATGTCAATCCAATCTCCCGCCAAGTGCGAAATACGCGGCGTCATCTGTTATCTCGTTTGGAAGGGAAAACCTCCATTTGAGATTTATAATGAGGTGAAAACTGCATATGGTGATAAAGCTATGAATCGTACGAATGTGTACAAGTGGTGTCGCGAGTTTAAAAACGGTCGTACGTCTGTGCATGATGATCAGAGGAGCGGAAGACCTTCAATTGAGACTGACAAAATTGTGGAAAAAATTGAAAATGCGCTCCGTGACGATCGCAGAGTGACTGTGGATGAACTTTCTGCGATGTTTCCGCAAATCTCCAGATCTCTACTACACGAAACAATCACACGCCCGAAACCAAAAGACAGTCTCAACAGTGGCGTCACACCTCTTCACCCTCCGCCAAAAAGTTCAAAATCACAATTTCAGCCAAGAAAGTCATGGCATCCGTGTTTTGGGACTGTCAAGGCATAATTTTAATAGAATATCTGCCTCAAGGGGAGACCATCAACTCTGCAAGATACTGTGAGACCTTAAAAAAATTGCGGAGGGCGATTCAGAACAAGAGGAGAGGCATGCTGACAAAAAGAGTCTGCCTGCTGCACGACAATGCCAGACCACATACGGCCAACGCCACGAAGGAACTGCTCGCCTCGTTTAAATGGGATGTCCTGAACCATCCCGCGCATTCCCCTGATCTAGCACCTTCAGATTACAATCTCTTGACCTCCCAGAAGCTGCACATGGGTGGAAAAAGGTTTTTAACCGACGAGGAGGTAAAGGAGGAGTTGGAGAAGTGGACGAAGGAGTTGGCGGGAAACTACTTCGAGGAAGGCATCAAAAAATTGATACCTCGCTACACCACCTGAATAGAGAGGAATGGCGACTATGTCGAAAAATAGCTTTTATTATGTACTAAAGTTTCACGTAATTTTTTTGTTTAAATAAAAAATTTTAACACCTACAAAAATTCAGTACTCTTACTTTCTGGATATGCCTCGTACATCCTGGGCAATAAAGATATCCCAGTAAACTTAACAAGAAAAGTATACGGCTCCTGCGTTCTGCCCGTAGCCACATACATCCTAGAAACCATGAGTATTACAAAAAAGAGTGAGAACCGTATAAGAACGACACAGAAAGCGATGGAACGTTCAATGATTGGCATTTCATTAAGGGACAAGGCCAGAAACGAAGTGATAAAGGAAAGATCGAGAGTGTTTAATTGCCTGTATACGAACTGTAATATAGAATGGTCTCCGTGTAAATAAATAAATAAATAATAACCACATACAAATTCAAACTCGAAATAAAAAATCTACATATAAATAAAAACTTAAAGCAAAATAGAAGACAGCAGCCCACTATACCAACTATATCATTAGCCCGCGATAGGAAACCAAACCGATAGATCTAAATATCTGTACATATTTTGTATTTATATGTATAACTATGTACAATATTTGTAATTTCTGTTTCGATCAATAAAATGAATCAGTAATACAAAAAAATTGCAAAATTAATTACAGCCATGAATTTATTTTAGATTTTTGAAATAAAAAACGTGCAAGGCGTAATTGCATTCTGTTTCAACAATACAAAATCGAACGTCAAACGATATTATTTTAGTCAGGTACGATTCTGAAAGACACGGAAGCCACACACCTGAATCCCCCTAAAAATACCCGACCCGAAGATTAATAGTCTCGCATCCAACCCATCCAAACGCTCCCCCTCGCCTTGATGTTTATAAATACCGCGCGGATGTGAAAGAAAATCCTGTTTTCGGCCGTAAAACACATATATACGCACTGGAAAGGCGCATTTGTGTGCGCTATTTCGGTGCGCGCGAAGGTCAAAAGAACGCCGGCGGTGCTGTTGACCAGCGGGAAAACAGGAAAAGAAAACGCGCGCGCTCCTAAATATCAGTGGGACGCGCTGCCGCATTTGCGCGTCGCGACGCCGCTTTGTTCGCGGCGAAAACGCGGCTGTGTTGGGCCGCAAAGGCCATGTGCGGACGCAAATGGTTGGGTATTTTTGACTTTGGCCGGCGGCCAGAGGGGTCGCCGGGGCGTGTTTTTTCCACCTTTTGGGACCAAATGCGCAATTCCTGGCGCATCGGTATTTCCACTTCGCGAGCGGTTTTCTTTGTGTGCCAAGTGGCACGCGTGCACAAAGAATTACACGTGACGGCGTATTTTTACGCGGAAGTCATAACGTGCGGCGAGAGAGAAAAATTGGAATGATTTATGGGCGGGAGGTGTAGCCAAATGTGTTTCTGTTACGGATATTAAAAGTAATATTCAGTCTCTTCTTCTTTTTTTTAATTCAAAATTTAACTTATATGACGATTGGCACCAGTGTACGATAGTGATCGTACATGTACGATAATTTTGAATAAAAATCACCAATGTACGATAAACGATAATAAATTATTATCGTACACAAATATACGTTATTAGTAGTATTAGTAGTATGTATATATATATATATATATATATATATATATATATATATATATATATATATATATATATATATATATATATATATATACAGTTACTGTTGTTTATACATTTGTAAATTCTTTCCACTCCCTTCTGTTCTTCGCCAGTTCTCTTGCTTGCTTGACTGTTTTTCCTTTCTTGATTATTATGTCCTCTATTATGTTGTCCCACTCTTTTCTTGGTCTACCTCTTCTTCTTTTATTTTCCGTTCTTGCTTCCCATACCTGTTTTGTTTGATTCTTTTTGTCCATCCTGATTAAATGTCCCCACCAGTTTAGTTGTTTCTTTTCTATATACTTATCTACAGCTTCAATTCCCAGTTCTTCTCTGATGTCATCATTTCTTATTCTGTCCCTTCTCGTAAATTGTTTTACTCCTCTGAGATATTTCATTTCCATTGCCTGTACTCTACTTTTATCCCTCTTCGTTAGTTTCCACGTCTCGCTTCCATACGTCAGTATAGGTCTATATTTAAATTTAAAATAAATTTTAACTATTGTTTTTAGTGACAAATGTGGTCCACTAGAAAGCATCCTATCATAGATCTATGAGTTCTCATCTCGTTTTGTTATGGCGTTTTCTGCTTTAGTTTCAATCGTATATGATATGATAGGTCTCACACAGGTCTTGTAGATTCTTTACTTTCAACAGACATATATTTGTTTCGCCATATTACATCTCTCAACTATCTCAATATTAAGGCTGCCTTCGTTGTTTGGGCCTTCTTTTATGTTCCTGTTGCTTGTTATATTGTCTCCAAAGTATATCAAGTGCACTTGCAAAATGTAGGTAGTGTATTATAATACACTCTTCTACCAGAGACCAAACACTGACAGTGGGTCTGTCAATACTTGTTCGACTGTCATTATCGTCTATTTCAGTGTCAAATTCCCCGTACGCCATGTCGATAATCCTATCATCTGTAAACTACACAACCACCCTCCATGAGGAGCTCCACGCCCAATACCTAGAAGCCGAAATTGTAGCTTTCCACCGACGATGGGGTAAGAACATGTACCGCGGCGCCGTTTACGAAGACCTCAGCTTCATGAAAACCTTGCACAACGGCACGTTTGGACGTCTGGTGCTGGCTAAGCACAAAGACCGCGGCAACACATTCTTCGCGGTTAAAATGATCGATAAAGAGAGGGCCATCCAAATGAATCAGTTGAGCAACATGCAGAACGAGATCCGCGTGCTGGACGCACTGCGATCCAAGTTTTGTGTGAGATTAGAGTACTTTTTCATGCATAAAGTTTATATGATTATTGTGATGCCGTTTTGTAATGGTGGCAATCTGGTGCGGCATTTGAAAGATGTGAAGAGGTTTAATGAGAGTCGCTGCAGGTTTTATGCAGCGCAGGTGGTTTTAGCGTTGGAGTATATACATGCGATGGGTTTGGTCCATAGGGATGTTAAACCGGAGAACCTAATGATGACGCAGAATGGGTATATAAAATTGATTGATTTCGGACTGACCAAGAAGATTGATATGAGAAGAACTTACAGTTTATGTGGTTAGTAGATATTTGGGGGCAGACATTTGATTGAATTGCAGGGTGGTGAAATTATGAGCTAAATTTATTCACGTTTAGAACACTACTCTGCTCTTAGTATATTACTCTAATATTATAAATCTATAATATTCACTCTCTAAAATGACCAAAACCTTTATTTCTCATAAGTCGATATAATCTAGAATATTAAAAGTAAACCCTGACCCACTTCCTCTACCACGCCAGCCGTTTAGAACTTTCGCACCTTTCTCGTCCTCTTTTAACCATTCACTCACTTTGCTGTAATTCCCCACCCCTTTACCTTCATTCCCTCACATTTGATGCTTAGGCCCAATTCACACATAAGCGGCGTCGGGCGCAGGCGCGGCTCAGGCGAGGCGCAGGCGCGACGTTGCACAGGCGATTGTGATGTTCATATGCAGTGAAGGGGTGGACATTGCACCTTATGTTTACGTAGAGGCGGCGTGGAAGAGTTATGCCTTTCGTCTCTTCGCCTACCTTATCTTAGGCGAAGAGGTAAGGACGCGGTACCGGCGCTGCGAGAGGCACGACACTTTAAGCCCCCTCTATATACACATGTGGTGCACTGCCCACTTAGGTGACGAGGGGCGGACATTTGCCTCGTGTTTCTCGCCGCGCCGGCACCTCGTCTTCGCCTAAGACACGCCGCCTCTACGTAAACATAAGGTGCAATGCCCACTGCATATGAACATCACAATCGCCTGTGCAACGTCGCGCCTGCGCCTCGTCTGCGCCGTGCCTGCGCCCGACGCCGCTTATGTGTGAATTGGGCCTTAGGTGCCACCACATATCGCTCGCCTTACTGCACAGCAGACACAAGGCCCCTTTCCTTCATATCTCAACCCAACCGCATCTTGCTCTTGTCATCAGTGGCGTAGCGAGTTTAACTCGCGCCCGGGGCACAATACCTTTTAGCCCCCCCCCCCACATTCGAAAACCATATAATATAACAATTTGGCGCCCCTTTGTGAGTAGCGGCATGATGCCCTTGCCCCCTCACTCGCTACGCCACTGCTTGTCATACACACTTTGTCCTCTAGTCATGTAGCTCAAGGGGGTTCGCCCGCACTTGCCACTATTACTATTTTTCTTCGCTGATTTCATCACTTTACATTGAAAGCCATTTTATACATTTTCGTTTACAATAGGTAATGATGTCTACAATTTACTTGCGCGGTGCTCCACCATTCCATCTCCAGTACCCTCTAATGAACATATCGCAATTATTGTTGCTAGAGTTGTTTATAGGAATATCAAATGTAATTGCTATCTTTGTCGTACATTAAGAAAATGCGATTTCTGTCTCAAATATTTCATAATGGCCGACGACGATGCGAAAACAAAATGTCGGTAATGAAGCGTGCGTTTGCGGAAAAAGGCCAATTTTTGTTTCAAACACGTTTATTATACAAAATGGCTTTACACTTATAACTCAAATGTGTTGTAAATGTATATAAAGGTCGTTTTAGACAAGACAATATCTTGACTCAAAAGTTAGTCAAGATGCGAGACAATCTAAATTGTCTCGTATCATACAGCAAATTATTTGAAATATTGAATTGGATGGTAGATGGAATTGAAAAATATAACGCGTTCTATTTGTCAGGGACAAATTGTATGGGAGGAGTATATATGAATTAATTTCTTGAACAACTTTTGAGCTAAGAAATTGTCTTGTCTAAAACGACCTTAAGTTATGAATTGTTAGGTATAATAGTGCGATATGTGTAGAGTGGATTAGAAATAATATAAAATGGATATATATAGTGCGGTCGTCGATTCGCGAAACTTATACACGGCTTTGTGAATTTGTGAATTTTAGAGCGCAATCCATCGTTCATCTGAGTAAGCTATCCATCGTACTATTGATAGTTTTCCTACCATCCACTGACTACATTATATACGAACAGCACAACGTCGAAGGGTTGTGAGTACTATAGGGACTATCACAGTTATATAATTTCCATATTTATTCTATATGTTACTTTTCATTCTATACCCTGCCCTGGGGGGGGGGGGGGCTATTTTTGAGTGATCGCTATGAACATAGCGATAGACAGACCATAGTGAAGGTCTGTCTATCGCTATGTCAATAATGCGAATGGTATCGATGTTTAGCCCTTCACGCAGTGAAGAGTGATCGCTATCTTTGGTAGAACTAACAACTGGACAGTCCATCGCTATGAAACCAAACCTTTTATAGCGCATGGTGATAACGATCGCTCAAATCTATCTATTTTATCGATTAACAAGATGAATAGGCATGGGAGATTATTTATTTGCATAAATTTAATATTTGTAGGTACTCCTGAGTATCTAGCTCCCGAGATTATATTAACGAAAGGTTAT
Organism: Lordithon lunulatus; assembly: GCA_963942505.1. NCBI lineage: Eukaryota > Metazoa > Arthropoda > Insecta > Coleoptera > Staphylinidae > Lordithon > Lordithon lunulatus. Next base: position 53,118,473 of record OZ012669.1, read on the forward strand.
GACTACTCAGTGGACTGGTGGTGCTTTGGTATTTTGCTCTTTGAAATGGCTGCCGGGCACGCACCATTTAGATCCACAGATCAAATGAGGATGTATGAGAAAATTGTTGACTGCAAGTATGAGTTTCCAAGACATTTTTCTGATTCACTCAAACACTTGCTGATGAATATTATACGTGTTGACAGGACTAGCAGGTAATTACTAAATCAGTTTGTTACGCTAAATTTTTACAACAATAAAATTGTAGATTCATTATATTATAATAGTGTACTAGTATAATTTTAATAGCTGAGCTGTACTGATGAGATCTAATAAGATCGAAATCTATATATGTACATTGATATGAGGTGAATTCACGTTTATATACAAAATATACATATTTTGTTTTATTATTATTATTATTAGATATGGCAACTTGAAGAACGGTGCAAACGACATAAAAAACCACAAATGGTATGGATCGTACGATTGGACTGCCGTCCTTTGCCAAATGGCCACCCCCGAATTCCGGCCGAAAATAAACAAGTCAGAAGTGGTGGAGAAATTAGACGAAAATGCACTAGAGGAGGACTCAATGGAAGAATTCAAATCTAAATTTTTGAACTACACCACGACCAACTACAAACCGAAAAGCAACTCCGAATTACACCCGCTGCGTGAACACAAGTCTTGGAGGACTGCTTTCAAACCACAAGTGACTGTTGTTTCGGATGCCGGGTCTGCTGCAGATGCCAACAGTGAGGTCATTTGGTCAAAACTTTTATAAATGTAGCCATATAGTATACTTATGTATAATACAAGTACATATCACGTATATTATGCGTATAATAAACTTCTATTTTACGAAAGGATAATAATTAGCCGTGCTAGTTTATGTTTCGATTTGTTACTCCTTCCTCAGTTACTGTTCAGTTTAATGTAAAGTTGATCATTTTGTTAAAGTTATGGGCCATTCACACTAAGGTCGGTAGCAATAACGTAGCGATAAGCAATGTTTTTCATGCCGCCACTGAATTTCTCCCGAGTAACCTTCAAGTTGCTCATGGCAAAGAACAACGGCAATAAAGAAAGAGACGTCATGGAAACCATGGATACTCAATCACAACCCGAGCCAAATCCTGTGAAAGTGCCTATACAAGGAACTTCACAGGATACACCTCTAATGCCCGTATTCACCAACATCCCATAAACTTTTTAGGTCCCATAAGCTATTGAATGCATAAAGTCATTGTGACAGAATATGCCAAAACAAATGTCAAAAACCTTAAATAGCGCTTGTGATTGGAGCTTTGATGACATCTTTTGTTTAATTTTCCAGTGTTTTCAATAGTTACTTTAGATCTATCGATAGTTTTCCTACCTTCCACTCACTACATTATATACGAACAGCAATATATCAGAGGGTTGTTAGTACTATAGGGACTATCACAGTTCTATATTTTTCATATTTATGTTTCTTTTCATTTTATACCTTGCCCTGGCAGTTTTTTCATATCTCACTATTCTATCGATTAACGAGATGAATACTTATGGGAGATTCTTTATCTGCATAGAGCGAATCTAAAGTAACTACATACCTTAGATAATTTATTTATTGTTGTTATAACAACGAATAATTATGAGTTCAATAGCTATTGATAGATTTTTAGAATGTTGGTGAATACCGGGGTAAGGGGAGTACAGCCTAATCAAGAGCAAACAATGAAACCTCCACGTGAACTTTGAAAATTGAAGCACACGTATATTAAAATTTCATACAAATATATTGAAACCTAAGTCGTTATTTGTATAACTATCAAAAGCTAAATATATATATATATATATATATATATAAATATATACATATATATATATATATATATATATATATATATATACATATATATATATATATATATATATATATATATATATATAACGCATATGACAATGTATGAACTCGATTGAAATTCAAAGCACTTACTACTTGTTGCGGGCTTAATTCACGTTAGGAAGTACACCCGTTGATGTCTTCAATTTACTTGCGCGGTGCTCCACCATTCCATCTCCAGACCATGTAAAGCACTGACTTTAGTTTGGATAAAAAGCAAACACTGCGTCCCTAATTTGAAACACTCGCGAGATAATTTGCCCTAACGTGACTAAAGAACGCGGAATAATAACGACACTTGTAGTTATAGTTTGCAAATAAACAGCTAAAACTCGCACTGTAACACCTGCAACAACAGAAAATTGATGTCAATTATTTAAGTTTCGAATGAAGTATACAGTATAGATAAGTAAAGAATGACATGGCGTGCTGTTTTGGTGAACTAGAATCTTTTACATTGTGCTAATTTGGTTGGTAAGCATAGGAAAAGGAAACTTCTTTGTTTATACCACTAAAAATGTGTAAAACTTTTAGTTATTAACACGAATAAATTGAATTGAATTGAATAATAACAGAATCCCTATATTACACAGAAAAGAATGTGTTTGTCATTTATGTATTTTCTGCTGTCCGTTCAAAAGTGGGGTCATCGATTCGAATTTTTATCGAGACGAGCTTATTTTTAATGTTTTTTTATCCACTACGTAATTGAAGAATAAGTGTTTTGAAGTAATAGCAATGTTCCAAGTAAGGTTTTCCTCTTTTACAATTAAAATGGTGACACAAATAATTAGTAAATTGTAAGCTGTAATTTAAAAAAATCCCTGAAAATTCGTTGTTAGGGACAACGAATTTTCAGGGATTTTTAAACAATTAAAAGGCTATTAAAAACAATCCCCCGTCGACCTACGATAATTTCAACTAGTATAATATATTAGTGATTAGTTTTCTATCATTAATATATTATACTAGTTGAAATTATCGTAGTTCGACGGGGGATTGTTTATAATTGCCTTTTAATTGTTTAAAAAGTTTCCTTTTCATATGTTTATAATGGAATTCCAGATGTTAGAACCAATACTATTTATTAATTCAATAGTTCGCAGACCACCGCCGTATGCGCCACCTTCCATCCTTTACTTATCAATATAGAAGACAGAAGAGACAGGATTCGAAAAAACGATATAAAACGGTTCATTGGTGTTGAGGATTTACTTACAACTGACATAAGAGAAATCAAATAATATGGTATTAACACGTTCAAAGAATGGACGAAAGTAGATTACCAAAAATATGAAGTAACACTGTAAGAAACGAGGAAGGCCAAAAAGAACTTGGAAGGAATGGATAGCTAAGGCAATGAAAACTAGACCTAAGAGATAAGCAATGGAAGAACAGAAGCACATGGAAGTTAGACATTCGAAAACGGAGAAGGACGTTTTAAAACCAACATAATAGATGTTTGATTGGTGGAAAATACTTACATTGCCCCTGTAACGATTCCGCCTCTGCTTTCCTTCATGGTTGTGGAGTGGAACTGCATTCGTTTCAGGGTGCAAATCACCTACGCGGTTTTTTTGAAATTTCGGAACGCGATTGAATCCAGTTTCACAGCGCGATTGAATCAAGTTTCGGACCGCGATTGATTCAAGTTTCGGAACACGGTTGAATCAGGTTTCGGGCGACGATTGATTCAAGTTTCGAAACTCGATTGTTTTAAGTTCCGGAACGCGATTGAGTCAAGTTTCGGACCGCGATTGATTCAAGTTTCGGAACGCGATTGAATCAAGTTTCACAACGTGATTGAATAAAGTTTCCGAGCGCGATTGAATCAATTTTCAGACCGCGATCAATTCAAGTTTCGGAACGCGATTGAATCAAATTTCGCAACACGATTGATTCAAATTTGGGAACGCGATTGAATCAAGTTTCGATACACGATTGAATCAAGTTTCGGAACGCGATTGATTCAAGTTTCAGAACGCGATTGAGTGAAGTTTCGCAACGCAATTGATTCAAGTTTCGGAACGCGATTGAACCAAGTTTCAGACGACGATTGATTCTAATTATTTACTACAAACAAAATAAATGAGTTAAGAATGTGTTGAAATAAAATGACTGTATTTGGTATTGATTCATTAGGGTCTGCTCCAAACGATCCATGAAAGAATATTTATTTAGACATGGCAATTTTCAGCCTCAAAAAGTTTAAATGGTATCGAATGGAGCTGAATTAGATTTGGTCTCACATGTACATTGAGAAATCGGCTTGAGAATTATAAAAAATTAAATTTATTGGTACATGAACAAAAAAATCCTATTAATAACTTAAAGCACTATTTGAATATACGTTTGCACTTTGTATGTTATATGAGGCTCTCAATACACACATTACAATTTCAATTATTTGCAGCATATGAGGCATTGAGGGTAAAAGTTGAGTAACCCTCAAATATTAAAAATCTATTTTTATGTTATTATTATTATTATAATTATTAGTACTAACATAAAAATAGATCTTTCTTAAATTTGAGGGTTAGTCCACATTTGCCCCCAATGCCGCATATAATATGCTGCAAATAATGGAAATTGTATACTCCTGTAATGAGAGATCTACAATTTCAGGAATTAACTGATGACTTTTTTAAAAATAAATTGTGAACACAAAGACAATACTTGGAAGAGTATGGGCTCTTTTGCTTAATTTATTTATTATTTATTTATTTTATTATCAAGATTAGCCTACACCGAAAGGTAAAAGGTAACTAGTATATATATATATATATATATATATATATATATATATATATATATATATATATATATATAAATTGTACAAAGAAGTTGTAGCCAATAATAAAATATTTTAGTAAATCGTATTAATTGTATGTTATTGTATTGCTTAGTTTTTCTAAAAGCTCAATCCATTTAGACAATACACACAATAAGAAAAGTTAGTCGTGATCCCACTCATGGCATTCAAAAATAAAACAAATATATCAAGACTGTCTTATAAAATTAAAATGACGAAATTCTCGATGTACATGTGATTAAGCCTGCTCACCAACGTCAAGGTACTAATTCGTCGAGCAGGTTTTTACAAAAATCAATCTTAGTTAAGATGGGAAATATATATATATATATATAACATAAATGAATCTAAAAATACTGTTGACCCCACTGCATGTAATTTCTTAAGGAAATATTCCTTAACACAAATACAATGTTTGACGATATTTGACAATATTTGTCTCTTTGTATCATTTTAATTTTTAGTCGTTTGTGCGCAATTAAATTTTAAACTATATATAAAATTAACATATTAGTCAACCCAAGATACACCAGCTGCTATTCATTAAAATTGGCGGGAAATTGGTTTTTGCTGGGAACCGGTTATATCAAGATTTTATCTATATTCGTGAACCGATTTTGTTCAAATTTTCACGGGATTGCCCTAACTCGGTTTTCCAGCCGATTTAAAAATATGGTCGCGAACATTCAGCCTTTTTCCCGGAATTTTGTTCAGAGAAAAATCATATTCACACACACACACAGAAACATTTTCCAAAAATAGTCAATTTCGACTAGAAAAGTCATGAAACGTGGAGAAAAATCAAAAGCAAATCGATTTTTTAGCGAAAACAATACATGCCTTATACAGCAGTGCTGTATTCGGAAAATAAAAAAAGAAATCGCCGACATGGTCAAAGCAAAAAAAGCTAGAATACCTAGACCACATCTCAAAAGGTAATTGGTATCTGCGGATTTTGATTTATTTTTAATATTTTTCAAGATTTATTGATCCATGAGCTCTAGAAAATTCTCTATTTTTGGTTCAAGGGGCTTAAAATTAACAACTCGCACTTGTACCTCGCAACTTGCATATAATTAATTTTGAATTCTTTCTGTTTTGTAATTACGTGGATCAATAAATCTTGAAAATTGTTTAAAATAAATAAAAATATATGGGTTATTATAGAAAATTCTTAATATTTTGTTTGTAAAGTGGCTTGAAATTATTTTTTATTCTTCTAGCAGCTTGAAATAAAAAGTTGCAATGAAACAATAACTAAAAATACATGGGCTATTATACAAAATTCATAATTTTTTTTTGGAAAAGGAAAAATAAAAATATGTTTTCAAACCGCTTGAAAAAAAATTTATGAATTTTGTATAATAACCCATGTATTTTGTAACTTTATTTATAAAATTTATATATTTATTTTTATTAAAAAAAAAAAATTTATTTTGTATAATAACCCACATATTTTTAGTTATTATTTTATTGCAATTGTTTTTCAAGCTGCTTGATATATTTTTATTTATTTTAAATATAAACAAGTTTCAAGATTTATTGATCCATTTAATTACAAAAAAGAAAGAATCCAAAATTAATTATATGCAAGTTGCGAGGTACAAGTGCGAGTTGTAAATTCTAAGCCCCTTGAACCAAAAATAGAGAATTTTCTAGAGCTACATGGATCAATAAATCTTGAAAAATATTTAAAATAAATCAAAATCCGCAGATACCAATTACCTTTCGAGATGTGGTCTAGGTATTCTAGCTTTAACCCAAGCATTCGTAGTTAATATTTGATTTCAAGGCGCTTTAAAATAAAAATTGCAATAAAATAACTAAAAACACATGGGTTATTATACAAAAATCATATTTTTTTCAGGCGGCTTGAAAAAATGTTTTTTTTTAATTATGAATTTTGTATAATAACCCATGTATTTTTAGTTATTTTTTTATAACTAAAAATACATGGATTATTATACAAAATTTATATTTTTTGCAAAAAAAAAGAATAAATATAAATTTTATAAATGAAATAATAACTAAAAATACATGGGTTATTATAAATAATTCATAATTTTGTTTGAAAACAAAAAAAAAACATTTTTTCAAGCCGCTTAAAAAAATTTTTTAGGGACAAATATTTTTCAAGCTTCTTAAAAAAAATAATTATATACTTTAATTAAATTATTTTTTTTTATAAAATTTATGTTTTTTTTTAAATTATGAATTTCGTATAACCCAAGTATTTTTGGTTATTATTTTATTGCAATTTTGCTTTTTAGCTGAAATAAAATAATAACTAAAAATCACATATTTTTCAGAAAAAAAACATAAATTATAAATTTTATAAATAAAATAATTAAATTAATATATATATATATATATATATATATATATATATATATATATATATATATATATATATATATATATATATATAAATTTTGTATAATGACCCAAATATTGTTTAAGGCGATCAAGGTAAGGAGTAGAGTAGAATTCAAGCCGCTTGAAAAAAAATATGAATTTTGTATAATAACCCATGCATTCTTAGTTATTATTTTATTTCAAGGCGCTTGAAAAAAGAAATTGCAATAAAATAACTAAAAATACATGGGTTATTATATTATGCTGAAATAAAATAATAACAAAAAATTTTTTTTTTTGAAAAATAATAATAATATATATATATATATATATATATATATGTATATAAATTTTATAAATAAAATAATTAAATAAAATTTAAAAAATAAATAAATATGAATTTTGTATAATACCCATGTATTGTTTAAGGCGATCAATAGGGTACGGAGTGGAGTATGGGGATGGTGGTCCCAGTTCTTAAAGAGGTGAAGAACTATAGGTTGTTGTACCCCGCACTCATTACCGTGATCCCTCACTCTACAATGGTGGAGAACACATTGCTGGTGAAGTTGACAGAAAGGGTTGCTGCCGGAAAGCCAGGCTGTCAGTTTAGAAAGGAAAGGAAGACGAGGGGGCAGATTTTCACACTAGCGAGAATGGTGGACTGGGAAAACGTATGCGGTGTTTGTGGATCTGAAAGCAACATGCGATTCAGTCCGTAGGGATACACTTTTGGGGTATATGGAATGGCTGAGGATGGAAAGAGAAGGGCTGGAATTCTCGTCCATTCCACATGTACAAAGACTCGTCTGCAAGAACAATAATGAATTGACAACTCTCGGTGAAATTTAGGGTGAATGTGGGAGTAAGACAGGGATGCCCGATAAGCCCGTTCGTGTTCAATTTGTACACGATTGAATTGGACAGGCAAGAGGGGCCTTTGTGGATAATGCCAAGGTGTGGATGTTGGCATTTGCAGAGTATGTTGTGTGTATCAAGAGAGTGGAAAAGATGCAAGAAAATGGGAAGGTACCTTGATAAGAAGGTGTTAGTGGTGAATGTAGAAAAGACCAAATGGATAATGTTTAAGAAGTAAGGGGTAGGATGGGTAGAGTGGAAGAGCTCAAATGGAAGGGAAGAATAATTAAGAGAGTAATGCCCGTATTCACCAACATCCCATACACTTTATAGGTCCCATAAGCTATTGAATGGATAAATTGACAACGTCAGTGTGACAGAATATGCCAAAACAAATGTCACCTTGAATAGCGCTTACAATTAGAGCTTTGATGACACCTTTTGTTTAATTATTCAGTGTTTGCAATAGAGGGAATTTAAAGTAACTACATTCCCTAGATAATATATTTATTGTTGATATAACAACGAATACCTATGGTGAATACACCCGTATTCACTAACGTTCCATAAATCTGTCAATAGCTATTGAACCCATAAGTATTCGTTGTTATAGCAACAATAATATGTAGTTACTTTAGATTATCTCCAACACTGGTGTTTGACAATTGTTTTGGCATATTCTGTCACAATGACAATTTATCTATTCAATAGCTTATGGGACCTATAAAGTTTATGGGTGAGTGTATGCAAGCAAAAGCGAGAATGGTTTGGGGCATAGCGAAGAGAACATGCAAGAGACTATGGGATGGTAACCTCAATGACGTGAAACTAATGTTGTTGTATATAGTGGAAGTGCCCACACTTCAACTATATACAATCCCCAGATTGCGAGAGTGGGATGTAATAGAAAAGGAGCAAGGATGGTTCCTGATGAGTTTGCTAGGACTCGAAAGGTCGGCACCTAGTGCCGTGCTGTTACAGGAGACGATCAACATGTGGCGGGAGTCGTGAAGTTTCAAGAAAGATTGCAGGAGTTGGGTGAGGAGAGACTGATGTGGATGAGCGTGGATGGGGCTGGGGTACACCGGATGTGTGCAGTATAGAAAGCAGAGCGACAAGTGGGTGAGTAAAAGCAGGATGGGTAGGGAATTGCAGAGCGGTGAGTGAATTGTTGGGAAAAGCTTGGAAATTTGTACATGGTTGGCGTGGCAGAGAGGTAGTAGGTAAGAGAGAACGAATAGCGAGAGGCAGAGTATATTAATAATTTAATATGGAGTGAGGGTAGAGAGGGAATAATCCAAGGGAAAATTGTATATTTCTAGTTGTAATAGATATTATGTTGAGTTGATTATTTGTGTAATGGTTATGCCAAATAAAGTTTTTGTTTAGTGTCGATGTATGTAAGATATAAGAGTCGGGCAGAAAAAAGACAGACGAAGAACGTGTGAAAGAATTAAAACAGCTTGAAACCATTGATTAATCATTAATCATGTGATGATTAATCAATGATGAAAGGTATAAACAGCATAATACACTAACCTGTTTACAACTGACGTGCTGGTATATTTCGGCTCTCACTTTATTGCGTTGATAATATAATTCCAGAATATTCTAACCTCCAATATATGCAACATATGTTTGGCATCTCCCGGATTGGTTATGCACGACCACAATACAAATCACACATCACCAGAATGCCCATAAAATCCTCATTCTTTTAACATAACTCACTCCACGGGGGCAGTTGTTTATGCTACAATATTGCAATAAATACATGCAGCGTATTCGTAGTTGTGCAGATCGGGAGGCGGCCATCTTACAGTGAGCTGCTGTCGTACCTGTAGCGACATCTCACGGCCACCGGTGAAGTCACTTATTCATTACTAACTACACAGGATTATATTTTCTTTGTTGCGCACCGGCTTATCTTATGAGTCACGCGATTAGTCGCTTTATTATTATTAGGAATTATAATATAATTTAAAACGTGGTTTGTTTCAATTGAAATAATATTATCATTTGGTTTCAATTTGTTTTACATAATTTGCAATGATTACTAACAGGCGTTACATAATAACTTAGAGCTTGTGGCTTATGTAAGACTAAGTTATATTAACTATGTCTAGTCTTACATACTTGCCAAAATAAATGATAATATATATATATATATATATATATATATATATATATATATATATATATATATATAATATAATAAAATAAATTTTTACATACCTGTGAGAGCTGTAATAATATTCTTTGAAGCGAGTACCAATCGAACAGCTTTGTATAACAGTTGCATATATTACCAGAATCTTCCAATTTCCAACCTGTCGAATATGTAGGTTTTCTTCTCCATTTCCCTGGTTAGCCATGAACGGCCGCAGTAGAACTCATACATCACCAGAATCACCATAAAATCCCCGTGGTTTCAACATAACTCACTCCTCCGGGGCAGTTGTTTATGCAATAATATTGCAATAAATATATGCAGCTCATTCGAAGTTGTACAGCTCGGGCGGCCATCTTACAGTGGCTGCGTTCGTGCCTGTTGCGACATCTCACGACCGCCGGTGACGTATCGCTTGTTTATAGTTAACTGCACAACGAACAATCAGACAAATGAGAAATATAATCAGAGATATCTTTGCTTATATTTTGAAACTCAGACTAATAAATAAGCAAACAAAATTGATTTATTAGTCTATTAGAGTTTAGGCATTTATAAGGCACCTTACACGCTCAATATTACTGTCAATATTTTAGAATAATGATATTACTGTAAGATAATATGTTTAAATTTTTCATTATTCTAAAATATTGACAGTATTACTGATTGTGTAAGGTATAGTAATGATGGAATGAATAGAATACTGATGTTTATCCGGATAATTGATTACTTGATAAATACTGAAGGAGAATTCAAGCAAATACTGACAGTATTATTGACCTTCACAATCAATAATACTGTCAATCCTAGTACTGTCAGTATTTGCTTCAACCCTACTTTTATATTTATTAAGTAATCAATTATTCGGGTAAACATCAGTATTCTCTTCATTCAGTCATTACTATAAGTTATACGATAAGTAATACTGGCAATATTTTAGAATAATGAACATTTTAAACATGTTATCGTACATGAATACTGTCATTATTCTAAAATATTGACAGTATTATTGATTGTGTAAGGTGTCTTTAAGCAGAAAAATACTTAAAAAATATAAAGGCAAATGATACACATAATTAGATAAATGGAGGGCATAATCAAACTAGAAACACAAATTAAAATTCGGGTTTAGTCTCTGGTTGTAATCTGATATATTAACAAGATCAGGGAAATGCGAGATATACTCAGATAAAATTGATGTATAATCAACTCTGATTATACATCAATTTTATTAAATTTAATTTAATCTTCCCACCAATCCTTCCCATGTCAGCCTTTTGCAGATTTCCATGCCTTTCAATGCTCTAATCAACTATATAGAGTTATACAGTTAGATTGAAGTATTGAAAGGCATTGAAATCTGCAAAAGGCTGACATGGGATAGCAAGGGTCAGGCAGGAATGGTGGGATGATTTAATTGAATGTGTATTTTAGGCATTGCGAAAGAGACCAATTTGCTTTGATTTTTACTTTACCACATCAGCCTTTTGCTATGGTAAGGCATGGAAAGCCTTACCATCTAACTATAAAGCTCTATATAGTTGATTAAAATATTGTACTAAAAGCCTTTTGCAGATTTTCACACCTTTCAATACTTCAATCTAACTATATATAGTTAGATTGAAGTATTGAAAGGTGTGAAAATCTGCAAAAGGCTTATAGTACAATATAATATACTCTATACAGTTGATTGAAGTATTGAAAGGCATGGAAATCTGCACAAGGCTGATATGGGAAAGTAAGGGTTAGACAGAAATGGTGGGAAGATTTAATCGAGTGTGGTTTTTGGGTGTTGTAAAAGAGAGATGTCTTTTTTTGGTGTTAACTATGCCTAACAATTTCTATCTCTGTTTTTAACATCTCTTATTGCCTATGTATTACTTTGATATATATTATCTACTTGCCTTTTACCTTTCGGTGTAGGCTAAACTTTGATTATGTCTCTAATATGACTCATAAACATGGCAAATACCTATTTTTTATTACATACATCACACATTTCTAGATATATCTCACATTTCTCTGTTTAACTCTTGGTATTTTTCAGATTATTTAATAGACAAAAGTCTATTATCTCTGTTACATTCACCGGATATATATTTTTTCGCAGTGAACTTTATTTATTATTTTTTTTATTTATTTCCATCATTTCATTACCTAAATCATACAAACTCATTCGGTTCACAAGTACCGCTGCTCACAAATAGTGTTCATCATCTATAGAATATATTAAGAAGTTGCGTTCAATACATAAAAAAAAGTATAGTGTTAAATTTTAAAAGAACTTATTTACACAACGAAACAAAACTGAATTCGCTAGAAAAAAAAATATTTTAAAATAAAAATCGTTTGTAATTATATGTATATAAATAAATCTAGTCGTCGTCCTCATCCTCGTCGTCGGAGATGTATTTCTTGGCGGTGCGCTTGCGCCGTCCCGAGCCGGACTTGCGGCCCTTCAGCTTGATCTTCATCTTCACCGACTCGGTGTCGTCGTTATCGTCGTCCTCGCCCGGCCCCTCGCTGTCGCCGTCCGTCTCCAGCCGCTGCTTGGCGTTGGTGAATACTGATTGCAGCACGATGCTGTCCTCGTGGATCAGCGAGGCCTCCTCGTTGTAGATCTGCGCGTTCTGGCAGAGCAGCATGAAGTCGCGCTCCAGGTCCACGAAGTCGGTGTACTATAACAACAAAAATCAAAAGGTGATGAGGGTAGGGATTTATTTCCCAAAAAGAGGAAGCTAAAGCCAAAAAAAAACGAAATTTCTCATTAATGATACAAATAAGAACAAAAATTTAAAAAACTTTGAAACTATACCATTAATATATACATTTACATCATATCATAACAGTTTTTGAGACAATTTTTAAAGTTACTGAGCTTATTTGTAAAAATATCGACATCGTATTGCACATGATGATGTATTTGATGATATTTTTTTAGTTTGTATCCTGTTACCGCCCACTCATTAGACTTCTGGACTTCATTGAAGATACGGAGCTCATTTGAAAAAGTCTGTGTATGTGTGTGTATGCTTAGAACAGAATTACGGGAAAACGGCTGAATGGATCTGGACCAAATTTGTAAATTGGCTGAGAAAGCGAGTTGGGATGATCCCATGAAAATTTGAGGCAATTCTCCTCAAATTATCACGCTAAATAAATAAAAACGCATACACCTACCTCGGTTACTTACGTTAACGAAACAAAACCAAAAAAAAAAACTAATCATTCATCTTACCTTATGTTCTTCAATACGATTCATTATTTTCGACATATCAATTGGTTTTTTAATGATATCATAATAATCCGGATAGTCCTTGCGGGGCGGCACTTTCATAAAGGGTTCACTCAGGAGGCGGCCGTCGCTAAAAAATTTCAGAAAAAGATGAGGGTGGATCAGAAAATTGCGTGTATTGCACCAACCAACAGCACTCTTCACCTAATACTACTCATCTTTACCTATCTTTATATCTTAACACAATGTTCATAAGCTTTTTCATTTGCCGCTTCAGTTTGGGGTCGATGCCGGATGATTGCGAGCTTGCACCACGCCGCCGCCCGCGGCTCGTGCCGACTTCGTCGTCGGAATCGTCGCCGCGACGCTTCCGTTTGCGGCCCTTCTTTTTCTTGATTTTTTCTTCCTCCTCTTCCTCGTCCTCGTAGTCGCCACCCTCATCTATAGCCTACAATGAAAACAAATAAAAAACATATTACCAAATCTTTCTTTCTATAGAGAAAGTTGTAACGCCACCACAAAATTACCAAAATAATGCAACTTTATATCTAGAGAAAGTTGTAACGTCGTCTGGTAGGACCACAAAACTAGTATTGCACACCCATTTGGCAATAGTCGTCAACATACTCATGTCATCAGGATCATCGAGTAATGTCCTCCATAAAGGTCGTTTTAGACAAGACAATTTCTTGGCTCAAAAGTTAGTCAAGATGCGAGACAATGTAAATTGTCTCGTTCATTCAGCAAATTATTTGAAAATTGAATTGGATGGTAGATCCAATGGAAAAAATAACGCGTTCTACTTGTCAAGGACAACTTGTATGGAAGGAGGATATATGAATTAATTTCTAGAACAACTTTTGAGCTAAGAAATGGAATTAGAATACTATTCCAATAGTGTTCATGTAAATAGACCCGTCAGATGGCGTTAAACTTTCTCTATAGAGAGAAGAAATTAAATCAAAATCTATGGCCATTTATTTCGTTGTTTTCCGACATAAATTACTCATACTATTTCATCAATAGTAAAAAAAAACATATGCTTAGTATTTACTTACCTTAAGCCATTCCTTCTCTGTTAAGCTATCAGTGTAGTCAACCTCTTTGCGTTGCCGGCTGCCTCTACCCAAGACACTGTCTTCGGTGTCCTCGTACTCCCACCGATCAACCTCGTGATCCTCTTTCACCAGCCAGTCGGGCAGCTCGCTCTCTTCGAGCAGTCGGCTCTTGCGCGCCGAGCCCAGTTTGGCTTCCTCCCTCCGCCGCTCCAAATCCATCTTTTGGAAAATTTCGAACTCGTTCTCGGAACGCGCCACCATCTGATTGACGGTCTCATCATCGGGTACTTCATTTTCTTCCTAGAAAAGAACAAAGAAATCTTAATATCTATTGGAACCACATAGATGTGATGAAAATACGTCTTTCTGAAGTATTAACTTGAAATTGAGATTTCGTCATAAGAACTTGAAAATTATAAATAGTTGCAGATGTAATTTTAAGTAGCAATCTATTCCGAAAAGCGATTGAATTTTGCTGTTGGCCAATATAAGATGAGTGATTTGAATGACATCTGCCATAGTTGGAATCAGCTTTTCCTTTTTTCCTTAGTCATTGAAAGCTATTTCCTTTTATACCAACAAGATTATTGATATTGAAGGGTTACGTCATTATATTCCTTTATAGATCAGTAGCAATTAGTTAACAAACCTCTTCATCGTCTGCGTCTTGATGAAAAGTCATTAAAAGCTATTTCCTTTTATACCAACAAGATTATTGATTTTAAAGGGTTACGTCAATATATTCCTTTATAGATCAGTAGCAATTAGTTAACAAACATATTCATCGTCCCTGTCTTGATGAAAAGTCATTAAAAGCTATTTCCTTTTATACCAACAAGATTATTGATATTAAAGGGTTACGTCATTATATTCCTTTATAGATCAGTAGCAATTAGTTAACAAACGTATTCATCGTCCCTGTCTTGGTGAACAGTCATTGAAAGCTATTTCCTTTTTTACCAACAAGATTATTGATATTGAAGGGTTACGCCATTATATTCCTTTATAGATCAGTAGCAATTAGTTAACAAACCTCTTCATCGTCTCCGTCTTGATGAAAAGTCATTAAAAGCTATTTCCTTTTATACCAACAAGATTATTGATTTTAAAGGGTTACGTCATTATATTCCTTTATAGATCAGTAGCAATTAGTTAACAAACGTATTCATCGTCCCTGTCTTTATGAAAAGTCATTAAAAGCTATTTCCTTTTATACCAACAAGATTATTGATTTTAAAGGGTTACGTCATTATATTCCTTTATAGATCAGTAGCAATTAGTTAACAAACGTATTCATCGTCCCTGTCTTTATGAAAAGTCATTAAAAGCTATTTCCTTTTTTACCAACAAGATTATTGATATTAAAGGGTTACGTCATTATATTCTTTTATAGATCATTAGCAATTAGTTAACAAACCTCTTCATCGTCCCCGTCCTGATGCAAAATACTTTGCAAGAACTGCTGTCGCTCGGACCCCGTCGACTTCTGATCAAACATACCGGCTTGGATAACCTTCTCGTCCATGTTCAACTTATATCTAGCAGCTGCCAAAATACGCTCCTCCACGGAATTAACGGTCATCAATCGGAGCACGCGCACCTCATTCTGCTGCCCGATACGATGAGCACGATCTTGGGCTTGCAAATCCTAGAAGAAGAATATCATATTAAGGATGGAATCACTTTATTGTGAGGTGATCTGATTATATTGAGCTTTTACTACTTTTAAAAGAATTTTGATTATTTTTATCTGACTGTAATTTTGCAACTTCTATAGACGATGCGGCGAACTTGATCAAATGTAGGCGCATTCGTTCGAGTGTCCATTTCTGTATATTAAATGGACAGTGTTACAACACCGTCCATTCCTGTATATAAAGTAGTTACTTGATGTGGATTCCAGTCCGAATCGAAGATGATGACAGTGTCGGCCGTCTGCAAGTTCAAACCCAATCCTCCAGCACGTGTCGACAGCAAGAAGAGGAAATATTCGCTACATCTGCTGTTGAACTTCTTCAGCAGATCCCCACGGTCTTCAGCTTTCGTCGTGCCGTCCAATCGGAGGTAGCCAAAGCCGCGCCAATTTAGGTAATCCTCCATGATTGTCATAAGTTGCGTCATTTGACAGAAGAGCAGGACGCGATGGTTGGTTTGCTTGAGTTTGGGCAGAATGCGGTCCAGAAGCTCGAATTTACCGGAAGCACGGTACACATCAGGACTAGAAACAAATGGACAAGAATATAATGAAACCTATAATATTGGTTTTATACCAATGTAGGGAATGGAACATTTACTTATGTGAAATTCATATGAATCTCCCAATTAATATTTGTATAAATTAGATTAAAGGATAAAGCAACACATTTTTGCTTTTTGTTTGATACAGTTTGCAACTAGTTTCAGCTATGCTCCTCCAATTGTCGAGCTCATCCACGAAAAGAATGGTAATGTTGACTTTATGTTTCATGACTAATATAGTCGAGATAAAGTAGTTTTTAAATTGATTCACGTCGTAGTATAAATGAAATTTAAATGTTTTTACATATAATTGTATGTACACATAGTGATTTGATATATAAGTGTGAATACACTGCTTATCAATCTACATATCTAGATTTCCATCTTATTAGATGGGTGTGCATTGCTAATGGTTGTGGTACCGCCAGATGGCGTTTAACTTTCCTCCTAGGGGGTTAGTTGTAAACTTTTTTAGTTATTTTTTTTTAGCATGTAATATTTTGTATTTTATCTTTTGAAAGAATGTGTTGCCGTAAAATAAAGTATGTATTATAATTTGTAGTTAAGAACTAAGAATTAGTTCATAATGTATATTTTTTGCCGATTTAATCTATTACTCACCCTGAAATAACACCACCAGCCATTCCCACATGATCACAGTACTTCTCCTCAATGTTCTGGAACATAAAGGGATGATTGCAGAGCTTTCGCAGCTGCACAATCGTGTTCATAAGAGCCTTAGCGCCGCCCTTGCCCTTGTTGCCCTTTTCAGAGCCGTCTGTAAGCAAAACGCCTTTGCTCTGCATGTGCCTAAAATTAGTAAACCGTTAGCACCTTCAAACTATGTGATTGAGGCTAGTTACAACATACTTGTATAGAACTCGTTGCAGGCCGGACATATCACATTTGATGATGTACTCAACTTTGTCGGGCAATTGAGATTCTACTTCCTTCTTCAGTCTGCGCAACAGGAAGGGCCGCAGCACCTTGTGCAGACGACGGATGATGAGGATAGTTTCCTCTTCGTTCAATTCAACCTACAAAAAATTAATGATAGTATTTCAGTGCTAGTTTCATTAAATTGTCTTTGGTAAAAATCTTAACAATACATTTAAGCTTCCATTATTGTACTATTCATAATTTTCATGCAAAAAATCATATTTCTTTCAAACGCATATAGTCGCAGTTATTGCTAGTCTATCCAGTTAGACCCTGACTGTAGATGAAGCTAACTAATAAACTTACCTTCTCTCCAGTTGTAGCGAAAGGTGCGTTAAACCACTGTTCGAACGTGGAACAACTCTTGAATATAGAAGGCAGCAAGAAATTTAGCAGCGCCCACAACTCGGGCAATTTATTCTGCAAGGGTGTACCCGTTAGCAACAGCCTATGCGGCGCCAAGTAGTGGGTGTTCAGCACTTGAGTAAGCTTGCAGTGGTGGTTCTTCATCCTGTGACCTTCGTCAATAATCATATATTTCCATGGAAGCTACAAAACAACACGAATTAAGTAAGATAACCGATAATTTCGTTAAGTTGCAAATGTTACTTTTGCTAAAACTCCTTTGTCCTTAATAACATACTCGTATGTTGTGAGCAACACGTTGAATTTGGTCGCACGCATCTGCGACTGGATTTGTCTACGCCCTGCCGGGGATCCCTTGTAGGATACTACTATCACCGATGGGGACCATTTCTCGAATTCAAGCACCCAATTGGACAATGTTCTACAAATTTAACAGTTGTTATAGATATGTTCAACTTTATTTAATATTGCTTTGTTTTAGTATTATAAATCTAGATAAAATGGAATCATTTGTATCATGAAAAAAGCTACATCCTTCTCTAAATTCAGAGAGAAATTGAGAAAGTGTCATGGGTTAATATAACTAGGAAAATACAGAAAAATTTGTCTCTAAAGTCAGAGAAAAAGTGAAGTGTCATTGGTTAATATAATTAGGTTCATGCGCACAACTGCCCTCTTTTGGTTTGAATTTTGAATAATTTTATTTAAAAAGAAAAGAAAAAGTGTGACTACTGCTAATAGATATATAATAAAACAATTCATTCTCTAAACCAGGGATGGCCAACAAGTCTATCGAGTCGATTGTCATTTAAAAAAATGTCAAGTACTCGTTATTAATTGATCGAAAAAATTAGCAAATTTGGCAATTTAAGAATGTATCCAAAAAGATATTAAAATAGGATCTACAGCTGCAAGAACTATTCAGCTTCTCTCAGCTATCACCAAATCTTTGTTTACTTACGACAATGGTACAATAATCAGGAACGGACCATTATTCTTCTTCTTCTCAATTAAATACGTGATCAGCCCAATGGTCTGAATAGTTTTACCCAAACCCATCTCATCGGCCAGGATTCCGTTCAAATTGTTGTTGTACAAGGACACCAGCCACTCAAGCCCCTTGACTTGGTACTCCTTCAGCTTACCGTTCACCAAAATGGAAGCCTGTTCCGTCACAATTTCATGAACCGTGTGAGCAATACTGAAATAGTACAACACATAAGATTTTAGAATTTGTAGGATTGTACTGGTATAAAACTCATGTAGGGTTGCAGCGCATAATGCTAAATTTATAAACTGCATTAACAACCACGCATTATCGTGGAAGTGACCAAAATCCTGTAATTTTTATCTAATCAGCTAATCAACCAATAACAAAGATCAGCTGTTTACCCACTAGTTCGAAGAAAGCCGTTGACATTTGAATCGCGAATAAGAAATGCGGCAATGGTAGCGCTAAAGAGTGTTTGTACCTGTAATATGTCTGCTCCTCATTGGCGTTCTTATGGTACTCATCATCCTCCACTTTGGCCTTCATGACGTGCTTAGTTTTGTCGTCATGATCGGATTTATGTCCCTTCTTAGGAGCTACAAAATGAAATTAGTTGAATTTTAAACGTTCTTTTGACATATATCAAAAGAACTTACATCCATCCTCGTCCTCGGAATCATCATCACTGTCCTCTGCAACCTCCCAACCGGGGTGCACTTCCAACCACTGCTGCAGTTGGCTTAACATAGGAGCATCCTCCCCACTTAATACTTTACCCGTCGCCGACTCAATCACAGTGATCGGCTTGTCAGAGCCTTGGGAGCCCTCGTCGTCAATTTCCATGCCATCGGCACCGATACGCTTCTTCTTTTGCTGAATAAAAAGTTTATGAACCAAAAATTATGAACTGTCTACATACAACCCATATTTTAGTGGCTAATGATTATTATTAGATAAGATTTAATAAAAATGCCTTATTAGGTTCTTAAGTTTAAACCAAAAAAATACTGTTAACACTAGAATTCAATTTACTGTAAAACATACCTTTTTCCGTTTTTCTTCCTCCTGTTGCTTCCGCCTTTGCTCCACCTTATGCTGCTTGACCATCTCCGTCAAATTCGAAATATACTCGTCGGTCTGCGACAGCAAGAACGCCAACCGCTTATCCTTCTTTTGATCAATAAGCTTCCTATAGCCTTCCTCGTCCTCAGCCATGAGCCTGCGCATACGCTCCTTCTCAATACGTTCCTGCTCCTTCTTCTGCTCCCTCTCAGCATTCGCATGGTAATTCATAATAGCCTTATTAAGTCTCGCCAGTTTCGCTTGATTATTCCTATGGAAGTCCTTAAAGTCCTTGCCGTGCTGCAGCACAGAACTCAAGAACTCTTGATGCTTCTGTCTGCGCTTGCGCTCCGCTTCCAGTTTCTGTTGCTTCTCCAGTTTTTCAGTGGCACGCGCCTCTCGCAAACCTTGCCGTTTCGTACGTTTGTAGGCTTTTACATTAACAGCCGTTTCCAGGGTGGTGTCCTTGCGGGTGCACGCGAGGATTTCATTGCGGAGCTGGCGTTGGTAGTTGAGGCACCGCAACGCGCGCAGCTCAATTTGGGCCTGTATCCGCAAGTCCTCGGGCATGTTGGTTGGCAAGTTGTTCAGTTGCTCCATGCGGGCTTGGATACGAGCAGCGACTCTAAATGGTGAACACATTATGTTGTATATAGCATATCTAAGGGGTAAACAATAAAAAAAAAACAAGTGTTATCAAATGGGTTTATGGCAATTAGTGGCCATGGCTATTCTAAGTAACAATTGCGCGATGGTTTTGATTAAAGTAAATTACGATGTAATACAAACAGAATCGGTCCTGGCTAATTTGGCCGCCTATGGGTTTGCACCGCCCCCCCCCCCCCCCCCCCCCTTGGGCGGACAAATTAGGCCGAATTAACACATAGGAGGCGAAGAGGCGAAGGCGCGGCGAGAGGCACGACGCTTTCACGCCCCCTCTAAAACATGAAATTTCATCATATTCACATTTTCTCACCGCTACAGCTACAGGGAAAACGGTAATGGCCAAAGAAAAACTTCTAGCCGGAATCTGTAGGGCGGAAAATACTCTACTACATTTTGACCAACATCTAGCATCTCTGTAGCATTTCAAATACAGACGATATTGAGTTGAAACTGGGAAAAACGTGAAATTTCATCATATCCACATTTTCTCAGCGCAGAAACAGTTATAGAAACACTTCTGGTTTTAATCTGTAGGAAAAGATGTCTTTGAAGAGAGATAAAGTTTAACGTAAAACCGTTCATGGGTAAACCTGAGAAACCCAAAAGGTAGAATGGGGAGATTTGGGGTGTCTCACAGTGCAAGTGAAAGCACTAATTAGAAAGGGTTATCGTCACCCTTTCTAATTAGTGCATGCGTCCGCAGGCATCGTGCCTGCCGACCCATCAGTTGGAATTCGAAAACGGAGGTTTTTATTTCAATCAGTCGGCCCATTGAATTTGGCTCATTTATGAGTCTCCCATCACATTTAATTACACTATACTATTGTAAACAAATGACGTCACGTTAATTTAAGACGTGTAACGTTTGGTTCGATAATTCCGTTACACTTTCGTTGCCTCATATAGAAATTTTAACTCAAAAATCCATCAACAATGTGGCTTATACCACTACAGGATATTTCTTTTTTATAAAATATTTTAGTATATTTATGTAGATTTAGTAAATAATCATTACCTGTTTTCCCTCTCTTGTAATACCACTAAAGGATCAATCCCGACTGGTTTAGGAACGGTAGTAATCCTATTCTGCTTGCCACCTTGCACCTGCGGTTGTTGTTGCTGCTGTTGGTTTGGTCCAGGCCCGCCAGGTCGGATGCCTTGCGGTTGCCCTGGGGCTTGAGGTTGTGGAGGCTTTTGACCCTATGGAAAACAGTGCGTGAGAAAAGTCGCGAAACATATATCCAATTCAACTAAAACATTCATACAGTCGTTTATTTATCTCCACTTTGAAATGAGAGTTCAATATTTTTGAATTCAAACGACAGCTGTATCTTTGAATCAACATATTGATGCCGTCAAGATTACTCAGTGGTGTTTGTTCTTTAGTAGAATAATATACCAACGGATACGAAAAATAGAATTCAGAATAACAAAGAAATGAAACTTCATGCACAAGAGCAAGGTGAAACGGCATGCGACGTCAGTTTCCGGGAAATATTCGACCAGTCGCCTAACATTTGGCCAACTGCCGACCAACACATATCTAGATTTCGATCTACATATATAGATTTAGATCTTGTTAGATTTCATCAGTGTAGCTCAGCTAGTGTGAATGAATTCATACAATTATTATATAACCACTCGAAATATTGTGTGAATTCATGATGAAATCTAACAAGATTGAAACCTAG
Organism: Lordithon lunulatus; assembly: GCA_963942505.1. Lineage (NCBI taxonomy): Eukaryota > Metazoa > Arthropoda > Insecta > Coleoptera > Staphylinidae > Lordithon > Lordithon lunulatus. The sequence goes on from OZ012669.1 coordinate 53,140,784, forward strand.
ATATGTAGATTGCTAAGAGCTGGATTCACACTAAATACTTCTGTATGAAAGTCCCAGTTTTCGTGAGCTATTTCTGGTAGCATTTTTATTGCCAATAAGTTTTCGAATGTACAATATGATACTTGCATTGTAACACTTGTATTTACAATATACGACAGTATAACTTAGTCATTGGTCACTGTGTGTTGAGAACTAAAGATTATTGTTATTATTTACCGGGGGTCCGGGTACTGGTGAAGGTCCTGAAACTGGAGGGCCACCGCTACCTGGTGGACGTGGAGGACACATAGGTTGTGGCGGACCGCCATCTGTTGGTGGTGGTTCACTTCCGTCGCCTGGAGGAGGACCAACCTGGAACAAAAGATCAGTTTTAAAAACATATTATTTAAAGGATTTAATTCCCTTACTAATGCCCGTATTCACCAACATCCCATAAACTTTATAGGTCTCATAAGCTATTGAATAGATACATTGAAATCGTCATTGTGACAGAAATTGTCAAAACAAATGTGAAACAACTTTTTGAACAGAGCTTGTTATTGGAGCTTTGATAACAACTTTTGTTTAATTTGTCATGGTTTCCAATAGAGAGAATCTAAAGTAACTACTACATTCCTTAGATAATGTATTTATTGTTGCTATAACAACGAATACTTATGGGTTCAAGAGCTATTGATACATTTATGAAACGTTGGTGAATACAGGGGTATAATAGCTACTAAAACACTAAATATATATATATATATATATATATGACCTTGTCTAGCAATAATTATCTCTAAAACGTGTGTAACTAGAATAGGGATAGTGTGCGTATAACTAAGTACCCCATTCGTAGACCGAAAATATCCCAGTCAACATCCCACTTCAATTACTTAGTTTTGATTTGTCTATTAGATTTTCTATAAAATCATCAAGTCGTACCTGTGGTGGTTGTCCAGGTCCGGGCTGCGGCTGGAATGGACTCGAAGGAGGCGTCGGGCATTGCGGGGCACCATCTGGACGTTTGCCCTGCACAGCCATGGTCATTTGTTGGGTCAAAGGTTGGTTGCGTGCCAGCATGCGATATGCCATAATTTGAGCCCTGCAAAAAGTACATGCACATAAGAATACTATAAAGCACATACGAATACTGTATAGTACAAGGAATGTTTAATACACAAACATATTTAGTTAACTAATAACATTCATTCAAAGGAGAGAGAACAAAAATCATGTACATTGGAACTTTACAATAATTGATACATAAATTCTTAATGAGCCAATAAATATTTTTTTGCCTAATCACTTTTAATGATTAAAAATTATAAATTTAAAAATTATAAATATAAATATTATAAATATATAGGGTGACCAATTAAGAGTGTCCTGTTTTCACTTAATAAAAACATAAAGATTGATAATGGTAATGACTTATTTGTCATAATAATTTTAACTGTAAAAAAAGGTTCACTGAAAATTAGTTTCAGTGAACAACCTTTTTTAAATTTTAAATATGAGTATGTTGTACATTTGTCTATTTTTGTCTCTAATTTAAGATTTAAAAAAAAAACTAATTTAAATATGATTGTATTGTAAATTTGTTTTTGTTTCTCTATTTTAAGATTTAAAAAAAAAAAAAATGATTGTCTACTTTTTCTCTCTATTTTAGATATATATTTTTAAAATTTGAATTTTAAATATGATTGTATTGTACATTTGTCTATTTTTTCACTATTTTAAGATTTAAATTTGTTTTTTTTAAATATGATTGTATTGTACATTTGTCTATTTTCTTCTCTATTTTAAGATTTAAAAAAAAATATGATTGTCTATTTTTTCTCTCTATTTTAAGATATATATTTTTAAAATTTGAATTTTAATTATGATTGTATTGTACATTTGTCTATTTTAACTCCATTTTAAGATATATCTTTTTAAATTTGAATTTTAAATATGATTTTATTGTACATTTGTCTATTTTTTCTCTATTTTAAGATTTAATTTTTTTTTTAAATTATGATTGTATTGTACATTTGTCTTTTTTTTTCTATTTTAAGATATATTTTTTTAAAATCTGAATTTGAGATATGATTGTATTGTACATTTGTCTATATTTTTCTCTATTTTAAGAATTAAAAAATAAAATAATTTGAAATATGATTATATTGTATTTTTGACTATTTTGTCTCTATTTTAAGAGTTAATATGATTGTATTGTACATTAGTCTTTTCTCTCTCTATTTTAAGATTTACAAAAAAAATTTAAAATTTAAAAAAATGATTGTATTGTAACATTTGTCTATTTTTTCTATTTCTAATTGAAGATATTTTTTTTTAATTTCAATTTTAAATATGATTGTATCGTACATTTGTCTATTTTTTTCTCTATTTTAAGATTTAATATGATTGTATTGTACATTTGTTTTTTTTTCTCTCTCTCTCTATTTTAAGATTTAAAAAAAATAAATAAATATGATTGTATTGTACATTTGTCTATTTTTTTCCCTCTATTTTAAGATTTAGAAAATAAAATAATTATATTGTATTTTTGTCTATTTTTTCTCTATTTTAAGATTTAATATGATTGTATTGTACATTTGTCTTTTTTTCTCTCTCTATTTTAAGATTTCAAAAAAAAATTAAATATGATTGTATTGTATATTTGTCTATTTTTTTTTTCTATTTTAAGATATATTTTGTTTTTAAATCTGAATTTTAAATATGATTGTATTGTACATTTGTCTATTTTTTTTCTCTATTTTAAGATTTATAAAATAAAATAATTATATTGTATTTTTGTCTATTTTGTCTCTATTTTAACATTTAATATGATTGTATTGTACATTTATCTTTTCTCTCTCTATTTTAAGATTTATAAAATAATTTGAAATATGATTATATTGTACATTTGTCTATTTCTTCTCTATTTTAAGATTTAAAAAATAATAATTTTAAATATGATTGTATTGAACATTTGTCTTTTGCTCTCTTTATTTTAAGATTTACAAATTTTTATTTTTTTTTAAATGATGGTATTGTACATTTGTCTATTTTTTCTATTTCTATTTGAAGATATATTTTTTTTAATTTGAATTTTAAATATGATTGTATTGTACATTTGTCTATTTTCTTCTCTAATTTAAGATTAAAAAAAATTAATTTTATATATTGTCTATTGTCTATTTTTTCTCTCTCTATTTTAAGATATATATTTTTAAAATTTGAATTTTAAATATGATTGTATTGTATATTTGTCTATTGTTTCCCTATTTTAAGTTAAAAATTTGTTTTTTAAATATGATTGTATTGTACATTTGTCTATTTTCTTCTCTAATTTAAGATTAAAAAAATAATAATAATAATTTTAAATATGATTGTATTGTACATTTGTCTATTTTTTCCCCTCTATTTTAAGATTTAGAAAATAAAATAATTATATTGTATTTTTGTCTATTTTTTCTCTATTTTAAGATTTAATATGAGTGTATTGTACATTTGTCTTTTTTTCTATCTCTATTTTAAGATTTAAAAATAAAAATAAATATGATTGTATTGTACATTTGTGTATTTTTTTTCTCTCTATTTTAAGATTTAAACAATAAAATAATTTGAAATATGATTATATTGTATTTTTGACTATTTTGTCTCTATTTTAAGATTTAATATGATTGTATTGTACATTTGTCTTTTCTTTCTCTATTTTAAGATTTACAAAAAAAATTAATTTAAAAATGATTGTATTATAAAAAATAATATTTTTAAATATGATTGTATTGTACATTTGTCTATTTTTCTCTATTTTAAGATTAAAAAATAATAACTTTAAATATGATTGTATTGTACATTTGTGTATTTTTTTCTCGATTTTGATTTAAAAAAATAATAATTTTAAATATGATTGTATTGTACATTTGTCTATTTTCTTCTCTAATTTAAGATTAAAAAAAATAATAATAATTTTAAATATGATTGTATTGTACATTTGTCTATTTTTTTCTCTATTTTAAGATTAAAAAAAATAATATTTTTAAATATTTAATATTATATTGTACATTTGTCTATTTTTCTCTATTTTAAGATTTAAAAAAAATTAATTTTAAATATTGTCTATTGTCTATTTTTTTTCTCTCCATTTTAAGATATATATTTTTAAAATTTGAATTGTAAGTATTGTATATTTGTCTATTGTTTCCCTATTTTAAGATTAAAATTTGTTTTTTTTAAATATGATTGTATTGTACATTTGTCTATTTTTTTCTCTATTTTAAGATTAAAAAAAATAATATTTTTAAATATTTAATATTATATTGTACATTTGTCTATTTTTCTCTATTTTAAGATTAAAAATAATAATTTTAAATATGATTGTATTGTACATTTGTGTATTTTTTTCTCGATTTTGATTTAAAAAAATAATAATTTTAAATATGAGTGTATGGTACATTTGTCTATTTTCTTCTCTAATTTAAGATTAAAAAAAATAATAATAATTTTAAATATGATTGTATTGTACATTTGTCTATTTTTCTCTATTTTAAGATTTAAAAAAAATTAATTTTAAATATTGTCTATTGTCTATTTTCTCTCTCTCCATTTTAAGATATATATTTTTAAAATTTGAATTGTAAGTATTGTTATTTGTCTATTGTTTCCCTATTTTAAGATTAAAATTTGTTTTTTTTAAATATGATTGTATTGTACATTTGTCTATTTTTTTCTCTATTTTAAGATTAAAAAAAATAATATTTTTAAATATGATTGTATTGTACATTTGTCTATTTTTCTCTATTTTAAGATTAAAAAATAATAACTTTAAATATGATTGTATTGTACATTTGTCTATTTTTTTCTCGATTTTGATTTAAAAAAATAATAATTTTAAATATGATTGTATTGTACATTTGTCTATTTTCTTCTCTAATTTAAGATTAAAAAAAAATAATAATAATTTTAAATATGATTGTATTGTACATTTGTCTATTTTTTTCTCGATTTTAAGATGTAAAAAAATTATATTTTTAAATATGATTGTATTGTACATTTGTCTAATTTTGTCTCTATTTTAAGATTTAAAAAAAATAAATAATATTAAATATGATTGTATTGTAAATTTGTATATTTTTTTCTCTCTATATTTTAAGATTAATTTTTTTTTTTAAATGATTGTATTGTACATTTGTCTTTTTTTCTCTCTATTTCAAGATATAAACAAAATTTAAACATGATTATATTGTACATTTGTCTATTTTTTTCTCTCTCTATTTTAAGATATATTTTTTAAATTGGAATTTTAAATATGATTGTACATTTGTCTATTTTTGTCTCTATTTTAAGATTTAACAAAATAATAATAATTTTAAATATGATAGTATTGTACATTTGTCTATATATATTTTTTTCTATTTTAAAATTTAAGAAAATAATTTTAAATATGATTGTATATTTTTCTCTCTATTGCACGATATAAAAAATATTTAAACATGATTGTATTGTACATTTGTCCATTTTTTCTCTATTTTAAGATTATCGAAATATTCACATATCTCTTTTATTCATTTTAAATTCATATTAGGTATGACGTGTGTAAAATACAATGTATTGATTGACACACATAAACTATCTATCTCTCTAAATAAACTATCTAGGTAGATAGAGAGATATCTACCTAGTATAATATAAATATGATCAAGATACCATCTTGCTTTGCATCTATACAGTATAAACCGCTCTTATATTCTCAAAGCTTACCGCAGTTGCTGCATTTGTAACTGATTGAAAAGCGAGTTGTTTCCATTGGTTCGGGCCCTCAACGCCAACAGTTGTGAGTATCTAGGATCCTCCTGCATCCCCTTTTCCTCCATCGAATCGATAGCACGTTGCAACGCATTTAGATTCTCTTGTCCTTGCGGACCACCTGGTTGTGGAGGACCACCAGGAGGACCTTGCGGACCAGGCGAAGAAGCTGGATTCTGTAACAAAAATAAACGTAACTTTTAGAGTCATATAGAGCATACTTATTAGATCTAATTGCTACCCCATTTAAATAAACTTAGTTTCTAATTTATTGAGAAAAAATACACTTCTTTGGAGAGAGATAAATAGGAAAACTTACAAAAATGTAAGATTATTTGTTTTTCACTTTTTAAATAATTTGTCTGATAATATTTTGAGTTTTTGCATTCTTATTTCGTGATCAAATGTATTAACACGAAATGGGTAGTTTTCTCTTGCAAAAATCAGATTTAGATTCAATATATAGGTTGTCCGTAAAGTATGAAATAAATTCGATAAAACCTTTATTTAGAAATTTTGCAAAAATTGCTCGGATACGTCGATTTTTTATTTTAAATTGACTACTTTTAATGAAAGTGTCAATTTGTTTCGGCCATTTTGAATGAGCAATGACGTATCGACATTTTTTTCAAATGACAATGGCAAAACTTGCTCGGACACGTGGATTTTTGATTTCAAATTGACAACTTTTAATGAAAGTGTCAATTTGTTTCGGCCATTTTTGAATGAGCAATGACGTCATCGACAATTTTTTCAAATGACAACCCAATTTTTTTATTGCCGATTCTGAAAGGGATTATTTTTCTGCCATCAGCGATGTAGATCGAATGCAAAAATATAACGCGTACTATTTGTTAATGAGAAATTGTATGGGAGCAGGATATATGAATTCATTTCTTGAATAACTTTTGAGCATAAAATTGTCTTGTCTAAAACGACCTTAATTAAGATCTACATAAGTTTGGTGCAACAGAATAAAAATGTAAGACGTGGTTATATATAAGACGAGTTTATATAAGACGAGTTTATATAAGACGAGCTTATATAAGACAAGCCTTTAAGATTTTAAGATTGGAGAAACCGAGCGTAAACTATATACTTAAGTCAACATTGTAATATACTTAAGTCCACAATGTAATGTTGGTAGCCTATAATATAATAGCAAAAATTTTAAAAACAAATATAAAATATCAGGTAATAAAGCTTTAAAAAGTATATTAAAATATAATTAGTAATCTTGTAACAGTACAGTTATATTTTTTAAACTATTACTAATAATCCCAATTACTTTCTGATGTAATAAGCAACAATATTGCCTTATTTCTAGGTTATGTAAAGTTTAATTCACTGCACTCGGATGTAAAACAGCGCAATTACTGTAACAATACGCGAATCCTTTCATTGCTAAAGTACTTTGCATAATTTTAATCATTTAATAATAAATAGATACCTTGTCCGTCTCCATTAAACCCATTGAACGCTCACGAAGCACATTCAACCTTCACGGCAACATAATTGTCTTCCAATTACACACTAAAATGTATTTGTTTCGGAAAAATACAATCAGATATTTAGCTGACCGTGCAAGGTAAATTATAAATTGGTCGGAAATTAAAATTAATACATATACAACTGATATGGAGAGAGATTGGTTTCGAAAATATTTTATTGGTTGGTATTAGTTTGAATCTCTTATTATAAGCGCGCCAAAATGTATGTCTTGATTTTTCTATTAGAAGTAGAAAATCACCATAATATTAAAATGAAGAGAAGGTTTTGAAGCTGTCAGTTATGACTTTTTTACTGTCAGTACAAAAGTGTGTAAAATATGTTTGCAAACTGTAATCTCAATTCTCATTCTCAATTCTCATTCACATTCTCAATCTCAATCTCAATTCTCAATCTCAATTCTCATTCTCACTATTAATTCTCAATATCAATTCTCAATATAGAGTCTAAATATCAATTCTCAATATAAGTTCTGTATATAGATTCTCAATATCAATTCTGAATATCAATTATCTATACCAATTCTCAATACCAATTCTCAATATAGAGTCTAAATATCAATTCTCAATATAAATTCTGTATATATATTCTCAATATCAATTCTCTATATCAATTATCTATATCAATTCTCAATATCAATTCTCAATACCAATTCTCAATATAGAGTCTAAATATCAATTCTCAGTATAAATTCTTTATATAGATTCTCAATATCAATTATCTATATCAATTCTCAATATCAATTCTCAATATCAATTTTCAATATAGAGTCTAAATATCAATTCTCAATATAAATTCTGTATATAGATTCTCAATATCAATTCTGAATTCTCAAATTGCGAAGTTTATTAATATCAACTTGTACATTTTTCAAAGCAGTACAAGAATGTGTAAAATATGTTTGCAAACTGTAATCTCAATTCTCATTCTCACTATTAATTCTCAATATCAATTCTCAATACCAATTCCCAATATAGACTCTAAATATCAATTCTCAATATAAATTCTGTATATAGATTCTCAATATCAATTCGCAATATCAATTCTCTATATCAATTCTCAATATCAATTCTCAATATCAATTCTCAATACCAATTCTCAATATAGAGTCTAAATATCAATTCTCAATATAAATTCTGTATATAGATTCTCAATATCAATTCTCTATATCAATTATCTATATCAATTCTCAATATCAATTCTCAATACCAATTCTCAATATAGAGTCTAAATATCAATTCTCAGTATAAATTCTGTATATAGATTCTCAATATCAATTATCTATATCAATTCTCAATATCAATTCTCAATATCAATTCTCAATACCAATTCTCAATACCAATTCTCAATACCAATTCTCAATACCAATTCTCAATACCAATTCTCAATACCAATTCTCAATATAGAGTCTAAATATCAATTCTCAATATAAATTCTGTATATAGATTCTCAATATCAATTCTCAATTTTCAAATTGCGAAGTTTATTAATATCAACTTGTACATTTTTCAAAGCAGTACAAAAGTGTGTAAAATATGTTTGCAAACTGTAATCTCAATTCTCATTTTCAATTTCAATTCTCATTCGCACTATTAATTCTCAATACCAATTCTCAATATAGAGTCTAAATATCAATTCTCAATATAAATTCTGTATATAGATTCTCAATATCAATTCGCAATATCAATTCTTAATATCAATTCTCAATATCAATTCTCAATATCAATTCTCAATATAAATTCTGTATATAGATTCTCAATATCAATTCTGAATATCAATTCTCTATATCAATTCTCAATATCAATTCTCAAAACCAATTCTCAATATAAAGTCTAAATATCAATTCTCAATATAAATTCTGTATATAAATTCTCAATATCAATTATCAATATCAATTCTCAATATCAATTCTCAATACCAATTCTCAATATAGAGTCTAAATATCAATTCTCAATATAAATTCTGTATATATATTCTCAATATCAATTATCTATATCTATTATCTATATGAATTCTCAATATCAATTCTCAATACCAATTCTCAATATAGAGTCTAAATATCAATTCTCAATATAAATTCTGTATATATATTCTCAATATCAATTATCTATATCAATTCTCAATATCAATTCTCAATACCAATTCTCAATATAGAGTCTAAATATCAATTCTCAGTATAAATTCTGTATATAGATTCTCAATATCAATTCTCTATATCAATTATCTATATCAATTCTCAATATCAATTCTCAATACCAATTCTCAATATAGTCTAAATATCAATTCTCAATATAAATTCTGTATATAGATTCTCAATATCAACTCTCAATTCTCAAATTGCGAAGTTTATTAATATCAACTTGTACATTTTTCAAAGCAGTACAAAAGTGTGTAAAATATGTTTGCAAACTGTAATCTCAATTCTCATTTTCAATCTCAATCTCAATTCTCATTCTCACTATTAATTCTCAATATCAATTCTCAATATCAATTCTCAATATAGAGTCTAAATATCAATTCTCAATATAAATTCTGTATATAGATTCTCACTATCAATTCTGAATATCAATTCTCTATATCAATTCTCAATATCAATTCTCAATACCAATTCTCAATATAGAGTCTAAATATCAATTCTCAATATAAATTCTCTATATCAATTCTCAATACCAATTCTCAATATAGAGTCTAAATATCAATTCTCAATATAAATTCTGTATATATATATTCTCAATATCAATTCGCAATATCAATTCTCAATATCAATTCTCAATATCAATTCTCTATATCAATTATCTATATCAATTCTCAATATCAATTGTCAATACCAATTCTCAATATAGAGTCTAAATATCAATTCTCAGTATAAATTCTGTATATAGATTCTCAATATCAATTCTCAATATCAATTCTCTATATCAATTATCTATATCAATTCTCAATACCAATTCTCAATATAGAGTCTAAATATCAATTCTCAATATAAATTCTGTATATAGATTCTCAATATCAATTCTCTATATCAATTATCTATATCAATTCTCAATATCAATTTTCAATTCTCAAATTGCGAAGTTTATTAATATCAACTTGTACATTTTTCAAAGCAATTTTGGTGTTTAACGTGAAATGTAAACATGTGAAATATGTGTTCAAAATGTAATATAAAATTACAAGCCATTAGCATCTTTCGATTGTTATTCAACTATCCGATAGTTCGAGTATCAATAGTTTTTAGACATTACTACCACACACAAAAATTGTAATACTATAATATCTGTTCAACACCATTTATATTTCGATGTAGTATCGGTGGTATTGATATATTTCCATATTTTCCAGTTATAGCATTGCAGCTGTCATTATTTTAACCATTCTACAATTAAAATCTACTGTAGAATGTTTGAATGAATAAGTATTACAAGTTGAATATCACGACAATGCCACGAACAAACGTAAGATTATACAATTGCTCTTGGCACTGCAAGTATCTAATTAGGCATAGAATTCCTCTTTCGCTTTCAAATAAAAATTAATAATTCAAGACACATTCTAAACGTGTTGAACAATTACCACCTGCATTGCTCTTTTATGCAAATCGGAATGCTAATGCTACCCCCACGGGACATATATACGAAACACAAGATGACTACGAACCAATGGGGATCTCCGTGTTAACAGCTTTATTTTTAAATAAATGTATAACAAATAGAATGCGACATCATTAAAACAAGACACTCCGCCATCATTAAATCAGACACTCCGCAATTTGGTGTATAAACGAGTTTTCAGTGGCTTTAATGGGAATTTCATCTTTCTGGGTTTTGCGCGCGTCATCATGGGTCAAACCACCACACTGAAGAGGTCGTAAAACCTGGGAAACTGTTTCCATAAACATTTGAAACTTATTATTTTTTTATCTTAATATCTTTCAGTTTTAGACTGGGTTGTATAAAAAAACTCATTTTTCCGAGTCTTATAATATCCGAGGTTAAGTATATGCAAACAAATCTTTAGAGGGAATAATATTTTTTTAATGGTATAGAAGGGATTTCGATATTGAATGAATATTTTTTTATCATTAAAATAAAATATAAATGTATTAGAGTGATATATGTAAAACATTTTGTGTATTTTTCGTCGTGTAATTAAAGCAAGTGTTTCTCAAACTTATTGGTTCGCAATCCCCGTTTGCACTTGCAAATTTCAAAGGACACTCTCAAAATGTATGAGTAGAAGAACATCTCGATCAGTCACATTCGATATGTTCTTTTACATCATATCCATTCCTCAGAGGGTCCTTTGAAATTTGCAAGTACAAAAGGGGATCGGGGACCAATAAGATTGCTTTAATTACACCACGAAAAATACACAAAATATTTTACATATACCAAACTAACACATTCTCAATATAGAGTCTAAATATAAATTCTCAACATCAATTCTAAATATCAATTCTCAATATAGATTCTTAATATCAATTCTCAATAACAATTCTCTATATCAATTCTCAATAGCAATTCTCTATATCAATTCTCAATATCAATTCTCAATACCAATTCTCAATATAGTCTAAATATAAATTCTCAATATAGATTATCAATATCAATTCTCAATACCAATTCTCAATATAGAGTCTAAATATCAATTCTCAATATCTATTCTCAATATCAATTCTCAATATCAATTCGCAATATCAATTCTCAATATCAATTCTCAATAGCAATTCTCAATATCAATTCTCAATATCAATTCTCTATATCAATTCTCAATATCAATACACAATATCAATTCTTTATAAAAATACACAAAATATTTTACATATACCAAACTAACACATTTATATTTTATCTTAATGATAAAAAAATTCATTCAATGTCGAAATCCCTTCTATCCCATTAAAAAAAAAATATCATTCCTCTAAACAGATTTGTCTGCATACAATTAACCTCGGATAACAAAACACCACACACTCATATACATATTTTTTTTCAACATATTGTTTTTAATTTGTGGGTCACCCCGCCGCTCGCCCAGTGTCTTTCAATGCTCCGATTGTAGGTGCGTTTTTTAATAAGAAGGACGGCGTGTGTAGCATTTTTTTTTATTATCCCGTGTCTGATTAGAAAGGATTCTTTAAAACGTTTCAATGAAAATCGTTATCGATGTATTATTTATTACACCGTAATTTGCATTTTGTTGTTTCGCTGACTGGCGCAAAAATACTACTACGGATTTTATAATTGTGCTGGCGATTGATAATTAGTGTTTAGTTGCAATTAAGTGTTTAAATTGAAAAATGATTTAATTATTGTGATTATTAATTATTCATAATTTATGTATTTATAACTATGCTGAAGCTGAAGTGGTTGCCATCGCGAGTAATTGTTGTAAATAATCGCAAAAGTGTCTTTTTGATAACACAAATTGTCAGTCTTGAGCTGATGGGAAGATTTTTGGGATATTATTACCAAAAATCTGATTTATTATTACACTCTAGTAGTTTTTAGCGACTATCAAATTCAAATATTTTTTTGAGTTATTTTAGCTCATTATATTTTTGCCAAATTTTCTTCATTTGTTGCCAACAATACAGTGATTATAAAAAAAACTAAGCTGGTATCACCTAGGTTTCATGTTTTTTTATTATATAATTTTTTATTGGATAAAAACATTGAAGCGAATGGCTATAACAAATTGATGTGCCCATACACCACTGTTTTTATCTATCCATTTTGTTTACAAGACATCATTATATATTTGCGAAATTTTCTCCATTTGTTGCTAACAATACAATGATTATAAAAAAACTAAGCTGGTATCACCTAGGTTTCATGTTTTTTTATTATATACTTTTTTATTAGATAAAAACATTTTCGCGAATGGCTTATAACAAATTTATGTGCCCATACACCACTGTTTTTATTTATCTATTTTGTTTATAAGACATTACTTTAATGGTTTCAAAAAAGTCCAGTTAAAAAAGTTGACAGCAAGTTTTTTTTTAAAGCTGTTAAAGTTGACCAAAATTGGATAGCTCCAATTTGTTGCTGAAGGAATTGCATATTTTAGATCTAAACTACCTATCTTCTACTAGTTAATAATTATATCATGTATATTTCTCACTCACTCACTATGTACCTTTATGATATTTACATATATGTATAATTTAATATTCCGTAAATAAAGAAATAAATATAAAGTCTTTGATTTTTAAGAACAAAAAAAAAACAGCTGTGAATTATATAAGTGGACACACATTTTTTACGAATTTTTAAACTCGTAAATATAAATATTACGAATGTAGTTTGATAATAATCGCTATAAGTGGAGTTATAGCCATCATAATTTAACAAAAACTGCAGCGTTTTACTCAAAACTGTTGAAAGAGTGTTGGTAGAAATGTTCAATTGTATTTTATTAAGAATTATATTTTTTACGAATTTTTAAACTTGTAAATATAAATATTACGAATGTAGTTTGACTAAAATCGCTGTAACTGGAGTTATAATAATTAGAATTTTACAAAAACTGCAGTGTTTTACTCAAAACAGTTGAAAGAGTGTTGGTAGAAATGTTCAATTGTATTTTACTAATAATTATATTTTTTACGAATTTTTAAACTTGTAAATATAAATATTACGAATGTAGTTTGACTAAAATCGCTGTAACTGGAGTTATAATCATTAGAATTTTACAAAAACTGCAGTGTTTTACTCAAAACAGTTGAAAGAATGTTGGTAGAAATGTTCAATTGTATTTTATTAATAATTATATTTTTTACGAATTTTTAAACGTGTAAATATAAATATTACGAATGTTGTTTGACTAAAATCGCTGTAACTGGAGTTATAATCATTAGAATTTTACAAAAACTGCAGTGTTTTACTCAAAACAGTTGAAAGAGTGTTGGTAGACATGTTCAATTGTATTTTACTAATAATTATATTTTTTACGAATTTTTAAACTTGTAAATATAAATATTACGAATGTAGTTTGACTAAAATCGCTGTAACTGGAGTTATAATAATTAGAATTTTACAAAAACTGTTATGTTTTACTCAAAACAATTGAAAGAATGTTGGTAGAAATGTTCAATTGTATTTTATTAATAATTATATTTTTTACGAATTTTTAAACTTGTAAATATAAATATTACGAATATAGTTTGACTAAAATCGCTGTAAGTAGAGTTATAATCATTAGAATTTTACAAAAACTGCAGTGTTTTACTCAAAACAGTTAAAAGAGTGTTGGTAGAAATGTTCAATTGTATTTTACTAATAATTATATTTTTTACGAATTTTTAAACTTGTAAATATAAATATTACGAATGTAGTTTGAATAAAATCGCTGTAACTAAAGTTATAATCATTAGAATTTTACAAAAACTGCAGTGTTTTACTCAAAACAGTTGAAAGAGTGTTGGTAGAAATGTTCAATTGTATTTTATTAATAATTATATTTTTTACGAATTTTTAAACTTATAAATGTAAATATTATGAATATAGTTTGATTAAGTGGTGATATAAGTAGACACAAAAACAAAAAATATGTTTATTGATGTTGATGTCCAATTTTGGAGTACATAATTATGCAAATTATAAAATGCATTTGATTCAAATTAAAACTAGGAAAACATCTAGTTTTAAGTTTTAATTTGCATCAAATGTTTTTTTTATTCGTATAATTATGTTCCGACCAATATTGGGCATCAACATCTATAAACATATTGCATAACATATTGTTTGTATATGTTTAGTATTTCTACCTGTTTATATAATTCACAGCTATTTGTTGTCTTGTCTAGTTTTCAAATTTAATCTGTATAAATCATGTGTAATTAATTAAGAGTTATGCATAGTAACAATTAAATTGAATCAGATTGTACGTAATTAAATGTTAATGAATTCATATTTAGTGACAAGTTATCTGAATAATCCCTTCTCCTCATTTTATTAATAAAATAATGATGGTTACGAATACATTACCATTTTAATTACACTGAACTAATCAATCACGAAGATGTATTGTTAAATTAGCATCCAGAACGGATTGCAGAAATAATCATTAAAATTTCCACGCTTCTAGGACATTTGAAATATTCAATATTAATAAACATCAGAACATATTTCTTGAGGAGCACATTCGTAATCTCATGACAGCATTAGCACTCATTAATTTTCACGCAGCGCAGCGGTGTTTTCCCAGAAACCATGCGGACAGTAATTTAATCGCTTGTAAATGTTTGTAATTAAGTAATCTATTGTCATGTGTATTCGTTTAGGTAACAAAATACATGTGTGTTTTTTTTAGATATTTTCGTGTGCTATCAATTACTACTGTAATCATGAAAGCTGGATGAATATTTAGTTTCTATTTAAATATTGCGATTAATGATTGAAGAAATTAACTAATCTGGTTAGAATTAATTAATTTTAGTATGTTACATTAGTTTTGTTTAAAAATTAGTTAACGCTAACATATTTTTTTGCAAGATTACACTACTTTACATTTAGGCTTGTTAGTATACAACAGATAACTTACATGTAAGTTTCCAATACATGATTCAAACGTCAAACTTATGACAACTGTGACTCATAATGCGACGCTACCACAGAGATACATGAGACAAGAAGACTGTTTTGTTTTAAAAAATAGTTAACACTAACATATTTCATGCAAGATTACAATACTTTACATTTAGGCTTGTTAGTATACAAGAGATATCTCACAAGTTAGTTTCCAATACGTGATTCAAACGTCACTTATGACAACTGTGACTCATAATGCGACGCTGCCACAGAGGTACATGAGACAAGAAGACAGTTTTGTTTAAAAATTAGTTAACACTAAAATATTTTTTTGCAAGATTACACTACTTTACATTTAGGCTTGTTAGTATACAACAGATAACTTACATGTAAGTTTCCAATACATGATTCAAACGTCAGACTTATGACAACTGTGACTCATAATGCGACGCTGCCATAGAGGTACATGAGACAAGAAGACAGTTTTGTTTAAAAATTAGTTAACACTAACATATTTTTTTTGCAAGATTACAATACTTTACATTTAGGCTTGTTAGTATACAACAGATAACTCACGAGTTAGTTTCTAATCCGTGATTCAAACGTCACTTATGACAACTGTGACTCATAATGCGACGCTGCCACAGAGGTACACGAGACAAGAAGGCAGTGGATCAAAAGAGCTCAGGGCGGAAAAGCTTGAAAGGACTTGAAAGAGAGTCCTATAACCAGCAGAGGATGATAATAATAATAATAAGCTTTATTGCCCAACAGAAACAAAATCCAATTACTGGACAACCAACAATAATATGCAAAATAGATGGCTAATAAAAAAACAAGAGGATATGAAATGGAAGTTAACAATGTATGCAACATCTAAGAATATAATCATGGGCTATAGTTAACTCGGCTTTATACAACCGAGCCCTAGTATAATAACGTAATAAATAAATATGATTTAAAAAGTAGAAATGTATAAGTAGAGTTGAAATATTGTTAGTATACATGTTTAAATTATTTTATATTTAATTTTTAACGAATTTTTAATCTTGTAAATCGAAATATTACGAATATCGCACGATTAAAATCGTTATAACTCAAGATTAACAATGCAGTTTTTATTCATTCTGATGATTACAGAATGAATACAAACTGCAGCGTTTGACTTGAAACAGTTGAATGATTGTTAGTTCCTATGTTGAATTGTTTTTCAGTCATAATATTATTTTTTTAAATATTTTAATTTGTAAATTCAAATATTATGTATGTCACTATATTAAACTTGCTATCAGTCGAGTTATAATCATCAACATTTTACAATTTTTAAACTTGTATATATAAATATTACGAATGTAATTTGATTAAAATCGCTGTAACTAGAGTTATAATCATCAGAATTTTACAAAAACTGCTGCAGTTTTTTACTCAAAACTGTTGAAAGAGTGTTGGTAGACACGTTCAATTGTATTTTATTAATAATTATATTTTTTACGAATTTTTAAACTTGTAAATATAAATATTACGAATTTAGTTTGACTAAAATCGCTGTAACTCGAGTTATAATCATCAGAATTTTACAAAAACTACAGACTTTTACTCAAAACTGTTGAAAGAGTGTTTGTAGAAATGTTCAATTCTATTTTATTAATAATTATATTTTTTACGAATTTTAAAACTTGTAAATATAAATATTACGAATGTAGCTTGATTAAAATCGCTATAACTGGAGTTATAATCATTAGAATTTTACAAAAACTGCAGTGTTTTACTTAAAACTGTTGAAAGAGTGTTGGTAGAAATGTTCTATTGTATTTTATCAATAATTATATTTTTTTACTAATTTTTAAACTTGTAAATATAAATATTACGAATGTAGTTTAGATTAAAATCGCTATAACTGGAGTTAAAATCATCAGAATTTTACAAAAACTGCAGCGTTTTACCTAAAACTGTTGAACGACTGT
This sequence comes from Lordithon lunulatus, assembly GCA_963942505.1. Lineage (NCBI taxonomy): Eukaryota > Metazoa > Arthropoda > Insecta > Coleoptera > Staphylinidae > Lordithon > Lordithon lunulatus. The sequence goes on from OZ012669.1 coordinate 53,158,566, forward strand.
TGGTTGAAACGTTCAATTGTATTTTATTAATAATTATATTTTTCACGAATCTTTAAACTTGTAAATATAAATATTACGAATGTAGTTTGACTAAAATCGCTATAGCTGCAGTTACAATCATGAGAATTTTACAAAAACTGCAGTGTTTTACTTAAAACTGTTGAAAGAGTGTAGGTATAAATGTTCAATTGTATTTTATTAATAATTATATTTTTTACGAATTTTTAAACTTGTAAATATAAATATTAGGAATGTAGTTTAGATTAAAATCGCTATAACTAGAGTTGTAATCATCAGAATTTTACAAAAACTGCAGCGTTTTACTTAAAACTGTTGAAAGACTGTTGGCTGAAACATTCAATTGTATTTTATTAATAATTATATTTTTCACGAATTTTTAAACTTGTAAATATAAATATTACGAATGTAGTTTGACTAAAATCGCTGTAACTCGAGTTATAATCATCAGAATTTTACAAAAACTACAGTCTTTTACTCAAAACTGTTGAAAGAGTGTTTGTAGAAATGTTCAATTCTATTTTATTAATAATTATATTTTTTACGGATTTTTAAACTTGTAAATATAAATATTACGAATGTAGTTTGATTAAAATTGCTACAGCTAGAGTTATAATCATCAGAATTTTACAAAAACTACAGTCTTTTACTGAAAACTGTTGAAAGAGTGTTTGTAAAGATGTTCAATTCTATTTTATTAATAATTATATTTTTTACGAATTTTAAAACTTGTAAATATAAATATTACGAATGTAGCTTGATTAAAATCGCTATAACTGGAGTTATAATCATTAGAATTTTACAAAAACTGCAGTGTTTTACTTAAAACTGTTGAAAGAGTGTTGGTAGAAATGTTCAATTGTATTTTATTAATAATTATATTTTCTACGAATTTTTAAACTTGTAAATATAAATATCACGAATGTAGTTTGACTAAAATCGCTGTAACTCGAGTTATAATCATCAGAATTTTACAAAAACTACAGTCTTTTACTCAAAACTGTTGAAAGTGTTTGTAGAAATGTTCAATTCTATTTTATTAATAATTATATTTTTTACGAATTTTTAAACTTGTAAATATAAATATTACGAATGTAGCTTGATTAAAATTGCTGTAACTGGAGTTATAATCATCAGAATTTTACAAAAACTGTAGTGTTTTACTTAAAACTGTTGAAAGAGTGTTGGTAGAAATGTTCAATTGTATTTCATTAATAACAAAGAAACCACCTTGCCAGTAAATTATTTCTGGAGATCCAGTGGTATCTTTAAAAAACCACATACCCCACATTGTAAATGTGGTGCCATTTGTTGGTGCTTTCGTTTAGCATGGTTTAGCATTACTAGTCGCCCCGTGGCATGCAGTATCGCGGTAGTGCGCCGCTGGTTGTAAGGGCCGAGGTAGAATTGTGCGCATTGGAAGCGGCTAATAGAACAATCAGCCTGCACCAGTCCAGAGTGATAAACGAAAGGTGCTCTAAATATAAATTATGTTAATCTTTGTCCGTAAAAAACATTATCTTGAACATGTTTTATACCGACAAATATTAACATAATTTATATTTAGAGCGCCTTTCGTTTATCACTCTGGGCTGGTACGGGCTTATTGTTTATTAGTATATTCGGAAATTTGAAAATTTTTACTTTCAATAATATTTATTTTGGGACTAAAAGGGATAAACCAGTTGAAAGATTGCTAGTTCGCATGTTCAAATATTTTTTGCGTTCTTTTTTTAAACATTGTTATTTTGAAATTATAGTAGTAGTAATTAAAATTGAAAATAGAATGAATTACATAATTGTAACGTGCAGCCATCTTTAATAATATATGTTTAGTACGTAATATTTGCTCATCTCATTTTCCATACATTCAACAAATTTTTTATTCGAAAAAAATTTTTTTTAAACATTATTATTTTGAAATTGTAGTAGTAGTAATTAAAATTGAAAATAGAATGAATTACATAATTGTAACGTGCAGCCATCTTTAATAATATATGTTTAGTACGTAATATTTGCTCATCTCAATTTCCATACATTCAACAAATTTTTTATTCGAATCAAAAACGCATTAATCTATGTATGTGTATTTAAGTTTTGCATATCTTATTTGCTTAATGCACTTTAGTTATTATTATGTACTTAAATGAAGCGACATAAAAATATGCAACGCGTAGATCACATGCGTTGTTGTTAAGTCGGCGAATAATAATAAAAGTAATTTTGTCCCATAAGATAATATTAACACTTTTATAATTACAAAGCTCATTTGCTATTTCGCCATACTTAATTTAACACCATAGAGCAGATGTAGTATTATAGAAAACTAGTTTGAATATACATACAAGTAGACAAGCATCTTATCGAATCTTTCATCTTGTATTTTGTCTATAGTACTATTATAAATGCGCTACCAGTTCCATTAAAAAATATAGAAGAGATGAAGTTATTCAAATTTGAACTACGTCAGCTATTAATTCAAAGAGCCTACTACTGAATTGAGCAGTATTTAAAAGTATTTTAATAAATTGAAATGCGTTTTTGTTTGACGTTTGTTAATACATGTCTATCTATGTATGTAGTTATGTAGTAAGCAATGTTTTTTTTATAAGGCGATTTCGTTTAGCATGGTTTAGCATTACTAGTCGCCCCGTGGCGTGCAGTATCGCTTAGATCTTGCGGTCGTGCGACGCCGGTTGTAAGGGCAGAGGTAAAATTGTGCGCATCGGAAGCGGCAAATAGAACAAGAGACAATAAACCCGTATCATCTCAGAGTGATAAACGAAAACAGCTTAGGTTACAAAACTAGTAAATATTGATAAAACTGTACAGTATCGCTCAGGTCTTGAGGTCGTGCGACTCCGGTTGTAAGGGTAGTGGTAAAATTGTGCGCATCGGAAGCGGCAAATAGAACAAGAGACAATATACCTGTACCATCTCAGAGTGATAAACGAAAACAGCTTAGGTTACAAAACTAGTAAATATTGATAAAACTGTACGATAATATACATATAATAATTTTAGTGACTCCTGAGGTACGGCCCCTGCGCATCTACAGAATCCCCATCCACGTGTGATAAACGAAAACGGCTATAGTTATACAAATTATACAACTAACCTCCTAGGAGGAAAGTTTTCATGTTCTTGCTGTTATGAGCATTGTGTATTGGGGGATTTTTGTATTTGTTGAGGGATTGTACCATACTATTGATACTATATATACATTTATACTATAAAATACAATTATACAAGTTTGAAAAATTTTATTTTCGATAATATTTATTTTGGGACTTAAAGGGATAAAACAGTTGAAAGATTTCTAGTTCTTTGTTCAAATATTTTTTGCGTTTTTTTTTAAACTTTACTGTCTTTTTGAAATTATAGTAATTAAAATTTTAAATAGAATGAATTACATAATTGTAACGTGCAGCCATCTTTAATTGTACCATACTATTGATACTATATATACTATAAAATACAATTGTATTTATTTATTAACCCAATGAGATTTTTTACTTAAAAACAAACAAAAAAAGTCTGCGGCCTCATAATTCAGCCAGTTAGTAAATATTATAACAATATCAATGTTTTATTTACCAAACAAGTAAATACGTTATAAAAGTGAAAAAAAAAGATAAAAACAAAACAAGGTTTTCCTAAATCCTTATTATTCATTTGTAGTCTGGCCTCGGGATTGTGAGATTTAGCAATAAAAAATATGTGAGATATTTTTACGCTATTCGGCATATTATTTTATTATTTTTTGTAATTTTCGAATATAGTAGTGGTATTATTATTACTTAGGATTATCAATTCTTACAAAATCAGTTACAAGCCAATAACGAAGCATTAATTGTATTGTACCAGATTCGTCAAGAAACTTGAACAAGTTTCTAGTCATGACATTAATGTGGCATGAATGCAGGTTGGTCATAGACGAGCTGAACATAGCACATGAATAGTTCAAACTAGAAAATTGTAATGTAATGTAATTTACATATATTATATGCTATTCTAGTTTTTATTAAAAAGTTGGATAGATTTTCACATTTGCGCCATAATAAAGGGCGTGATTCCTCCCTTAAGGTCCGGGATTTAAAATGTTATATGTGCCACCACCGCAAATGCAAAAGATAGCAGAATTGAATAAAAGAAAATTCTTTGCATTTCCTAATGCGTTGTGTATTCTGACATATCTTTAGTTCAATATGACAAAAATTGTTAGGCTCGGTTTTATAAAGGCTAGGTAACTATAACCCGTGATTATATTAATAGATGTTGAAACATATATAAGTATGAACACCCCTCTAAGTAAAAAAAAAGACGTTTATTTGGCATATCAGCCCAACCCTTCCCTTTTACACACATTCCCAAACCGTACTTTCACAGAAAGAAATCAAAAAAGACACACACAAAAAAGAATACAAATTAACATAAAATACATTTTTCTATCCATTAAAATAAACCCCTCGCCAATTTCCTTTTCCACGTCAGCCTCCTGCAGATTTTCACGCATTTCCCATCCTCTCCTAACCATTCGTTCAGCTTTCTGCACTCTCCAACCCACTCTTCTTTCACTCCCTCACATTTATTGCTAAGGTGCCACCGCGTGTCACTCCCCTTCCTACACAGCGCACACGCGGTGTACCCCAGCCCCATCCACACTTTTCTTCCTCGCTCTTCTGAACCACACCTCGCTCTTGCCATGCATACTTTGTCCTCTCTGCTCCACTCTCCCCTAGCTAAGTACCTCGGGAGTTTCCCCTGCACTTGCCACTCTACGTAGGTTGTATGAGCTCTCAGCCATTCTCACTTGCCTTTCTTGCCCCTCTAAGTAATCTACATATCTAGATTTCGATCTTATTAGATTTCATCAGTGTAGCTCAGCTAGTGAGGATGAATTCACACAATATCTGGAGTGGTTATATACAAATATAATACAACTAGAGATAACAATCGGAGAGCTGCAGCAGGGGTAGGATGTATAGTGCATAAAAAACTGAAATCGAATATATATATAAATGGGATGCAATTACGGAGAGAATTTTGTCTATCGAAGTTAGAGATCAAAGAAGCGGCTACCATAAAACTATCATAGCAGTGTATGGACCAAACGAAGATGATACTGCGTGCAACAAAGAAACATTCTGGGAGCAACTCAACGAAACAACAGAAAAAGCGAAAGGAGAAGTGTACGTGGCGGGAGACTTCAACAGCAGAATTGGCAACGAAGTAAAAGATAATGACGCGATGAGAGGAAGATATGGAGAAGGCGTACTCAACGAAAATGGTAAGAAAATGCTAGATTATTGTAGAATGAATAATCTAGTAATAACGAATACACTATTCAAACACAAGGACATACACAAATACACCAGGGAAGTGATAAGCAGGAACGAAAAATCTATAATAGACTATGTACTAGCAGAACAAAAGAAAAGGAGCAAAATAATAGACACAAGAGTAAAGAGAAGTTACGAAATTGGAAGTGATCACTATCTAGTAGAGACGAAAATAAAGGAAGACTACCAAGATAGCGATAAAAAAAAGCAGAGACCAAATATAGCAATAAACTACAACAAGATAAGAACATACAAACTAAGGGAAAAAGAAATAGCAAAAATCTATAAAGAGAAAATAGAGGAGAAATTAGTAAAAGGCAACTATAGACAAGAAGTAGAGGAAATGTGGAATAAATTAAAGAATAATATACTGGAGACAGCACAAGAGACATGTGGGACAAAGCAAAACACAAACAAGAAGCAGCAGACAGCATGGTGGTCGCAGGACATAAGAGAGAAAATAAAGGAAAAGAAAAAAGCATGGCAAAGATACCTAAATGACAAAAATAGTAAAAACTACGAAGAATACAGTTTAAAGAGGAAAATAGTAAAAGATAAGGTCAGAATAGCAAAGAGCAGGGAATGGGAAAAGTTCGGAGAGACAATGGAGAAAAATGCAAAGGAAAACCAAAAATTATTCTATAAAACACTAAAACTAAACAGAAAAGAAAAAGGACAAGAAGTAAATTATATACAAGACAATCAAGGAATATTGCTGAAGGACAACGAAAAAATACTGGAAAGATGGAAAGAATATTTTGAAGACTTACTATCACAAAATGGTGGAAACGAACAGAAGCCAAGAGACCAGAACGACTCGGAAGAAGATATAGAGATGATCAATGGACAAGAAATACTAGAGATAATCAGGGAAATGAAAACAGGGAAATCACCAGGACAAGACCAGATCACAAAGGAAATGATTAAACATATGGGACCTGCAGGTAATGAAATACTACTAAAATTAATAAACGAAATATGGAGGACGAATAAAATACCCAAAGATTGGCAAGTATCGTTAATCGTACCGATACACAAGAAAGGCGATAAGACAAAATGTTCAAACTACAGGGGTATAACACTCATAAGCATAGGTATGAAGATCTTAGAAAAAACAATTAACAAAAGAATACTAGCAAAAATAGAGCAGACGCTAGAAGAATCGCAATGTGGATTTAGGAAAGGAAGATCCACGCAGGACAACATTTTCACGATAAAACAAATGACAGAAAAAAGAATTGCAAATAATAAAAACACATACCTAGGATTCATCGACCTGGAAAAAGCATTCGACATGATACCAAGAAATAAATTATGGAAAATCCTGGAAGAGAGAGGTGTAGAAAGAAAGACAGTCGAATTAATACAAAACATATACAACAACAACACCAATGCAATAATACACAAGGGACAAACATCAAGAACATTTCAGACAACCACTGGACTAAGACAAGGAGGCGGGCTCAGTCCTACATTTTTTAACATATACATGGATGAAATAATGAAGAGCATGAAACCACAAACCAAAAAAGCAAACATAGGGTACAAAAACATGTAAGTTGTAAAAATATCGGAAGGAGCATTCGCTGATGATGTAGTAGTGATAGCAGAAAATGAAGGTAATCTGCAGCACAACCTTAGTGTATGGAACAGACACCTAGAAAAGTATAACATGAAAATGAACTATAACAAAACAAAAGTGATGGTAATAGGAAACCGGAAAGAACAAATAAATATAAAGATAGAACAACACACAATAGAACAAGTAGAAGAATTCAAATACCTGGGAGTAACACTGACAGAAGACGGAAAAATGGAAGGCGAACTTAGTAACAGAATAAACAACACAGCTAAAACATACCACGCATTGAGCAATATACTGATTAACAAGAAAGAGATCAGCAGAAGGACAAAAATAAATATATATAAAAGCATATATAGACCTATACTGACATATGGAAGCGAGACGTGGAAGCTAACGAAGAGGGACAAAAGTAGAATACAGGCAATGGAAATGAAATATCTCAGAGGAGTAAAACAAGTTACGAGAAGAGACAGAATAAGAAATGAGGACATCAGAGAAGAACTGGGAATTGAAGCTGTAGATAAGTATATAGAAAAGAAACAACTAAACTGGTGGGGTCATTTAATTAGGATGGACAAAAAGAATCAAACAAAACAGGTATGGGAAGCAAGAACTGAAAATAAAAGAAGAAGAGGTAGACCAAGAAAAGAGTGGGACAACATAATAGAGGACATAATAACCAAGAAAGGAAAAACAGTCAAGCAAGCAAGATAACTGGCGAAGAACAGAAAGGAGTGGAAAGAATTTACAAATGTATAAACAACAGTAATTGTAAACTATAATGTTAATGTAATAGCCTACACCGAAAGGTAAAAGGCAATTGATAATATATATATATATATATATATATATATATATATATATATATTTATATATATATATATATATATATATATATATATTTATATATATATATATATATATATATATATTTATATATATATATATATTTATATATATATATATATATTTATATATATATATATATATATATATATTTATATATATATATATATATATATATATATATATATATATATAATATAATACAACTAACTCCCTAGGAGTTGCTGGCTTAGTATGACCAGCATTGGCAAATCCTTACCCGCCAGAGTTTTGCAGCTCGCACGCAAAATTGACTGGTGGGACGAGTGAGTAGCCTTGAAAGGAGGTTTCACAATGGGCCCATTTTGAAGCCTAAGTGTCTGTAGCTACGCTACCCTCCAGCCAACTATCCAGAACTCCCTAGGAGGAAAGTTAAACGCCATCAGGCTAGATGGGGGTTGATTGTATTATATTTGTTAGATCTTGCTTGGATGTTTTCTGATATCCAATTAGAAAATGACATTTTTGTGGGTTAGGAGAGAGTTTTTTTGTTTTCGTTTTATATGTGCTTGGATCTATTGTATAGGATTGCATTAATATAGTCTAAATCAGGGGTTCTAACATTTTAGAAACATTGCACTACCTAAATAAACTGCGAACATTTGTGTACCCCCTGATATTTTGTAAATCAGACTTAAGTAAAAAAAAATATGGTATGTTCAGATAAAAACAAAATAAAATATATAATCTTAAGGCAAAGCATAGATTCGTTAGAATTAATAATGAAAACTATAGGTATATTGCGACGGATGTCTTCCGTGGAGGGTGATGGGGCCAAAAAACAAATCAACCGCCATGTATCGCCGTGATTATCTAAATCAGTTGCTCAAACTGTGGTGGTACATTACGTTGTTGAAGGGGGTACAAAAGATATTTCGTTTGTAGAGCTTCATTATCTAAATGAAGCTCTACAAACGAAATCTCTTTTGTACCCCCTTCAACAACGTAATGTACCACCACAGTTTGAGCAACTGTGTTCTAAGTACTAATAATAATAATAATAATGCTATAAAAACTGTATCAACATATTTCTAAACAGGGCGAATCCGTTACCTACTACCGCCTTGACTTTCTCAACTCGAACACTTATGCGTTTCTTCCTTCCCCGCCGCCATCGAAGGTTGCTCGTTAAACGAATTAAATTGATGTCCTTCGCGATTTCGCGTATTTGGCAGGGACCAACAGGCAGTACATGTTTTTCAAACGATTTAGAATATAGCAACAATTTAAAATATTCATACGACAATAATAATACATTTTAGTGTTTTAGGCGGCGCCGCAGGCCACAAAATGCCCCTGACTGCATTAGACTGGAGACATTAATCGCATTTCGATATTGCGGATCAATTAGAATCCGTATCGTATCCGCGTTTCGCATTCCTAAATTACTTTTTGTTTCGCATTTCGAGTTTTTGCAACTGGCTAAACAACAATGGGGATTATAACGGAATGTATATTATGTGTATGTATGTGTTTGTGTTGTTCAGGTTTATTTGTAAACAACGTAGTACGTTCTTTTTTCGTGTAAATAGTTGTATGAACTCGACTTATAAATGTTGTGTGATTAAATTTTACATATTTTTTATTTTTATTCTATAACAATCATAAAAATTTACATTTATACGATTATTAACCCTAGGACCACAACGTGGAGTTTGAGTTAAATTAGCAACAACGTGGCGTCGTATAGTACCTTATAAAAAAATATTTTGTTTCTGTTAAAGTAAAAATAAATGTAATTCTTGTTTTAACGTAGTTTTATTCTTTAGAAATAAGGAATTAAATTCATAATAACGTAATAATCTTAAAATTAGTTCAACAAAAAATATACAACTCAATTATGATTTTCATACTTAACATAAACTATATTAAATAAATAAATAAATAAATAAATAAACAAATGTGCCACAACTGTAGATATCGATGTATTCAATATACAGCAGAAAACATTAATAAAATTAATAGTTAGCGAGTTATAATACATGTTATATATCATATGTTATATTATTATTATTTTTTTTAATATTTATATTTATACCTATATATATATATATATATATATATATATATATTTATACATATTGCATATTATTGTTGTTGTCCTGTAATTGGATTTTTCTTTCCGTAGGACAATAAAGCTTATATATACATATAATAAAGTATCAATTGTTGGTATGAAATATCGATAATAATAATAATAATAAGCTTTATTGTCCTACGGAAAGAACAATCCAATTACAGGACAACAACAATAATATGCAAAATGTATAAATATATAGGTATAAATATAAATGTAAAAAAAATTCAAAAATATAACATATGATATATAACTATAAATTAAAGATATAATCTTAAAAACATGAGAAAAAATATATAATAATATTCTGTTGTAATGGTTGAGTTCTTTCTACAAACTACCGGACTATCTGTCCGACGGTTTTAGTTGGTTTTCATAGAATTGACAGTCTCTGTTTCGACTTTCATCGATAAATTTTTGTTGATATTTATCGATAGTTTGACAATTGTCGAGAACAGCTATCGATAAACACAATTTAGTCGATAGTGCCGGTCAGGACATTTTAAGCCTGAATCACACTGTACTATATTCGATTACTTTATATGTATTAAATTGTAGTATATTATTATTGGTGTCCTTTAATTGAATAAATTCTGAAGAATAATTGAAGCCTAAAACCATTCTTCTAAAATTTATTTAAACTTATAACAAAAAAAGCCTTGTGGCTGATAACCATGCGCAAGGCTTTTTTCGGGAAATTTGGAAGCTCAAAAAGAATTATACATTGACTTTTATATAAGAGATCATTTTTAGACTTCACAGCCTTTAGATTTATTTTCTTTTGAACATATATGAACTCCCGGACTGCCTGTCCGACGGTTTTAGTTGGTTTTCATAGAATTGACAGTCTCTGTTTCGACTTTCATTGATAAATTTTTGTTGATATTTATCGATAGTTTGACAATTGTCGAGAACTACTATCGATAAACACAATTTAGTCGATAGTGCCTATCAGGACTTTTAAGCCTGAATCACACTGTACTAGATTCGTCATGAAACTTGAACAAGTTCCTAGTTTAATTATTCAACATGTGCTATGTTCAGCTCGTGCTATGACCAATCACGTCTTGAATAAGTACAGGTCATAGTACGAGTTGAACATAGCACACGAATTATTAAACAAAATTCTTGACGAATCTAGTTTAATGTAATTCACGCCTAATTCATAGCTGGCAAAACAGTGTTTTGATTTTAGTAGATATTATATTCGATTTTAGTAGATATTATATTTGATTTTAGTAGATATTATATTTGATTTTAGTAGATATTATATTTGATTTTAGTAGATATTATATTTGATTTTAGTAGATATTATATTCGATTTTAGTAGATATTATATTCGATTTTAGTAGATATTATATTCGATTTTAGTAGATATTATATTTGATTTTAGTAGATATTATATTTGATTTTAGTAGATATTATATTTGATTTTAGTAGATATTATATTTGATTTTAGTAGATATTATATTCGATTCTAGTAGATATTATATTTGATTTTAGTAGATATTATATTCGATTTTAGTAGATATTATATTTTCCTGTTACGTTACAACTTCTTGTATTTTGATGCATACATTTTAATAAACCAACGAAGGTTACAACAACAACTAATTACAACCGCACACCGGTGAATCATACACACATAATTTAAAACAATCAAAGGCCAATAGATTTCGTGAAGGGGTCAACCCCGGGCGCAAATTTATTCAACAAAAATCGCGATCACTATCTCGCGCGATTATTAATTACCTGGCAAATTCGGCAACCTACTAAACAGGCGCGTTTAATTATCCGCAGGTGAGTAAAACAAAAAGCCCCCGTTGCGGTCATAGAAAGTAAATGTTTGTGTATGTATGTGGCTTGAGTTTTGTGTGCGCGCGCGCGCACTTAATGTGTGCTGTTCCCACCCAAGGTCCTTTTTTAAGAGCATATTTATAATCCCCGGCTTTTCAGGGAAATTATTCAGTACCGCTTTAGCTACCAGAACCAAAAAATCTAAATTCTGGCAGGATGGCGAGTGAATACGAGATTCAGTACTACTACGAGTATGTACTCGAGCTTGTAAAAGATGCTGGCAATGTAAGTACATACATACATTTAAACAAATTAAAAGTCTATTTTTTAAATATTATTTCATTTGTTTATAACCTAATTTATCATATAATTTGTATAATAATCAAATAATTTGTATAATACTCAAAATATCATATAATTTGTATAATAATCAAATAATTTGTATAATACTCAAAATATTTGTATAACACTCATAATATTTGTATAACACTCAAAAAAAATTTTCAAGTATATTATAATAGTAGAGTATATATAGCTAATAAACGTCTTTAAAGTACCTGATTTTTTTGGGACTATATCAGTCTATTTTGTGGGTTTAAAATTATATAATAAATTATCCTATTATTATCATTTAAATTAATTGAAACAAATTTAAAGAAGACGACATTTGTTGATAAATATTTTTTAATGTTTCCTATACTCCCTCTTTAAAGGCGTCTTTCAGCCCTTCTTGATATAATTAATGATAAATTTACTTTACCTGAATTCAATGTACAATTTAAATAAATTAAGTTTTTATTAACCCTTGCGTTCCTAGAGGTTTCACAAAGAAACAGCCTTCTAAATAAGTTATTTCTAGAGATCCAGTGGTAGCTAATAAACTTTTTTTTTATAAGCATGCTTACATAATTTCAATTTTTCAAGGCGCAAATTTTGGTAATTTTTATATACTGCTTTTGAATAAAATTAACAGTGCCATTTTTCTGAAGAGATACCTTTTTTTTCATTATACGAAAATACTAGAAATAATTAATAAGATTTTTTTATAAACATACTATCATAATTTGCTCGAATGTTACTCGAAATAATTTATAAGATTTTTTTTAAACACACTTGCATAATATGCTCGAATTTTACTCGAAATAATTAATAAGATTTTTTTTATAAACATACTTCCATAATTTGCTCGAATTTTACTCGAAATAATTAATAAGATTTTTTTTATAAACATACTTGCATAATTTGCTCGAATTTTACTCGAAATAATTCATAACATATTTTTTTATAAACATATTTGCATAATTTTAATTTTGCTAGGAGCAAATTTTTTGTAATTTTTATATACTCCTTATTTTATTTACTACCCTCTAATATTGTTATTGTCATATTATTGTTGAATTTGACTTTGTTTTCGAGTAAAATTTAAAACTAAATCAAAAATAAGATAGCTTGCTCATTTCAAAATGTAATCATGATGCGGTTGTCATTATTTTATATAATCCTTATAGTATTTACCAGTCTCTAATGTTGTTATAGTCATATTATTTTTGAATTTGACTTTGTTTTCGAATAAAATTTAAAACTAAATCAAAAATAAGATAGTGTGGTCATTTAAAAATTTAATCATGATGCGATTAACATTATTTTATATACTCTTTATTTTATTTACTACTCTCTAATGTTGTTATTGTCATATTATTTTTGAATTTGACTTTGTTTTCGAATAAAATTTAAAACTAAATCAAAAATAAGATAGTGTGGTCATTTCAAAATTTAATCATGATGCGATTAACATTATTTTATATACTCTTTATTTTATTTACTACTCTCTAATGTTGTTATTGTCATATTATTTTTGAATTTGACTTTGTTTTCGAATAAATTTAAAACTAAATCAAAAATAAGATAGTGTGCTCATTTCAAAATTTAATCATGATGCGGTTGTCAAAGAAAAAGAGCCCAAAAAAGATTCAAAATGGCGGCCCGACATGGTGCTATGTTTGATTCCTTTAAATATTATATTATTATTTATATGTTTTATTCGATTACTTTATTTGTATTAAATTGTAGTATATTATTATTGGTGTCCTTTAATTGAATAAATTCTGAAGGACAATTGAAGCCTACAACCATTCTTCTAAAATTTATTTAAAAATTATAACGAAAAAAGCCACCCGCAAGGCTTTTTTCGGGAAATTTGGAAGCTCAAAAAGAATTATACATTGACTTTTATATAAGAGATCATTTTTAGACTTCACAGCATTTAGATTTATTTTCTTTTGAACATATGAACCTGTGAGAATGAAAGAGGAAATCTAGATATGTAGATTGCAAAGAGGAGAATTCACACTTATATATGAGCCAGTGAGAATGAAAGTGGTGTAAGTCACATTTGAATTATTTTGAAAATGAGAAGATTGCTCGTTTGCTATCTATTTATGTAAATCGACGTGCGCAGTTACCGACATGAAATCTATTTATTCATAAATAAAAATGTAACTGCGTAAGTCGATTTAGATAAATACCAAACGCAAAATCCTCTCATTTTCAAAATAAGCCAAAAGTGACACGCCACTTTCCTTCCTGAAGTCAAAGTTTATTACACCCAAATTTATTTTGCTCTATAAATAAACATTAAAATAAAATAATACGAATTTTCAACTCCAAAATCAACTAACAAAATGTTCAAATGAATATATTGTGTGAATTCTCACTAGTTGAGATTTCGATTATATTAAATCTCATCAGTGTAGATCTAATATAATCGAAATCTAGATTGCTAAGAGGAGAATTCACACTTATATATGATCCTGTGAGAATGAAAGTGGTGTAAGTCACATTTTAATTATTTTGAAAATGAGAAGATTGTTCGTTTGCTATCTATTTATGTAAATCGACGTGCGCAGTTACCGACATGAAAACTATTTATTCATAAATAAAAATGTAACTGCGTAAATCGATTTAGATAAATACCAAACGCAAAATATTCTCATTTTCAAAATAATTCAAAAGTAACACGCCACTTTCCTTCTCAGCGGCTTAAATATACAGGATGTTTTGTAATTCGGGGAGAATCGCTTAAGTAGTGGTTCATTCTCACAGGCTCATAAAGAGTGAATTCTCCTCTTAGCAATCCACATATCTAGATTTCGATTATATTAGACCTCATCAGTGTAGCTCAACTAATGAGAATTCACACAATATTTTCTTATGAACATTTTGTTAGTGAATCTTGGATTTGAAATCGTTAAGTTGAAAATTCGTAGTATTTTATTTTAATGTTTATTTACATAGCCAAATAAATTTGGGTGTAATAGGTCAATAAACTTTGAATTTGGCTTAAGGACTTTGACTTTGGCGCTCGGAAAAATAGGTATACTAATTAAATATAATATTGACGCAGCCATTTAATATATTTCGTTTATTAACTTAAGGTTTAAAAAAAATCTGAGTAATAAACATTGCCATTTATGTTAATCTCATATTTCTGCTATTAATAAATCAAAATAATGTGAATCTGAAAAATAAACAATTTGCCAGTTCTGCTAATCTCAATTTCTCCTATTAATAAATCAAAAGAATGTAGATTTTTATTTTATCTCGTTACTGATTATGTTTACCTGGGTTTATTTAAAAACAAATACAATAAATAATATTACACATTCATAGTATAGATAGTAGAGTCCTTATGTGTACTTTTTAAATTTAAATTTAACGTATCTATTGTATTTTGATTGCTACGTTTCGTGTAATATTTGTTTATGATTACAACATTTTTAATATTAAACAGTGAAGAAATTTTTTTTAATATATATTTTTTCTGTTTGGAGAAACTTGTGCTATTTAAAGTGATGCTGTACGTAATCAAACAAATTTCTAACTATCCTTTAATAATTGGCCGATGTCAGGTCATCAGGTAAAATTAGACAGTGTGTTATATAATTCTAATTGTGTGCAGTTTTTTCAGTAAGAGATTCAGTTATTACAACATATTCAGTTATTACAACACATTCAGATATTTGATGAGTGATGTCAGTCAATGACTCAATGAGTTTAATCATTTTTTAATATTATACATTCAGTTTTTATTCGCCTTGTTTCAAACTGAACGAGTCCATGCGATTTCCTATAAACACAGATTAGATGGTAATAAATGTGAAAACTGTCAATATACACTATAACCAATGTCTAAATTGTCATTACATACTGTAATATATG